>OX461810.1:68749038-69349038 GCA_949802685.1 Dicyrtomina minuta
TTTTAAATTCAACACTTTTTTAAAATAGTGCTTACAAGCTATTTTTTGTGATTTTCACAACTCCGAATTTTAAAAATTTAACATTTTTCAAAAAAGGGCTGAAAGATATTTTGTATACTGTACAAACATAAGAATTTAAACAGTAATGTAATACTTTTCAAACAAGTGATATAGAGACATTAGCCATTCGTACATTTTTCAACAACAAAAAAGGAATTTAAATAATTTAACAATTCTTTTTACAATAGCGCTATGAGGCCAAACTTCATACATTTTTCAAAAATTTAGAATTTTAAAAATTTTACATTTTTCAAAATAGATCTACTAGGCAATTTTATGCATTTTTCAAAAATAGGAATTTTAAAAATAGCTATTTTGTATGTTGTACAAAAATAAGAATTAATCAGTAGTGTAATACTTTTCAAACAAGTGATATAGGGTCATTAGCCATTTGTACATTTTTCAACAAAAAAAAGAATTTAAAAATTTGACAAGTTCCAAAAAAGTGCATGCTATAAGGTTATTCTAGTAAAATTACAAAATTCAAATTAAATAACATAAATAATACAAATTGTCAAGTTTCGAAACTGAACTTGACAGCCTAATCCATCAAGGTCATCTTTTTTATCTGTATAAAGTATAAAGCTTTCAGAGTTGATCCTTAAAAAAACCCTCGTGAATTAAAAAAAAATTATCCGAATATAAAAGTCTCCATATAAAAGTAAAAGTAAAATAAAAAAAAGAACGTAATCGGAATCGTAATCGTAAAATGAACGACTTGACGACCCGAGACCGAGACCCTAAAGCCGCAGTTTTGCTGCGGAGTTAAGAATTTGAACTGGGATTCGAATTGGAAATCCATCTCTGTCCCCGTAAAATCGATGAATCGATTTCATAAAAACTCCTCGCGGGTTCCAGTCAGACTTTTCACAATATCAGTACCTACTTGCGGCTGTATACCTACGTCGTGTGGATTGCAACATACAACATACAACAATAATGTAATGGAAATACTACTACTGTAATACGGTACCGGTACCGGTACCGGTTTCATTCCAGTGCGGTGTGTGTGTGGAGGATTGTCACAAGTATGTTCAGCAAACTAAACACCATTCAATTAAATTCAATATAACAGTCACAGTCACTGTGAAATGATGAAATCACCAAGCAGACAAAAACAAAAAAATAGTAAACTGGGCTCCGCCCAAAAGTACCTAGGCCCTTTACGATTGCAGTGCTGCTCCCTTTAAATAAACTGTAAAAGGCCAGCGAGCCAACTCAGCCAACCAAAAGGGACTTATAAGTTTTCATTCTTAAATTCCAAAATTAGTTAATGATGTTGGGAGGTACTTATTTACTATTTTTTTGCTTTTGTCTGCTTGGTGATTTCGTCTAAGTAGGTACTCTGCTGTCACTTTCAGTATTAGGGATCGTCCATAAATGATGTCATCTGTCTGTAGGGTTAGTGGGTTGATGGCACGCCATAGTTAAAGATGACCGTTTATTCAATATTAAACTAACTTTATGGGATTGTGGGTGGGTTTTTAAAGAGTGATAATTTTTGAGTGACATCCTTTATTGACCATCCTTAACGAGTACCGACAGCGATAGGTCTAAAGATATAAATAACAAGGGCGAATTGACGATTGACGCTACTTCACAATATGAAAATTCACCTTTCTTTACTTTCCACTTCTACGCTTCTACTTATCGCCCGACTTTTGTTTGTATACCTCAACTCAAACTGGTACCGGTACCGGTACCGAACCGGGACCGATAACGTTGCTGATAAAAAACCTAGCGTTGTAATACTCTATCCTGTGTCCTAGTCCTGTACCTGCAGCTAAAACGAGAACGAAAATTAGGGCCGGATAATGCGGCCAGCGCAGGCAGCCCCCACTTACTGAATTTAAAAAAAATACATGTATGTAAATAGAATATTTTGACTTTTTAAAAACATGCAATTAATTTTTTTTACGCATTTCAAAAACGTGCAAATAAAAAAATTTTACATTTCAGAAACATGCAAATAAACCATTTAACACTTTTTTTAAAAAGCGTAAATAAAACATTTTACAGTTTAAAAAAATATGTAAATAGAATATTTTGACTTTTCAAAAACATGCAATTTAATTTTTTTTTGCACATTTCAAAAACATGAAAATAAAACATTTTCCACTTTTCTCAAAACATGTAAATAGAACATTGAGCACATTTCTAAATCAAGTAAAAAGAACATTCTGTACTTTTGCAAAACATGTAAATACAACATTTTGCTTTAGCAAAGAAAACAATCAATAAAATCAAAATGGTGGTTTCTGTATGATACAAATTGCTGCCTAAAAGCAATTCCTTCGTCCGGCCCTGACCAAAATGGACATTCGACAACTCTACAATTCTTAGTAGCCAACATAGGTAGTGAATAATAGAATTAAATAGATATTAGATAAAGATAATAGGTATGATTACGCGGGGCCGTCGGCCGTCCACTCTGCTTTCCATGTAAGCTTACAAGTCTAATTTCTATCATAAATACGCTCTTCACTCTCTCCTCGCCGCCTCCCCATTACATGCCACTCCACTCTATTATTTGCCCAGTTAGTTGACGGCTGTTCGATGGAAATTCCAAGTTGTGTGTGCGGCGGCGGGTGAACACACACGTATGTAGGAGTGTGTGTACAGCGAGAGGTTTCCAGGTGAACCATGAACGGGGACGGGAGCGACATGTTGATTTAGTAGTTCATGCTCTCCAGAGTCCCGTCTAATTTATAGGCAGGGAGAGAAAGTACAGGCAGCACTTTCTCCAAGTGAACAGTGCTCAGTGTTCACAGTGTCGGACGCTGGACGTTCAATTCGCCGGTTCCTTCGTAGAAATATCAGTAGAAAACGGAGTGAGGTACAGCAGTAGTAGGCTATAGATATCTGTAGATAAATGCCATGATAGTGGACTGATGGACTGACTGACTGACTGACTGAGAGGTATAGCTTATCCTCAGTTTAGTTGTTAGCAGGGTCGGATAATTTGGCCAGCACAGGCAGAACCCGCTCCCTAAATTTTCAAAAATATGTAGGTAAATAGAAAATTTTGACTTTTCAAAACCATGCAAATTCAAAAGTTTTGCACATTTCAAAAATATGGAAATAAAACATTTAACAATTTTCAAAAATATGTAGATAGAACATTTTGACTTTTCAAAACCATGCAAATAAAAAGTTTTACACATTTCCAAAACTTGCAAAATAAAAAATTTAACAATTTTCAAAAACATGTAAGTCGAACATTGAGCAATTTTCTGAATTAAGTGAAAAGAACATTTGCACATTTCAAAAGCATGCAAATAAAACATATAACACACCTTTCCTAAAACATGTAAATGGAACATTTCGGACTTTTTCAAAATATGTAACTAGAACATTTTGACTTTTCAAAACCATGCAAATAAAAAGTTTTGTACATTTCAAAAACATGGAAATAAAACATTTTCCACTTTTCTCAACACAAGTAAATAGAACGTTTCACACTTTTCTGGATCAAGTAAATAGAACATTTCCCACTTTTCTAAAAATATTTAAATGAAACATTTTGCTTTACCAAAGAAAACCATTAATGAAATCAAAATGGTGGTTTTTGCATGGAAACAAAATTCTGCCTAAAATTAATTCCTTTGTCTGGCCCTGGTTGTTTTATAAACTATCTTATGGGCTTATGTTAGATGCATCTTACAATTATTATAGAAAATGTCTTTGGTTTATCTCCTTCGGTTTCTGTCTGTTAGCCGCGGTTCTCTTTAATCGATGGTGTATGTACAAATGTGGATGAGCCAACAACGGTTCGTTTTTGTTGGCTGATTGGACAGATACTTTCAGTATTGCTTTGTATTTGTCTGTATTTTGAGTGAGTCATTTTGACAGTGCAGTTGGAGTATAGTCCTATACCTATACCTATAAGCAATGTCCTTTTCTTATGTATGCACTATTTGTATTTCAGTTATTATATAGACTTGACTTGAAAGAATTAGAAAAGTGGAGAGAGTTTCTGTCCGCAAATATGAATTTGCATGGAATTTGGCTCGAGTTGGACTTTGAGAGTAGATTTTATGACAAAGTTGACAAAGTAGAAAACAAACTTGTTCATCGTGTTCCACGTTAACGTTTCGCCTACAAATCCAGCTAATTATTCATATACATATTTAGCTTGCCCCTCTATTCAGTATAGTTATTAGGTACCTAAGTACATTCAAATAATTGTCACATATCTACACGACGTACACACAGTACAAACAAACCGTGTACTTCAACTCACAACGTACGTAGCAACCATACCAATAAAGTTCATAGCGACAGTGTTAGGGATCGTCCATAAATAACGCCAGTATCTATATAGGTGGGTGGATTTAAAAAAATCCTCAATTTAAAAGGTAATGCCAAGCAAGTTATTAGATTGTTAGAGCGGGCGAGTTCATCCTAACAACGCCATGGTACCCATAACATCATTTATGGAAAATCCCTTAATTGTATAGAAATTATTGACACACAACCATACATTGACGTTGTTATCGTACTCGTTAAACATGGGGCGTTGCTCGCCTTTTCTTCGTCAGTCAGTCAATAAGGGGAAATTCGAATTAAATGTGAGTTTTTCGTCGCATATTTTTCTTGTTGACTTTGAATGCTCCTGTCCAGAGTCCAGTGTAGCAGGGTGGATAGATATTAGATTCAAATATACACACTATGAGTGTAGTGCCTTGATATAGAAGTTTTGAATTTTTTAAAATGTGGAAATATAATAGCGTTTTTTGACTGTTTGAAAAAAACACAAATCCACAGAGCCGGATAATGTGGCCAGTACAGGCAACCCCCGCTGTTTGAATTTTCAAAAAACATGGAAATAGAACATTTTGCATTTTTAAAAAATATGTAAAACGAATATTTTGACTTCTCAAAAATATGCAATTAAATGTTTTTGCACATTTCAGAAACATGGAAATAAAACATTTTCCACTTTTCTCAAAACATGTAAATAGAACCTTTTGCACTTTTCTGAATCAAGTAAAAAGAACATTTTGAACTTTTCTAAAACATGCAAATTTAACATTTTGCTTTACCAAAGAGAAGCATCAATAAAATCAAAATGGTGGTTTTTGTATGGAAACAAATTGCTGCCTAAAACCAATTCCTTCGTCCGGCCCTATGCAAATCAAATTTCAAATTTTAACCTATAGCGAAACAATTAATTACTGTGTGCTAAAGTTTGTGCTTAAAATTGCTATATCAAAACATTGAAAGCAGTTCTATACAGGGTAATTCATGAATGACGTTTAGGAAAAAGGTAATTTTTTTACCCACTAGTTTAATTTTTTCCCCTAGTTTAGTATTTCCACGCAGTTACAGCGTCATCTGAAGTTTACATGGGGAATTTACCCCTCCCTCCCTCCGTCCCCTAAACCTATACGTCATTGATGGACGACCCCTAAGTAGTTGTGCTCTACGTACATGCTCCAATGCCAATATCGACAGCTTTTATTTTTCAAAAAAATAACCGATGCCGATGGCTTGTTTGTATTCATCGAGCCGCCAGGGGAAGTACCTACCTACTAGAAAGTAATAATGGAGGAAATGATAATAATTATGGTGATGGCGTCATAGCGTGTGTGCGGGAGAAACCTCAATCCTAATTCACTCCATAATTAATGTGAGGAGATACAAGCCTATTACTTATATATCAAATCTCCCATCTACTCCCATACCTAAGCAAAGCCCCATACATACACCAGTACCAGTACCAGATAGGACCGCATACGGGAGGGCCATTTGTGCCATTATAGGAACAAGGAAACAACAACAGTGGAAGCCGAAACATTCTGTCATCTAATGTTCATACAAAGTTACAAGGAAAGGCACCTCTTTCATGTCCCATTATTACGATATCCATCTGTATGCTCCACACTCAATACAGCCACTCATAACAGTGTAGAATAAGCTGCCTGGTTATTATATCCTCAGTGAAGATTCAAAATGACCCATATATCCATTTTAGCTACAAACAAAATTAAAAATTAGGATCCTAGAAGCATGTAAGTAGAAAATTTTCGACATTCCAAAAAGGTGTAATTAGAAAATTTTGCACGTTTCAAAAACAAGTAATAAAATGAAACATTTTGCACTTTCCATAAACACGTAATAAGACATTTTGTCCATTTTAAAAGTATGAAAATAAAACTTTTTGCAATATTCAAAAACATGTAAATGAAACATATTGCACTTTTCAAAACATGTAAATGAAACATATTGCACTTTTCAAAAACATGTAAATAGTACATTTTGCACTTTTCAAAACGTGTAAATAAAACATTTCGCGCTTTTCAAAAACATGTAAATAAAACATTTCGCGCTTTTCAAAAACATGTAAATAAAACAGTTTGCACTTTTCGAAACATGTAAATAAAACATTTCGCCCTTTTCGAAACATGTAAATAAAACATTTCGCCCTTTTCAAAAACATGTAAATAGAAAATTTTGCGCTTTTCTAAATCATGTCAAAAGAATGCTTTGAACTTTTCAAAAATCCGTAGTTAAAATATTACACATGGATTGCATTTGGTGTTTCTTTGCCAATTAAGGCTCATATTGATTCTTCACCTGCACTGGCGACATACAGTTGATTAGTAGTTATATACACTGATACAACTAATAGTAGGGGAGCGTGTAATTATATGGACATTACGTCTACATGACTGTCTCTCTCCTTCCTTCCTTCCCCCTTTGTACATATTGACTTTGATGGGAACGAGAAGGACTAACAAACTAACTAACTAACGACAGAGCCACGACTACAAAATAACTGCAAATACTCCCATCTACCAAATAAACAACTTGCAAACTCTTCAGACCACCGTACCCGTCACCGTCATATGAACATATAAATGACGAAACACAAACACAACTTGACATGTTTACCACATTCAACAAATTACAAATTTCTTTATTTAGTAAATTACCATTACCAACCATTCCAGTTATTATCCGTTTGAGGCAAGCAGTCTATCGGCAGCTCTCTCAATTCCTTGAACATCCCACTAATTACTTACCATTAGAAATAGATGGAAAGGAAATTAATTTCTATCAGTATTTCATTCAAATACGTAGTATGTAAATCGTTGAATTAAAACTTAAAATAAAGAATAATGAATTTTTAATAAATAATCAAGGAATTTGAGCTCGCTCAGATATTGTGATAGATACCAATTTTTGCAGCTAAAGAATGACCTACTAACAACTATAGTCAATATTCGTATTGCCGAATACCATAAATACCATAAACATAATGGCAATCAGTATCAGGATATATTACCCTATATCCCTCGAAAAGCCTCTATATAGAATATAGAAAATTCGCTCCCTTATATAGTTTCCGTCACTGCTATATCAGTAATAAGCTCCCCACTTGTTCTCCGACTCCGTTCAGCGGAAGCCGGAGACCCTCACCGAAATTTGGTTTCGCCAGATTGAGCCAGGCCAGATCGCATACATATATAATGAGTGCTTGAGCTTTGACTGTTACAAGAACAGCAACCATATCCAAAAGCAGTCCTGAAATGTTATGAAATTCGGTGTCGGTGTCGGTCTCCGTCCCGGTCCCGGCTCGGTTTCGGTTTCGGCTTCGGTGTCGGCTTCGGTATTGAGCCAATCCAAAGGCGGGCATTCAAATCTGATAGAAACTCTGCCATGTATGTAGTAGTAGGTACTCTGATTATGATTGTCTTGCTAATTCCTAAAGGGCAAATTCAGAATTCACCAAAATTCCGCTCATCCCAGTCACTCACGAACCATCACTCAGTCTACTCAGTCAGGCCAGACCTCGCTCAAGACTCAGACCCCCAGAACGGTAACGGTAGCAGCAACGGCAACGATAGAGCTAGTTGAAAAGCAAATTGCAATATGTGTAATTGTAGTAGATATAGGTTCGGTAAGTAATAAAGCGTAATTCAAATATTATGTATATAGACATACTGCCCTCCAGCTACTCAACCCAAAAACTAATAAACTACCAAAGCCGAAAACCGGAACCGAAACCGACACAGAAACCGAACTTTACTTTATCTCTACCATCCTATAGGTTAGGAGGTTACGTTACTGAAGAAGCAAAATTGACCATTTTGATTTTTAATACATTTGATTGTCTAATATTTTTTCCGGCAAAATAAGCCAGCAGGTATTTCTTATTGCTTACTGTGCCGAAGCCGAAATACGAGAATAGTACACTATTTAAGTCAAAAAATGGGAATGGGCAATTTTACTTCTTCAGTATAGCGATATAGTTCCCATTATTTTTAATACTGCATACTACCTGGGTGGGTAGGTACATTTTTGTTTTCGTTCACTACTAAAAAGGATCCCCTTACCTTAAGTAAATATGTAACTCTCGTAAACATGCTCCATAAAATAATGCATTTGATATCTCTATCTTTTAACGTCTAATTTATTATTTATAAATAGTAAAAACTCTCTATCTATATAGTTCAGTTAACTAAAATTATCTGCACAGAGCTGGAGGCAGTCCACTAACAAACATAACATTCCGCTCACATTGTGTTTTTTACGAAAATGAAGGGCCGGACGAAGTAATTTGTTTTAGGCAGGAATTTGTTTCCATATATAAAAACCATCATTTTGATTTTATTGATGGTTTTATTTAGTAAAGCAAAATGTTGTATTTACATGTTTCAGAAAAGTGAACAATGTTCTTTTTACTTGATTCAGAAAAGACACAAAATGTTCTAATTACATGTTTTGAGGAAGGTGCTAAATGTTTTATTTGCATGTTTTTGAAAAGTGTTGTTTTATTTGCATGTTTTGAGAAAATTGTTAAATATTTTATTTTCATGTTTTTGAAACGTGCAAAAAAATTTAATAGTATGCTTTTGAAAAGTCAAAATATTCTATTTACATATTTTTGAAAACTGCAAAATGTTCCATTCACACGTTTTTTGAAAATTCAAGCAGGGGGGGCTGCCGGCTGCCTGCGCTGGCCACATTATCCGGCCCTGCAAAAAACTTTCGCGGCAGTACAGTAGTAGTAGTATGTACTTTGATGAACACCCAATTAATTAGAGTTCTCTCAAATAAATCAAAGACAAATATAGAGGGACAAAAAATTAATTTTGTACAGATAAAAATTGCGGCAAATTTTATTTTGCTCTGTACTGTACTGTAATGTGCTACGTATGCTACTTACTAGGTGCCTACCTGGATATGCTTTTCCTATATACTATTGGTAAAATACAATTTCACTTTTTCTTCTAGAACCACAATCCAGATGAGATCGGAATCATCAGACCGTAGTTAACAAAGCCGCAAAATACGAAGCGAGCCAGTCATATCACGCAAATAATGCGTGCATATAGGACGGTATTATTAATTTTCATCAGTAGACAAATGTATTATAGGGATTTATATGGTGGAGAATTTTTTTAGGGCTGGAATTATTTTCTTTTCGGTACTGTTCAAGGTTCAACTTTAATAAAATACTACGTCGCATACATACCGATACCGAGCCCGACCGATGCATGGCGATTAATGGCCGCAATTAAGTACACGGAAAGGAATCAGAATGTTATTCGGATTCGGGAAACCTATATACCTAATAGAAAATAAAATAAATAATTTTGTGGAGGAAAAGGAGATATTTTTACTTGTACGACTGCGGAGATAGTTTAGTTACTACTTTCTGCAACATCGCAACGTACCTATGTAAAGTACGGCGTACCAAGTTTGTACACTATGTAAGGCAGACGATGTGCCTTTATGGGACACGAAGACAGTTGATGTGGAAACCTTTATGAGATGATTGCGTGTGAAATAGCCTATTGTCAAATTTGACATGAGGGCCAGTTGAAAACCCCTAAACTCCGAGAGTCCGAGTTCGAGCACATAGACAGTAGACTGTCAGGATGCAAGCTAAATCACGAGCACATCCAGTGTCCGTGTCGACTTACTCGACGTCGACCATAACATATAGCACCTGTTATATTATGGTTGTGGCTAATATAGTACCTGCCTACGCTACTAAATTGACTACATTCCCAGGCTACAAGTAATAATATTATTTTCACTATCACATGAATATAATGAATGGCTTGTGTAATGCTGAATATCATGTGTGTGTGTATTCTGTCTTTCAATGTCCAATTTCGTCATTTTCCTTACGTCTAATGCACTCTCTCTCGTTCCTCGTATAAATATTTCCATTAGTAAAGTAGGTAGATAGATGTACTCCTTTTGACGACAGAAATTAAATCTATTGTTGCTACACTTCATACTCAACATAGTATATCATATCAACTGAAAGTATTAAGAAATTCCCCTATATGCTATGTGTAATGACAATGACACAACCAACACGTATTAACACCAACCAGTCTCATGCGGTTTTACAAAAGTATCTGAAATTGAACATAAAAACAAACATTAAAATGGTACAATAATAATTATCCGCCTCCTGTATAGTGCTTTCAAAGCACCAGTATTATTTTAGTGGTTGTGGTTAACAAATACCTAAATCTAAAGAGGTATTTCATTTCGCCATTTAACTTCTAGATCGATTACAAACAAGGTATAACTAAAAGTCAGTTGGTAGAAAACTTGGAAAAGTCGCAGCAATGCCTGTAATTTAAATATACAAAGTTTTCCAAATAGATATAAATATTACGAGATATATTAATACGAAATAACCAAAAAAGTTGTCTAAATATTTCTTGTATTTTTTGTTGCTTACAGACAAAAGAAGGGAATGAGCTCCAAAGTGGCGGGGGAAGTGGAGGTGGAAGTCATTCCTCAGCAGCCGCTGCAGCTGCGGCGGCGGCCGCCGCAGCAGCAATGAATCCATTTGCAGCGGCTGCCGCCGCTGCAGCCCACCCCCTCTGGTTCTTCCCGCCCTTCCTCCCCAACCCCTACATGAGCTCCATGAATATGAACATGAGCTTACCCGGGATGACGAGCCCCGCCGCAGCCGCCGCCTATCTAAGTCATCAAACTCATGGACATCATCACGGTGGACATGGTGGACATTCCCATGCTCCCTCCGCCTCGGATTTATTCCGGACTGAGAATATTCTGGGGAGTGGTCATCCATTTTTGAGCAGTGCCGTGTCGAGCGTTCCCTCCACGACGCCTAGCATGCTCGACCCATCATCCGTCTCAGTGTCAGCCGGTGGGGGTGGGGCTGGTGGGACAAGTGAGCGTGAGAGACTCATCAATAATCTGCGGAACAGCAGGAGTGGTAGTCCAAGTACTAATAAAAATTCCTCGTCCGCCACCACTTCCTCCATCAATTTCGCCCATCATCATCTTCAACAACAGCAGCAGTTAGCCGTTCAACATCATCTTCATCAGCAGGCCCTTCAGCAGCAACAACAACAACATTTGACTTCTTTAAGTAGTGATGCACACCATCATCTCCAGCAAGCAGCAGCAGCTCATCACCGTCTGAGTGTGACTCGCGAGAATAGTTTGGAGAAAGATTTGACCATGTCTCACCATGCTAACAATACTAATAATAATAACAACAACAACCACGGTGGGAGTGGGAGTAGTGCTGGGAAAAGTGGCGGTGGAAGGAAAGGTGGTGGTGGTGGTGGTGGTGGCGGAGGACATAAAGTTGGTGGTAAAGGGAGCGGTGGAAAGAAATCATCAGCGAGCTTCTCAATTTCCAGGTTGACATCCCCGTCACCATCCAGTAACAGTAGCACTCACAGTGGTGGAAGTAGTTTGTTGAGTCCGACTGGAACTGGCTCTGGTGCTCCTGGCGGTTGTAGTGGGAACAGTGGTGGTGGAAGTGGTGGTTCTAGTAGTGGAATAAGTGGCAATCCAAATCCAAATGTGAATCCAATGGGAGGTTGTGGACGCCTCCTCCAGCATCATTTAGAGTCAACTTGTGCATCTCCAGCTGCTCCTCATCCACACTCCCATCCACATTCCCTCTCGAGTCTGGGCATAGGAGGGATATTGCCTGGGTCTGGAGTTGGAGCTGGGGCGAGTAGTGGCGTTGGAGTTGGTCTCGGTCTGAGTCTTTCCGATGAAAAATTGTGCCATGGGAGTAATAGTAGTAACTGTGGAAGTGGGAGCAAAGCATCATCATCAGCATCAGGAGTCTCGGAAGGACTCCTTCTTCACCATACTTCGCTACATACGGAGCGAGACCGGGAGCGGGAGCGGGAGCGAGAGAGAGAGAGGGAGACGACGGTGAAGTTGCTCCGTGGAGGCAAGGCGGCGTCTTCATCCTCCTCTCCGTCCACGTCGGGCTCTGGTAGTGGTGGTAGTAGTAGTTCCAAGTTGAGCAGCAGCGTGAACGTCCTGAATGTGGAGGATGCGGGTCTTTGCGTTGATTTACGAGTTTCGGGTCGCATATGGGAGAGCAGTGGCTCTTCCTCGGCACCTCGCTCGATCTATAAACCCCTGTCAGCTTTCCGTGAACCCCAAGACGTAAATCTCTACAATTCATCTGCTTCTTCGTCCTCTCCACGCTTATCCACCAACAGTAACAGTGGCTCGACTACTGCTGCTGGTGGAACTCTCCCGAATTCTAATGCACAAACTTCCTCGTCCTCCTCGACTACTCTTCATCCTTGTTCCACACTAAATGCTATCTCCTCCTCCTCTTCGAATTCAAATAACACCTCCTCCCTTTTGAACCATCACCATCATCATACGCTGAGAGCAGGAGGTAATAACGGCGTCGGTCTGAGTATCGGCAGTCACACTACAATCCCCCACCTACCACAACAACAACAGCAGCAACAACATGAGTCATTAGATTATTCTCAATCAAAGGATAAAGAGACTCTGCGAGATAAATTGAGACACGGGGGGAACGGGAAAAATATCTCGACGAGGTATGTTCTCCAAAACCTTCAAGTCATCTATCAAAAAATTCGTCCCTTCACCAACTCCTCCAATGTGACTCATCCACCTAAAAATACAAATTCCAATTCATTTAATGCATCATCATTATTTTTTCATAAGGATAACAAAGATAGTAGTAAAGATAGTAAGAGTAATGCTAGTAGTAACATTAATTGTAAGAGTCTCAGCAACAATCATTCCACGACGTCAATGGCAAGTGATAATAATAGTAATAATAATAACGAAAATAATCTCCATGACTTACAATTGTTAAAACATTCCGCTGAGTACCCGACGAACCTCATTAATCAAAATCAGCGGAGCAACCGGGAAGAAAATCGCACACCCACCAACACTACCACCACAGCTTTTAACTCAAATCTAAATTCACACAATAATAACAATATCAATGAAGGCAACTTTATTTCAATGCCGATCTCAAACAGTATTACTTCCCTCATTGCACCACGCCCCACTCCGCTAGGAGGAACTGGTCTCACTGTTAAAGTTGAGTCTGGCTCAAGCAGTATCGATGATAATATTATGAGTAGTCACAATACTATGGGTATTACTGGTGGTATTTCCAGTTCCGCCGGTTCTAATAATTCGAATCTTGTCAAAGTTGAAAATCAATTCAGCAGTAATTCAAATTCAAGATCTAGTTGTGACTCTCCAACGATATCAACATCAACTGATCGAGACCGAAGTGGGAATCAATGTGGACCGGGACCGGGACCAGGACCGATTTCAGGATTGCTCTCGGCTCTCGGAATGAGAACCGCGAATGGCTCCCCACCAATTAACAATAATAGCAGCAGTAGTGGTAATAATAATAATAGCACAAACAATAGCAACAGTCTTGGTCTTAATAATCATGGAGCATCACTAACATCATTATCATCAGGAGTCACAACCCAGCTCATTGAGAAAAGTAACAGCACCAGCACCAGTACCAGCAAACGTCTTGCTCAAGAAACTATTGGAATAACTGCAATACTGGGAACTAGGACGACGTCTCCTCCAACTCTGAATAATAGAAATTCCTTTGAAGACTCTAAAATGAAAATTACGACCAACATTAACAACAATAGTATTAATAGTAACAATAATAACACTAAAAATTCCTCCAGGTCACCCATTAAAAAGTCCAACAAGAATTCACATAATTCCAACTCGCGATCACGACTAAGCGAGCAGAGCAGTGTCAAACCAAAGAGTTCCAAGTCATCCTCCTCCTCCTCCCCGATGAACAAGAATTCTAACAAGAGTAACAATAACAAAACAAAGAGACTCACCAAGTCAAATTCCAAATCATCCAGCCATTCCAGTATTTCCAGTCCGAATCCAAATCCGAATAATCCGTACCCAAGAAGTATCAGTCTCGGTCATAATAGCACTGAGGAGAATGAGGACGATGAGGAGGATGATATCGATATGGATGAATCCGATACGAGCACGACGGGTGTTCATATTAATGTGGTTGTGGATAGTAATGATAATGCTCATGATACGGATGAGAGTAGCGAGGAGGAGATTGATCTAGATATTGACTTTATGGATGATGATAATAGTGGAAATCGAATTGACCCACTCACAATCAGTGTCAAACCGAGTCCGTCGGAGAATAAATCCAGTGCATACACACATTCTACCAAATCCACAGCCGCAGACCATTTTCACCATCATCGGGATCGGGATCAGGTTCATCGGGATGGAGAGGATGAGGATGAAAACGATGTGAATATTTTGTCAGATGACACGGTAGATAATGACTCGGATGGGAATGAACATGACTGACGACAAACTACAAAGCTTTAAAATAAGGTCGATTTTACCATTACTTTTACCTGTGTTTAACTAATCACGAATTACAATCTTAACTATACCTACAACATTTATGAATAAATTGTGAATAAATGCACAAAACTTTTAGACTTTGGTTAAAAGCTATACCAATAAAATCAATAAAACGGAAGAAAACGAAATAATAAATGCTGACGAATTGAGAAAACTGAACAATTGCTAAACGTAGAAAATAAAAGTGCACACACGCTCCAATAAATTGTGGTTCCCGCGCGTGCGAAACGTATCTCTCCAGTGCAGTGAATTGCCATTGTTGTTTTCTCGTCAAATTGGTCAGTGAACTGGAAAATGGAAAATCAACATAGTAATAGTAATACTGCACTAATTAAACCTAAACCTTCTATCTAATACTGAAAAACATCGCGGATTGAAAAATGCAAACCCTATCGTATTTACATAAATTAAAATTGTGCATTGTTTATTGAAATTATTCACAAACTTGAAATTCCAAAAAAAACTCAAGAAATACAATGATAGAACTATATAATACAAACAACAATATTTAATAAATAATTCAAAAAATTGTGGTTCATCTATAACTGTTAATAATATTAATCCTATATTTCAAATTCCAAAATTCCAACCCACGATCACGATCAGAATTCAGTGTGTGCTACAATAAACTTATTGCAAATTAATAAAATAGTTTAGTATATGAATATTGACATATTGCTTATGTGTATAGTCGAATTCGAAGAAAATCATAAAAAATTCTGAAAATACAAAACTTTTACAGTATAAAATTTTCAATCTATAATTATTTGAATGTGTATATTAAATCATATATATAGTTACTGAATACTTAATTACATAATAATTGGTGTACCTAGTATTTTTAATAATAATCATGATCGAATATACTATATAGTTTTTGTCTCCTATACTTATAAGCTTTCATAAATTGACTGTGAATGTACATGTATCTATATTATAGTGACTAAGGGTACGCTATATAAGTATGTTGATGGAAAAATTGAGTAATTTAATCAAGAAATTTCAATAAAGTATAAATAGGCTATATAGATTGCTACATGAATATAGATGCTATAATAATTCGCATATAAGAAGGATATCCAATATTTAATTGAATACAGATGTACAAGTACGTGACACAATTATATGCGGGATAGTTTATAGTGTATAGGCATAGGCGATATTTAATCTTTCGTTTTATTCGTGTATGCTAGTAAGACTATAAATGTTTAACTTACAATTAATACAAAATCATATAGGTTTACATGTAAAAAATAAACTTAATAATTCCTATAATATAATCAAAATAAAATATTCAATCTCAATAACCTATTATATAAAATCGTATATACTATGGGTCAGTCAGAATTATTCTATACGATCAACGCATCAAGTATTACAATTTTAAACAAAGCTACAAAATCGTACCGTATACCTTTAAAAAAAGTCAAATTTGAATTGTGTATAAAATATATACTCATCGTTTAAAAATTAAATAAGGTATTTATATTAATTAACCCAGTACAATACAAAATGGCTACAAAAGTATTAAAAAAAAGCATTATAAATATTTCAAATATTAATCAATTTTGTAAATTAGATATTTATATGATAAAAATATTCTAAAACTGTAAGTAAACGTATTCTGTATGCATGTACCTAGTATGTAAAGTAATTGTACACAGAAACAGTTTATAAGGTCATAAAATTCACTGTTATGATAATCGATGATCGATCGTGTGTTATATTGTCAAATTCAAATATTCGATAAAAAAACACAATGAAAAAAACTGTGTAAAATATGCAACTCATGTTCAGTTTCCAATTATTACACAGGTAATTTTAAAAATTCTTGTAGTTAATCTTATAGATCCTTATGATCTAATAATAATGCAATTCAAATCCAATCCAGTATAAATAAAAAATATAGTATTATAAACTTACGTAATGCTACTGAATTAATGATAATCTATTATTAGTTACCTATACTAATTATACCATAAATGAATACATAATATAGTAATAAATACTGATATTTCGAAAGTACACACACTTTATTTATTCATTTAACGTCATCTAATTCAGTTTTATTGGGAAATTATTTTTCTTTTAAAGTCTTGCCAAATTTCCATATCTAACAATTAGTTACAAGTATGCAGCCATCGCCAAGATTTCTCAGAGAGTTTTACGTAAGGTAATCTGTTCTGATTAAAATTAAAGTAGCAGGGAGCTACCGTTACCGTAGGCAGAGGCAGAGAGGCAGCTCAATAGTTTAGACTGTCGACTGTATTATATAGAATTTATAAAACTTGTTCCTGTCTCATCTTAACTACTTTATCCGTTCCTGTTTTACTATACCTTTAGGTAATCTCAATATTTTATCCCCTTCAGTGATTACACATGGCTATATTGAAGAAGCAAAACTATCCATTTCTGATTCTCTCGCTAGTAGCAAAATTGCTGAGTTGGAGAAAGGCAGGGCCGGACGAAGGAATTACTTTTAGGCAGGAATATGTTTTCATACAAAAACCACCATTTTGATTTTATTTATGGTTTTTTGTGGTAAAGCAAAATTAACATATTTTAGAAAATTGCAAAATGTCCTATTTACTTACTTGATTCAGAAAAGTACAAAATTTTCTATTTGTTTGATTTTGAAAAGTGCAAAATGTTCTATTTACAAGTTTTACAAAAGTTTAAAATGTTCTTTTTACTTGATTTTGAAACGCGCAAAATGTTCTTTTTACTTGATTTTAAAAAGTGCAAAATGTTCTATTTACTTGATTTTGAAACGCGCAGTTCTTTTTACTTGATTTTGAAAAGTGCAAAATGTTTTATTTACTTGATTTTAAAACGCGCAAAATGTTCTATTTCCTTGATTTTGAAAAGTGCAAATTGTACTATTTACATCTTTTGAGAAAAGTTGAAAATGCTTTGTTTCCATGTTTTTGAAATGTGCAAAAAAAATTTATTTGCAGGTTTTTGAACAGCCGAAATGTTCTATTTATACCGTTTTGAAAAGTGTAAAATGTTCCATTTACATGTTTTTTGAAAATTAAGGCAGTGGGGTCTGCCTGTGCTGACCTCTTAATCCGGCCCTGGAGAAATGCAATTTTACTATTGGTGAGAATTTTGAAGATTGGCAATTTCGCTTCTTCATTAGTAACATGTAGGTATAGGTACGCATGAATTTGTTTGTAAGTATATGACACAGACAAATTCAAATTGTATAGCTTATAAAAGGACACACATCGCACTAAAGCAGGAGCAGAAAGGAGAACACAGCGTGTGTGCATGAGCATCATCATCAAATCAGCCATTACTTAATGAAAAATAATTGGCTCTTTTTCACTTTAATATCAGAGCCCACTTTAGCAAATCAGTTTCGTTCACACAAGAACCAATTAATTAACCACACCAGATTCAGCGATTCAGATCCGGAACCAGACCAGGACCAGGACCAGGCGAGCGGACGGAGAGACCAACACAGGAGCAGGAGGATAGAAGCATGCACTTAAGAACCAGTACGAGTACAGTACAACCACAAACCAAAAGCCTAACCATAACCATAACCAAACTTCTCTATAATTACAGATACTTCATATACCAGTAGGTAGCTATATACTTCTTACGTCGTCGTCGACCACTCACCATTTGCCATTTACATCGATATCGTTATCTATGTATAACTACCAGGCCACGCCAAAACGCAACTGATACATGAGTTGTTAAATTAATTACACATTACACACTAAAAGCATTATGCAATATCAGGCATCATTTCTTCCTTCAAAAAGCCCATATCTAACTGCATGAACTGACACAAGTTTTGAGTTTTGACTGATGAATGTTTTGCCATTTATTTAAAAATTAGCGCTGTTTTTTTTCAAGTTGTGTCATAATTTGTCAAATTTTTCAAAAAATACAAAGATTTATAGAGTTAAATAGTCTACACATATACTTCCTTAGCATCCTTAACTACAAAAAATTCAGTCAGAAAAAGGTCAGTTTTTGTAAATTTTGAAAAACAGCAGGAGATTTCAAATATCTTTCCAAAAAAAAACATGAACCTAATTATAAGATATTACACCTTTAACTATAGGATTAGAACATTTTGCACCTTTTGAAAACACACAATTGCAATATATTTTTATATTCGAAAACACGTAATTAAAATAGTTTACGCACATTTTAAAAATGTGCAATTAAAACAATTTACACTTTTTGAAAACATGTTGCTACAAAATTTTACAGCATTTAAAAAAATACCATTTAGAACCGTTGGTGATATCAAAAGCTTAAAATATGAATATTGTTTCCCTTTTTGTTGACGGGGAATTCCCGTCCAAATATACTTGACCCTATCTCAAAAAAACGAATTAATGTATAAACATGGACTTTTAAAATGACGTTTAAATAAAGTATTTAGGGTGTTCTGAAATTCTGCATTAATGGTCCTTTGTACCTCAAAACTTTCCTAAAATAGAATATTTTGCATTTTGAAACTACAACTATAACAACTAGTTAACGAAAATGATCTTTAATTCATTGACAATAGCTTACGACTCCCGGAGTGTACAGCCCTGGAACCTCCGCCATTTCCTTGATTAATGATCGCTCAGAAAATGTTGTACTGTTCTACTGATATGTATATTAGTATATAGCAAATTTTGGGAGATATGATACAAAATCCTGTGATCCATCCCAGCGATCCTGAGCTACGCCAGCATTTTCCCCGTGACATAGACATCGCCATATGTCGCTACTGAAGAATCAAAATTGCCCATATTCATTTTTTGACACACCAACCAAGCAATAAGAAATGCCTACTTGCTTAATTCAAAAAATGAGATGGGCAATTTTGCCTTTAGTTAGAATTGAACAGGGCCAGATAATGCGGCCAGCGCAGGCAGCCCCCTCTGGCTGAATTTTTTTAAAACATGTAAAAAGAATATTTTGAATTTTTAAAAACATGCAAAATACAGTTTTTTGTACATTTCAAAAACGTGGAAATAAAAAAACATTTTCCACCTTTCTCAAAACATGTAAATAGAAAATTTTGCACTTTTCTGAATCAAGTAAATAGAGCATTTCAAACTTTTCTAAAACATGCAAATAGAGCATATTTTGCTTTACCAAAGAAAACGCTCAATAAAATCAAAACGGTGGTTTTTCTATGGAAACAAATTGCTGTCTAAAAATAATCCCTTCGTCCGGCTCTGGAATTGAAGAACGGCAATTGGGAATTTTTGTCCCCTAGTAGCAATATGCAAATAAATACGTAAGGTACAAACATATAGTTACATTCTTCAAAAACCGTATAATTCATAAGGTACATATGCACAACTTTATTTACAGCTACAAATAGTTTACACACGTAAGTATATACCTACCGACATAGGTATTAAGGATGAAAGTGCCTCATAGTCGGACACTTACCTATTATACTTGCTATATATATTTACATATCTGCTGCTAACTTTCCGTTTTCCATTTCCGTGCCAGTGCAGTGGACAGATAGCACCATGAAGGAATGAGCATATTCAAGATATTTAGCGTAGATAGCTTATAATGCAGAATTTGGAGAATGGAGAAACCCTTCCGCCTCTGATTTGAAATGAAGCCCTTAAATTCCAATTAGATCATCCATTCTCATCCACCTGTCCAAAATCCAGCCTTCCAGCTCCCATTTCTCGTCGCTCTAATTATAATAAACTTGTCCCAAGTCTGAGTCGTCCTTCCTAATTTTGATTAAAAGTTAATTAAGTGTTATTAACCTAATAGGCTCTTCCTTTTACATTTCTCTTTGAAACGAAGCAGGAACAAGAACAAAAAGCTCCGGGATTTCAAATCGAGAGGATAGGGAAAGGCGGCAAATTACACAGGTGACAGTACAGCACAGCACAGTTCATTGGCATGATTTAAATTCACAAATATCAGTACTTATAACATAGGTACCGTATTGTTTCAAATAACTCCCGGGCTCCTATCAACTCCCGGGCCCCTTGTAACTCCCGGGGTTTGGGGCATAGTTTCACGTAACTCCCGGGGTCTCTATCAACTCCCGGGGTCCCTCTCAACTCCCGGGGTCTCTTTCAACTCCCGGGGTCCCTAGTAACTCCCGGGGCTTCAACAGTTTTAATGAATGTTTCCTTGTTTACAATGGCGCCATAAAATGAAAAATTTGAAAATCCACTCCATCAAAATAAGCGCTTAAATTTAAAACATTGGGTTAACGTTTAATTCAGTATCCACGTTCATATCATGGTGATCGCAGTTCTCAAGTTTGGTGTTTTGTTTAAACTTTATCTTAACCAAAGTTAAATTAAAATTGAAGGCAAATTTTCGTTAAGCTTTTATAAAATTTTTCTGCAACTCCCGGGCTTCTATCAACTCCCGGGCCTCTTGTAACTCCCGGGGTTTGAGGCAAAGTTTGAGCTAACTCCCGGGGGGAGTTATTTGAAACAATACGGTACCTACCTACCTAACTGTTTTTCATATCACATTATATTGCACTGTTTAATTATAATAGGTACATTATATTTTGTATATAATATATAGAAGCACTTTATTCTTTTTATGGGAAATTATGAACAGGGCCGGATAAGGCAGCCCCCACTGCTTGAATTTTATCAAAACACGTGTATATAGAACATTTTAAACTTTTCAAAAATATGTAAAAAGAATATTTTCACTTTTCAAAACATGCAAAATAAATTTTTTTTTCTACATTTCAAAAACATGGAAATAAAACATTTTCCACTTTTCTCAAAACATGTAAATAGAACATTTTGGACTTTTCTGAATCAAGTACAACGAAAATTTTGCACTTTAGAAAAATATGTAAATAGAAAATTTTGCTTTACAAAAGAAAACCATCAATAAAATCAAAATGAAGGTTTTTGTATGGATAGATACTATTTTAAGCGGTCAAATTCAGCGCCAAAATTCAAACTGATGGTTGGTTAGTACTGGGGAGCTGTCACAAATGGCGCCATCGGTTATATGGGTGGGTCCCTAAAAGCTCCCCATTTAACGTAATGTTAAATACGTCATGAAACAGGGTGGGTGGGTCCTTAAATGTGGAAAATTTCGATGGCGCCATTTGTGACAGCTCCCTAGTAGTGTAGTAGAAGTAGAAGTAGAACGTCTTTTCATTTTCCAACAGCAGTCAGAGGTCTTCGATAAAAATTATCTACGGATTGGCCAACAGAAAACAGTTTCCCGGACGATCTCATCTACCATCGTCATGACCATTTCCCTGTCCACGAAGTAACAGGATCTCATACTCATTTTCAATGGGCGCAAGGCTCTCAAACCCCGTTTTTCCCAAAGGTAACCCGCAGAATTTCCGAAACTCACCCCCTCATCCCGCCCCCGCCTCCACATTTCCAAAACAATCGAGGATTTCGTATGAAATTCCGCCAACAATATAAACATGATCACCAGAGAGAAGAAGCAAACAAAGCCGAGGAACCCCAGCGTAATGGCAACCAATCCATCCAATCTCGTCGCTCCATACACAGCCACCACAATCATGGAAATGACAAGTAATTTGGTGACAGGAAATATTGCAGAGCCGAATATTCTATTGTAGATTTTGAATTTGTCCCCAGGTGTTCGGAGCTAATGAGTGGACAAGGTCCATGTTTGTGAGCTGTCACAAAACAAAAAGTAAAGAATTTTTTTCAAGATTTTTTAAAAACATTGTACCTTTAAATAAAAATTAATTTGCACATGCAATAAATCATACTTGAGCTCGTTGATGACGACCAGCGCAGGGAAGTTAAATCCACTGTGGACCAGAGAGATAAGTAGGACATGGCTGTGATAGATGAGCTCAATATAAAATTGAAGGTTGTAGGACATATTCCCCCTGGACATTTTCCCCCCGGACCTTTTCCCCCCAAACAGTAACCCCGGACATTTTCCCCCCAAACTTTTATTTAAGATACTGAAATGCTCATTATATAAAGTTATGAATTATGAAATATTGGTTAGTAATGTAATTTGTCACAAGTAAAAATCAAAATTACACTTTATTGAACCCTGAGCGTGGTTTGCAGAGAAATGCATGGAAAAATCAATTTTAACATAGAAAATTAAATAAAAAGAAGTAACTAGTTTTAATCGTAATAAAATTTTTAAACTTATTAGTTAGTAGAAAACTTACTCCAGAAACATGTACTATACTATTTTCCCGATATGACTAAAAAAATGTAGAATAGTTATGCATGCTGGCATTATATAAAATCCTTCCTTAATAGATGGGTACGAAAACGAAAGTTAAATTGTTTACCCTTTAAATAACCCTTTAAGTACATAGTACCTAATTTTATTACACTATTAATTGAAAAAATAACTTGATATTAAAAAACTCAACTATAAATCATTACATACCGGTACTTATCACTATTGCCCGATAAATAAAAAACTTCCTGTTTGAATATTATTATATTATAAAATAATAATAAAATATTAATAAGTAACCTAATCAGGACATAATGCTAAGAAACTACGTCCGCTAGAACGCCTGTACTATTTTCTCAGACCGCGTAATAATATACATCAGCATCTTATTTAAGGGTTTGGGGGGAAAATGTCCGGGGGGAAAAGGTCCGGGGGAAAGTGTCCAGGGGGAATATGTCCGTATGCCAAAATTGAAACCAAAGAAAAGGGATTTTTTGGAGAAAACTTCATTCCTTAGGATTCTCCATGAGGGATGACAGCTGCTCAGGTGATCCAGTTTGAAAGTAGAAGCCCACTAAAACAAGTACAGTCAAACTATTAACTTGCCCGAACATGTTGAACATGATAAACTCGCATAGGCATATCATCCTCGTCTTGGGTTTGTCAGTCTCATACAAATATTCTTTTTCAAAGATTTTGTAAAATGCTCCAATTTTTTGAATAAACCCTGGAATCTCTTTCCTCTGCAAAAAAAAACGGCCAACATGAGGACCGGCGGGGCGAGGAAGTAGACGGCAATGAATTGCATGTAGATTTTCTCCGTATTCGTCTTGCTCTCATCTTGATTACACTGGACACTACGACCAATCACGAAGGCAGAGTAGGCCCCAGCCACAATGAAATTAAACCACCAAATCAGTAGCCGCCATTTTGACTTAACAAGGACAAGTTTTTGGGTTTTATTGTCTGAGTTTTCATTCCAGAGGAATGGGTGCATCTGGAAAAATTGATCCATTTTGAATGCCCTCCCAATTTGGGTCTCCATAAACCCTGTGAAAAGCTTATTTCCTGCAGCAATTTGGCCACTTATTGGCCTTGTTGGTTTTGTCTTACGATTTTGGTGAAAATATTGCCTAAGCCGAAGTTTTTTAAATTTAAATAAATGCATCCTAACAAAGTGTAATTAAAGTTGGAGCGAGTGAAACTTTATATTTGGGAATTTTATTTTTTAATAATATAGACACGTACCTAATAATACCTCTGTTTTAAATTATTCGTGAATATTTAGATTATTTGGGCAGACAAAAATGAAGATGTTTAGTCACCGGAAGTTGAAGTCCGAGTGATACACTTGACGTGATGCAATCGAAATTGGGTAAGTGAACGAAGTAACATGGTAAAGCATAGCTATACTAGTATCAAGACAAAAAAATTATTTTTAGGTAGGTAGGTACCTATATACAATAGAGATTTTTATTGAACGTTCATAAGCGGTCAGACATGTTGTAGGTACCTACGTACACGCTTAGAAAAGATCTTAACAAGAATCTTGTACGATAGGGCTAACAGGTTTAGATGTTAACTTTAACAGGCTTAGTAGTAAATTTTAAAATATTTGAGAGTGGAAAAATGGTTAGTCAAGTGTAACAGCGCTGCGCTGATGTTTCAAACCCCAACAGCAAAACTGTTGAAGCATTTACGTTACTGTAAAGTTATGCTAAACTAGTGCCCGTTACTAAATGTGTTGCGTCAGTCTAGTAGTTAAGGCTGGAAGGTACCCATGACGAAGGTTGCGAGTTCGAATCCAACTTTTGGTGTTATTTTTCAACCAGTAAAATCACTCAACAAGATTAGCTGTTGGGTGATCTAACAGTGAATTCGGTAAGCCTAATATAACAGAATAAGCAGGCGTGCTTGAAAGAAGCAGGCGTGCTTGGGTGAGTGGTTAGGACTGCAGACTGTAACGAAATTTACAGCCTCAGACCCGGCTTCGATCCTCGGCCACTGCTAATCGTTTACGGCTCTGTGTTGTACGGTAAACGTCACTGGATGGTTGATTGAAACCCAATCTCCTTCGGTGCTCCCTAGTGACCACTACTTACTGTAGGGGCCTAGGGAATGAGACTCCTTTACTGTGGAGGAGGGGACGGGGATAGGTGAAAGGGTACAAAGACCGAGACGATCTAACGCGGTAGCCTCCTATTTCCTCACCCACAGTGACTGGTTGAGTCTGGTTGTATGAACTTCGGTTAAATCGACCCAATGAATAAATTATTATTATTATTAATATAACAGAATTATCGGGAAATCTCTAACTAAAATTTCTGTTGAACGCGGTTAGTAGCTTTTACTGTGGATTTCGGAGTAACAGTGAAATCAGTTACAAATTAACAGTAAAGTTGTAAATTCACCCATATTTTTCTAAGCGTGTATATAAAGGACGAATATTTATAGTATGTACATTAATCTACGACTTAAAAATATTCAAAATTTTAAACATTTCATATAAATATCTATATAATTAAACACGTTCAAGAAGTCACGACAGCCCAGCTCCTGCACTGGTCTGCTTGTTGATTAAATATAGCTGTTATGCTTATAAACAACTATAAATTCTTTAGTATGTTTACTTTTTTCAAAATATGGAACATTTACCGTAAATGTTAGGATTCAATTGTATATACAGCTGTTTAAAAATATTTTCCTTTCTGGTGTTTTCCTTTTCCACAATACATGCTTCACTTACAAACTTACAACAACAACTCTATAGAACTGTGTTGTCGACAGCTTCTCCGTATATTATTTTAATTATTTACTTTTTAATACACTTAATACCTCCAAGCCTTTCACTTTATAAAAGCTTTGTCAAAGTCAGGGCCAAACGAAGGAATTGTTTTTAGGCAGCAATTTGTTTCCATACAAAAATCACCATTTTGGATTTCTTTGGTAAACCAAAATGTTGTATTTACATGTATTTAATGTTTTTAGAAAAGTGAAAAATGTTCTTTTTACTTGATTCAGGAAATTTCAAAATGTTCTATTCAAATAGAAGGGTTAAATATTTTATTTTCATGTTTTTGAAATGTACAAAAAAAAATATATGCATGTTTTTGAAAAGTCAAAATATTCTTTTTACATATTTTTGAAAATTGCAAAATGTTCCATTTACATGTTTTTTGAATATTCAAGCAGCGAGGGCTGCCTGTGCTGGCGACACTATCCGGCCCTGTCCAGAGTTATCTTCTCTCTCTCTCTCTCTCTATCTATAGCTTTTAAATATTATTAAAAATACTCAGTTATTAAAGGAATGTTGGGAAGTGCTAATCCAAGCATTTATCAATTAAAATACCAAGGTACCTAGGTGAAAATATATTTTCTGATAAAATTAATAGAAAATAGAAAACAATGTCAAGAAATATTCGAGAATATGTGTCCTTGAGCTTTGGTATATGCGTATAAGCATAGGTATACATAAGTATAGGCATATAGGAAAGGGGAGTCCACAAATGTTTTAATTTTTCAACAAGTAATTTTTTAAATACATATCGTTGTGAAGAACCAAAATGACCCATACCCATTTGTAGCTAAAAACAATATCCACTATCTACAAAAGCATCGAAATATGTCTTGAAAACATTTAAATAGATATTTTGCACTTTTAAAAAACATTTAAATAGAACAATTTTAACTTTTTCAGAACATGTAAATAGAACAATTTGCGCGTTTCAAAAAAATGCAAACTGAACATTCTGCAATTTTCAAAAACTCTTAATTAACATTTGACGCATGTTTCTCATTTTATTTTTATGACATAGCTCATTTTGATTCTAGCTCAAATTGGATATGGGTCATTTTGGTTCTTCGCAGACGATATTTTTTGGTATAATAGAATTAATAGTAATAATTGAGAAAGCAGTTAAAAATAACATATTATGGTTGATAGGCTCGAAAGTGTCCCTCGTGAGTTTCGGTTTCGGCCTCGGTCCCGGTCCCGGCCCAGGCTTCCCAGGTTATATATTAAAATGGGGGATCTCGGGTGCAAGAGAGTCGTGAGAGTCAGAATAAGAATGAGACCATCAAGACAGAGAACTCAACTGAACGACTCAAGAAAAGAAGATGGAAGTTGGGAGAACTAGGAGAACAAGAAGAAAAAGAAGAAGAGGATCGCATAGGGGAAAGTAAAGTGGATTGGATATAATACTAATACGAGTAATGCCTTCCTTATGTAACTTTCCTACGACGACTCAAACTATACATGTATTTACTTTACATTGGAATCATACAGTGGCTGACTTTGACATAAGTGCTGAGTATATGTATGTACTTACACGTGTACTGGATGGATAGCCCATCAATACCAAACACCATCGCACTTTTGTGCAGAGTGATACTCTCCCAGACACTCCCGTTATACCCGCATGCCCTCCCATCAGCCCCATCAAGTCGAAAGTAAAAGGAGGAGAAAGTTGTGTAAATGGTAAATGGAAGTGATGCTACTATATTTAGATTTAGATTGTCCATAGATTGCCATATTGCCTTGCCCTGTGCTGCATCTCTCTCGCCCTCCAAGAAAAAAAACCAATGCACTTCATTCCTTCACAGACACACATGTTTAAAAGTTGGCTCTATTCTGCGGGGCTGAGAGTCTTCTCTCTCTCTCTCTCTCTCGTCCTAGGATAGATCTTATCTTTTCCAATTGAATCCGCATGGATATATTTATACGTCGTCCTTGTCAGTCTGTCTGTTGTCATTGTCATTGAAGCCTTATATAGCTTCTTCGGCGTTGGCTTTCACTAAGTGACTCGTGAAAGGGCAAAATGTCCTATCTACTCTCTATTTATTTATACGCTGTTGGACATTATAGTAACATATCCACAGCTATCCTGCTCCGAATAGTGCACATTCGAGCCTGGTACTGGTAGCATATGCAGCCCGCCTGCTGCTTGCATTTTCAAAAAACATGTAAATTGAACATTTTGCACCTTTAGAGAGAGAGAGTAAACTTTATTTACACTGTTACCTTTTACGGTAATTGCCTCAAAGACACAGTAAAAATACAAACAGAGTTTTCAATATAAAATTTATATTTATGGTTTAAGTATTAATGATGTAAATAGAACATTTTGACTTTTCAAAAACCATGCAATTCAATGTTTTTGCACATTTCAAAAACATGGAAATAAAACTTTTTCCACTTTTCTCAAAACATGTAAATAGAACATCCGAGCACTTTTCTGAATCAAGTAAAAAGAACATTTTTCACTTTTCTAAAACATGTAAATACAACATTTTGCTTTACTAAAGAAAACGTTCAATAAAATCAAAATGGTGGTGTTTGTATAAAAACAAATTGCTCCCTAAAATCAATTCCTTCGTCCGGCCCTGACTAGAAAACGTTTAAAAAACATTTTTAAAACTAAAATAGTACAAAATAGAGAGAGTTGCGCGCGTGCTTTAGAATTTATTTAGAACTAGCGCTAAAATAATCTTTTACAGGCACAGCAAAAAATTGTTTCTAAATTTTATGTAATATTTAATTAAATTAACAAATTAAGAGTTTGTTAGCAAAACGCGTTAAGTCCAGTGGGTAAAGTGTGGACTTAACGCGTTTTAAAAACAAACTTTTCAAATATAAAATGCTTATACAAAACATGTATAGCAGGTTTTGCATCATGTTCCAATTCAAAAGCACATTAATGTAGCATTGGTGCCATTGCCGAGACGGGATAAGAATTATTAGAAATAGCAGCAGTGCATATTATATTATGCTCCGTAGAAGAAAAGTACAAAAGTATAATAAATACCGATACTGACTGAGATAGTTGTATATAGAGCTTAACTACATATCCAGAGGTTATACAGTACACTATAAAATGTCAGTAGTAGTAATAGTAATAGGAACTAGGAGCCCATAAGCCTCAGCCGATCATTGATAGTGAAAGTGAGGAAAGGCTCGTAGAGAAAGTGTTGGAAAGTAGGAGGATATTGTCTGTGTACTGATATTTCAGTTTCCTTTATTTCCTTCCCCATATATAGCTTATATTATAGTAGTAAGTGTATAGTCTTATATAGGAAATAAGGGGATTATGTATCAGCGTATAGTTCACCGGTCGGTATATATAGCATTTGAATTGGGCATTGCGGAATTGGGATCGGATTTGTCTGTGAATGCTGGATGGGAGATAGATGGACGGACAGACAGGGAAGGAGGAAGGGAGGCCGTGAAGTGAAAACGTCAATTGAAAAGAGGAGAAAGACCTAGATAACCAGAATAACCACATAATCGACCAGAAGGAGCAAACGCCATTGATTTTCTCTCGTTCGCTCTCACTTGAATTTTCACAATTTTCTCTCTCTCTCTCTCTTCATGGAAAAACACGACCTGGAGGCGCTCTCTCATCATCACCATCACCTCAACAACCCAGCCTCTAACCGAAAGACCCAAACCCAAAACCGAGAGAGAGAGACCCATAGACCAGGAGACCGAAACAGAAACCGAGACCGAAGCAGCAGTCACTACTTTATCACAATAACACTCGCTATATAAGCCTAAACTATAAGCTATACATATATCTACATACCGCAACATCCAAATGTAATGTACTTTCTCCTTTCTACTTTCACTATCTTCCCTTCTATCCAACAGTCAAAGCTTAGCCTATCCACAGACTACAGAGAGATGAGGCTCTCTCGTTCTCTCTGTGGCATTAGCATCGTAAACTGATTTCAATTTCCTTTGATTTCTCTCCCCTATTTTCTCTTTCTACTCTTACGGCTCTCGGCCTGTAAATTATATGTATAATTTCCACTTGGGCGCTCTATACACGAGAGTATATCGTCTGTAAAGAGCCAAAATGACCCATATCTATTTGTGCTACAACCAATATCAACTATCTACTAATATATTGAAATGTGTCTTGAGAGCATTTAAATAGAATATTTTGAACTTTTCAAAAATATGTAATTAGAACATTTTGCAATTTTCAAAAACATGTAAATAGAACATTTTGTACTTTTTAAAAACATGTAAATAGAACATTTTACACTTCGAAAACATGCAAATAGAATATTTTGCACCTTTTCAAAAACATGGAATTAGAACAAGTTGTACCTTTTCAAAAACATGGAATTAGAACATTTTACACTTTTCAAAAAATATGCAAATAGGACATTTTAAACTTTTAAAAAACTCTTAATTAACACTTGACGCATGTTCTTATTTTGTTTTTGTGACATTTTAATTCATGCTAAATTTTGATTCATTTTGATTCCAGCTTAAATTTGATATGGGTCATTTTGTTTCTTCACAGACTATATGCGTTAAATTTTATTTTCTACGATTTTAAGTACAGGATAAGTGCGGTCTGGTGAGACGAAGACTATATAGAGTGTATAATATACTACTAGTCTACTTTTGGAACGCTCCACTTCCGGTCTTACGCTCCATGCACTTTCACTTCTTATCCCGTTGTATCGTGTACCAAAAGGGCAATTTTAATTGAGCTATTACGCATTACACTGTTCTCTGTAGTGGTAGTTGACCAATTCATCTCCATTCTAGCCATATACAGTAACACACACAGTATTTAAGTAGGTTTTATTATATTGGACAGTTTAGTACTCCGGAAACACGTGTGCCGTATCCCTTTTGAATTTAAGTCAATGGATTAATGTACAATGTGTCTGAAAATGTAATTAGTGTGTTCGATCTAAAAGAAATATTTTATGTTTTAAAATGGGTAATAATTTGAATTTTTTTCTAGCTGTATATTCTATTTAGAGCTTCTCCATTTTTAATTTGACAAATCTCAGCAAATAAATAACGGATACAATAAATTTTCTAAACCCAAAGGCAGAGCCAAATTTTGCTCATAAAAGAATTTTGCTTCTATAATAAAATTGATGTTTTGATGTATTACATATTATAATATAATGTTAGAAAGAAAGTTGATACATTTTTCTATACCCATCTTCACTTTCTAATCTCAATTTGTTTTTCAGCCTTTCTCCCGTCTCCCTCCCTAGTATGTAAACAAGGTGTTGGCTGAGTGGATGAGAGGATAAACATCGGTGAAAGTGTACAAATAGTTTTCTTTCTTTAAGTCCCGTTTAAGTATAGACATGTTGTATCAGACTAGATTGGAATTCTAAAGATATTTTAGTATTACGTGCACATCAATTATTTCTCCTACATACTGCTTTTAAACCAATGAAATCTGTAGCTATTTTTACTCTGTACGTTTTACATCATTTTATTTTCTACCTACGTCTCTCGCGTCGTTGTCGGTTGTTGTTGCATATGCCTTGCTTAAGATTAAATAAACTGTTCGTTTTCTCCTGAGAAGTTTTCACTCACTTTCCTGGTCTCGATCTTGCATGGAATTTTTCCCATTTGGCACAGGTTTTCTACTTGCATTTTACGTATTGAATTTAGTCTTACTTTCTTATGGCTTTATAGTTACGCTTTGGTTATCTTCAACATCGTATTTAGAACTTAGGGGCGCTGCTATCTTCTAAATTTGTTTTTAAAGGGCACAAAAGGTTATAAGTGTAAGGTTATAAAATTCAGGTTTAAATTTAGTGTAGTTTTTTTTAAAAACATTGAACATCACGACTGTTTGAGCGTTCTCGGTGCCTGTACAAAAAACTTGATGATTGAGCGATACGTATATGTTGATAAACGAATTAAAACTTTATTTATTCAGGGTCCTGTTTAAAATGCAGACTTAAAAAAATACGAAACACATTTTTGAAAGGTTTTCTAATCATTAAATTTTTATACTTGTAATCTTAAAAAATTTCAACCCCCTATTTTAATTAACAGTTTGGCAAAAAGGTCAAACCATCTTAATTACACGTTTTGAAAAATGCCAATATGTGTTTTAAATACACACTAAAAATACCTCAAATCCATTAAATACACATTTAATGGATTTTTCATGGACATTTCAAAAAATAGTGAATCATCATTTTTTTTCTGCAATTACTGTAAAACACTAAAATTATAGTAGATTTCTACCTCGTACATAATTGCCAACAATTATACAAAAGATATAGTCCTTATATATTTAAATTAAAATAATAATGTACTTCTTATAAGCCTATTAGCTAGCTATTGGTTATACACACACAAGCTGCGCCCGCGTATACTAAAAGGACGTAAGTCAAGTGCAAATAAGCAAATTTTTATGTGGGAGAATATTACCATACATCCATATATCTTCTTATAAAATATGTACAAAACAGATTCAGATATACCCCGCCTCAACTTTACATAGACTCTTTTTGAGAGAGAGGGGGAGGAATAGAAAGATGGGAAATTTACGAATTTACGAATTTACCATCATGTCCACGATGTCTCACTTCTGTTTCCATAAGAATACATTGTAAGTTGTGAGCAGACGGTATATAGTTTCTCTCTCAACTTGGCAAATGACATCAAAGAAAGAAAGAAAGAAAGAAAGAAACTGGAGAGAAAGTCTGTAAAGAAAGTACGGCGGTATACTAAAGTCCTAAAGTATACGGAGAAAGTGCCTAAAATTATAAAGAAAGTTCTATTACTTTTAGCTTAGCACATATACATACGCTCCACCTCTCTCTACTAGTGCAGTCTACGCGGAGCTATATATACAGAATTTAATTCCTTAAATTGTAAACTATCTAAACAAGTATGTATCTATATAGAATGGGGAAAGTCTAAAACTCTAAAAAAGTGTACAAAGTTGTTTCGCTGTACAAAGAGAGAGAGAGAGAGAGAGCCAAGTTGTTCTTCTTGCTCCATTCCTTAGACTCAAGTTCCAAATCCTGGAACCATACAGCACCAGTACCAGTCTTTTCATCTCCTTATCGTTTTCGTTTTCGCTGCGCTTCCCTATTCCCTCCTTTTTTCCCTTATTTTATACTGTCTCGGTTTTCCGTTTTTGGTTTTCTTCATTTCAGTCCCCGTACTTTCTATACTCAACTTATCGTCATAGTCCTGGTCCTGGGGTTTTCCCTCGGTTATAGAAAGAAGAAGAAAGAAAGAAAGATGGGGAAAGTAAATATGAGGAAAGTATCATGGCAATGACAAGACGCGGAGACGGAGACCACATCCGAACATGAGCGATGAAATTCTAATGTATGTACGTAAGGAACAAAAGTCTGTCTTTTTTATCTGTGTGAAACATAAGTGGAGATATATTGAAGAGACGTTATTGGGTATCAGATTTGGATTTGGAGCTGTCATATGAATTTAACGTGGGTAATATAGAGATTGAAAAAATATGGTTTTTAAGTTTAAAATATTTTTACTGATTTTATTTGATTAATTTACAGGGCCGGCGGACGAAGGAACTGGTTTTAGGCAGCAATTTGTTTTCATACAAAAATCACCATTTTGATTTCATTGATGATTTTCTTTGGTAAAGCAAAATTTTGTATTTACACGTTTTAGAAAAGCGAAAAGTGCTCTTTTTACGTGATTCGGAAAAGTGCAAAATGATCTATTTACATGTTTTGAGAAAATTGGATAATCTTTTATTTTGCATGTTTTTGAAATCCACAAAACATTTTATTTTGAATGTTTTTGAAAATTCAAAATATTCTTTTTTACATATTTTTGAAAACTGCAAAATGTTCAAATTACATGTTTTGAGAAAAGTGGATAATCTTTTATTTTGCATGTTTTTGAAAAGTCAAAATATTCTGTTTACATATTTTTGAAAACTGCAACATGTTCAATTTACATGTTTTTTAAAAATTCAAGCAGCGGGGGCTGCTTGCGCTTGGCCGCATTATCCGGCCGTGTCAATTTTTATTTATTTAGTTACACATTTGCAACTTACTTAGTATTTCGATCGCTAGTGAACTTAATAATTATAACTACTGCACTATACGATTTTTTTTAAAACGTCAACTTGAAAAGATTTAATTGTTAGCTAAAACAGTTTCATGCTAAGTAACGTTAAAATATTGAAAATTGAAAAATAGTCAATGTTTGAAAAATGTTGCTATAGCGCGACTATATTTGGAAATGTAACCTAATGGTAATCCCGATGTGTGACGACCGCATCTCCTTCTTGTTTGTAAACCTAGTGTAGTAGCGATTGCATAGGTATTACATACGGACCGTGAAGTACTCGACATCGACACGCACAGAGACAACAGAGGTGGAAGAATCAAAAATTTCTTTTTTTTTGCCAGAGAAAACCAGCTTGTTTGCATAAAAATCAATAAAGAGAGAAAGGGAAGGGAGGGCCAAGGATTTTTCTTTCAAAGACGTTTTAACTCTCTGTATGTGTGTGTGTGTGTAAGAAGAAGCCCCCACTTTCCACTTTCCACTCAACGACTCAACTTAAATGCAGCTAAACCAAACTATAAAGCAAAGCAAACGAAAGACGAGAGAGAGAGTTAGGGAAAGGAGATAGCATGTAGCTTATAGGGAATGTAAACCAAAGCAAAGGAACCCAAGCCATAAGATGGTTTGTATGGAAGATATGGGAGAGAATGAGGCATATACAGAAAAGACGAAAACCTGGCTATAATATGAGGAGCGATAGGAGAGACAGGGAGACAGACAGATAGGAGAGGGCCAAAGCTCCCCTCCCTCTAAAAAAATAGGAAAAGAAGAAGAAGAGATATATCTCTCTGTGGAACTCATAGGATGCCAAGTGATGGCAGTGTGGGAGCAGAAGGGGAACAAGTGTAAGTGAAACGATACAAAGTGAAAGTACCTACCTCTACCACTACCACTGCCACTACCACCGCTCACCACTACACACAGCACAAAAAACGAAAACGAAAACCAAGCTACACACTGTATAGGAATCTCCCTATGTACTTATATGCTCACAGTAGGTAGGAATTATAGCGACATAGTCCATCACAACTACGCATTTTGGTGGGGAAGATTCAAAATCACTCTTATTTAGCTTAAGCAAAACAGTCTTTTTTCAAATCACAAAATTAGAATGTTTTGCACTTTTTGACAACGTAAAAATTTACTATTTTTAAAAAAAAATGGAGTAAAAATTTTTTTTATACTTTTTTAAAATTTGAAATTAGTATGCATCCTGCACTTTTTGAAAAATTTTTTTGAAAAAACGTAAGTATAAAACAACTTTTACTATTGAATCAGTGTAATTTATACACTTTAAACTTTTTGCAAATGTTTAATTAGAAAATTTTGCTTTTTTTAAAAACATTAAGTTAGAACATTTTACACTTTTTGCAAAACATCAAGTTAGAACATTTTACACTTTTTGCAAAACATCAAGTTAGAACATTTTACACGTTCTGAAAAACGTTTCATTCTAACATTTTGCAAATTTGAAAAGATCAAGTTACCACATTCTGCACTTTAAAAAATCGTTTTACTCGTCAATTTTGGGATTTTTGAATCTGTGTATTTAACACACTTTCAACTCTTTGAAAAATGTATTCACCTAGAACATTTTACTTTAATATCAAATGAATTAATCCAGTTTTAACCTGCTTGAAAACACTAAATTTGAATATTTTTGAGCATTTAAAAAATTACAAATCGTACCATTTCATTTAATAAGTATGAAATATTTCCTTTTAACAGTATAGGATAAAAATATGGATTATTTTTATTCTTTACTTACTACATGTACATACTTTATTATGTAGGACTTAAACTTCTATTAGGAATACATCCCCAGCCTCTCTGCGGACGCTAAATGTTGTAGCCTCTCTGTGTGATGTAGGAAAAAGATTATGTGAAATATCAACGGGGACCTCCAGCCAAGCCATGCCAAAAACCTAAACATTATCATGGCCCACACTCAAAAACTGCGGAGAAATACAAAAGTACAAAACTACAGAAAATTGAGATAGATAGAAGAGTGAAAGCTCTCGGTTTGGTTCTCTGAGTTGTTTTGTTGTTGGTTTGGTTTTCGCTCCTTTCTTCTACATATTCTCCTATGTCCTCTTTTAACTTTCCTTTCCTTTTCGTATGGTATAAGGCCTCATGAAGTGGGACGCGCGGAGACGTGGAGGGCTCAGGGAATATAAAGCTTTAAACCAAAATGAAAACCCATGAAAAGCTATAGCTCTTTCCTTTCAAACGGAACATTAGAGTGAAAACATAAACATCAAAATATAACGTTGTTGAATATCCCAAGTCAATGGTTTGTATATACGGCGTCCTATGGAGTATGGAGTTTGAAGCGCGTGGGCAGATGAAAGTATTATTGTTGAACGTATAATTGGAAACAGGCCTTGTCATTACGGATAGTTGAAAGGCTTTTTTATTGTTATGGCGAGGGTGGAAGTGCAAAATGGGCTATCTACGTCATTTTAAAGGAAAGTGTAGAGGTGTTTTATAGGTGGAGGCATGTTGTCTGGTTGAACGTACGATTACAAAAAAGTTATTACAAGATGAACTGTTATATATATGTATATAAGGCATGTGTTACGGCCAGGTATTTTTGAAATTAGGATTCGAATTTGTAACTTTTTTGTATTTTTAGGAGGTGTAACTACCTATTATTTTTATATTGACATTAAACGGTGGATACTATATCATCTATTTGTTACATTTTAGAACACTCATCAAGTTATTTACATTTTCAATATTCTTTTAAAGTCTTAATATGAATTTTTACACTATTCAAAACACATGTAAATGTGCATTTTGCGAAGTATTTTCAAAATCAGTAAATATAATTATATATTTACACTTTTAAAATAGTGATTAATAAATATTTTTAGTTTAAAAAAAGTGATAAATAAATATTTTAACACTTTTAAAAAAGTGATAAATAAATATTTTTACAGTTTAAAAAAAGTTATAAATAAATATTTTTGTACGTTTCAATAATGTACCAAATAAATATTTTTACACTTTTTAAAAACACGTAAAATTCTAATAATTCAAAAGTTCACAATATTCAAATATTACTTTAATGATTGTAAAAAACACTAACTTTCAAATTATTCTTTTTTTTGACATACCTCATTAAATAAATTGATTCATTTTAAAGTTAAACAAACTTTTGCTAAACCTCAGCCAAGTCTATGTAATAATTATAGATAAATTCAGTGTTTTAGATTAGTATGGCAGATGGCTTCATTCCAATGGCAAGATATTGCTGAATATAACCAGGCAAGTAGAAACTTGTACTTGACTTGGAACGCTTTGCAGCTGATCGAATCGTTCTATTTAGTTGTACTTTAAAATACATAATAATATGTGTAAACATAATAATATTTTTGTACACGAAAACGTTTAAACCTTCATTGCTACTCATCCAGCGGACCATAACTTTCCACAGAAGACCGTATATAGACCAGAGCTATACACGCTTATATAGAAAAGGTTTTAGATACTATATGAAAGGAATCCAATCCAATAGCGTGACTTGCTGCAGAATAATGGACGTACAAGGCACATTGTATTTTGCATACTAAACTACATACAACATATACATTCTACATTTATAGTGTAAGTGCAGCACACATAAGAATTAAAGGTACACGAGAGAGATCACTTGAGTGAAGAACCCAAACCGCAGATCATCATCTTTTCTCTCCAAACATTTCACCACATTTGACTCGCCCCACATAACACACTCTCCATCAAAAATATACTACTGTATAAATTTCTAGAACCATTTACAAAGTAATCTGTTCTGGACCATGCCATACATATAGCATTCATTCACACAGTCTATATAGGTTTACTTTCACTTCCAATTTTGACAGCATTCTATAACTTTAATACACAGTATAGCAATGAAACGCATTTAATTTTAATTTTTATACATTCTGCCCCTTTGTTATATGGTAGCCTTAACAGCAAGATGAGGCAGTTTAAATTTCCAGCCACATCTAAAATTCTAATTTACTTTACTACGCCGCTAACGCTCTGCTAATGCATTTCGTCTGTGAAGAACAAAAATGACCCATATCTAATTTACGCTACAATTAAAATGAGCTACTTAATAAAAAAAACTAAATTAATTGGATGCTTACAATGCTAATTATGAGCTTTTAAAAAGTGTAAAATGTTCTAATTACGCGTTTTTGAAAAGTGTAAAATGTTCTAATTACACGTTTTTGAAAAGTGTAAAATGTTCTAATTACACGTTTTTGAAAAGTGTAAAATGTTCTAATTACACGTTTTTGAAAAGTGTAAAATGTTCTAATTACACGTTTTTGAAAAGTGTAAAATGTTCTAATTACACATTTTTGAAAAGTGTAAAATGTTCTAATTACACGTTTTTGAAAAGTGTAAAATGTTCTAATTACACGTTTTTGAAAAGTGTAAAATGTTCTAATTACACGTTTTTGAAAAGTGTAAAATGTTCTAATTACACGTTTTTGAAAAGTGTAAAATGTTCTAATTACACATTTTTGAAAAGTGTAAAATGTTCTAATTACACGTTTTTGAAAAATGTAAAATGTTCTAATTACACGTGACTTAAAAGTGTAAAATGTTCTAATTACACGTTTTTGAAACGTGTTTCAAAAAGTTGATAAACTATGTACTATTACATAGGTACTAATTAAAAATTTAAATTGCACTAAATTACGACTCAAGGATTTCTGTGTTGAATTAAATAAAAATAAAAAAATTACCGTTCAGTTTTCAACCAACTTTCAACCAACAATACTCTGATCCATAGCTACTATATGGTGCGACTAAAATTTGAAATGAAAGTATCTTTGTGTTTCAATTTAAAAACAGTGCCGCGTTTTTCTCTAAATCTAAAAGAATGAGGTGTAATGTATTTTAAAGAGAAAGTAATTCACCGATTACCATTAAGATTAGGATTCAAGAGAGATAGAGGGAGATGGAGGGGGAGAGGGACACGAGACTATATATGGAGATAGGAGGAATGGTTATGGGGCGATGGCTATATTTGCAATAGGAATGGATGCTCTGGGAATTGAAAAGTAAGAGGAATGTAGAAGGCTGTGTGTGTGTGTGTGTGTGCGTGTGTGTAAGTGAGGAATTGGAGACCCACGCAAAAATATGGTTTCGGAATCGATCGGAAATTGTTCTGTCGGCGAGATATTATTGTGTCCGATGGAAAACTGTAGTTAACTATCGGAAACTATAGTTAACTATCGAAAACGATAGTCAGACGATGGGTTGATAGACGATCGGAGGAGATATTATATTTTCCGACAGGTTGAAAATTTGACCTTTGACATACTTTATTATTTGCCCACAGGAAGTTTAATTCTCAACTAATTTTCGTAAATTTCAAATAATTTTGAAAACAAATTTAAAATTTTCCAAAATATTCTCAAAAGTTTGAAAAACTTGAAATTTTTTTTAAATGTCAGTGATTTAAAAAAATTTAATCGTCACCTTATTGACATACGCTAATTAGGCTAAGAAATAACTGACCTATGACCTTTGACATTGTTGATATGGTCATTAAATGGAAAAACTTACAAGATAATTATGTTAATATTAAAATAAAATACAACTTTTATACAATTTACATTATCATTTAATAATTAATTTGGTGACCTTTTGACCTGACTACTTTGGACATGTCAAGATATTAATCCCTGATTACGTTGAATCTGGTAGTTAATTACCAAATTATAAATGTTGATTTCATTTTTTCATAAAAAGTATTACTGACGTAAAGCATTAAGAAAGACGAAAGCACTATAAGTGGGGGCTTAATTTCTTCATCATTAAATAAGGACTACGTAGCGGAGAGGTTAAGGTACAGTGTCAACAAGGCGAAGTCCAGAGATCGAATTCACAAAGTGTCGGATATTTCTATATTTTTTTCCGATCGTTTCGTAACGGTCGGATCCGATAGTTTTCTATCGAATGAGCGGATCGGAAAAGGTCCCAAAATCCGACGACTTAATTCGATCGCTAGAAACGATAGAAAACGGTCGGACAGTTTTGCGTGGGGATGGTGGTATATATATGGTGTGTTACAGAATGGGAATTGGAATTGAGAGAAAGTTGGATCCCGCACTTGAAATTCCAGACTCGTAGCTGACCTCTAAAGCCTAAGCATCTAAGCCATGTACCAAAATTTCACCAATCAACAACACTCAAATATGTATAGCTATAGTCTCTTGGTCTCCGTACCCTATAGGATCTAGGCTATCTATTTTTTGGGTGGTATAGGCTAACTATGATGGGAGATAAGCATCTAACTTGAAGTCCTAGGTATAGGAGCGATAAAACTACCATACGCTGTATGTACGTAGCAAGCAGGTATATACATAGGTATATAGCAACTTCCCATGTATACGTACGTAGCCCCCGGGATGAGGAATGTATAATGCATGAGCTTAGAGAAAACAAATAGTACTTTCTCTCTCCAAAATAAATAAAGAAGTACCTACCTAGGAATGAATGCTATAAGTTTACAAGTAGCCAATTTACTTTCACCGCCGCTCTAACGTCAGTATTATCTTTATGGATGGATGGACGGATGGATTGGGAAGGAGGAGTGACGAAGAGAAGCAAAATGTGTTATCTACTCTTTACATTGAATACGTGTAAGTATAATAGGTACATAATATAAGTAAATATATATTCAGAACAAAAAGGTAAATTTTGTACAGTGGAATCCGGTTATAAGGGAACCCGCCGGACCGGAAAAATCGGTCCCTTATAGCCGGATTCCCTTTTAACAGTAAAAGGGATTTCCCTTGTAAGTGAACATAGCACATAATTTACAAATTCGAAATATTTATTTTTAATATTTATTATTTATATTTTCCGTGGTCAAGGAATAATTTACATATGTATTGTCAAATAGATACAAATCGCTTGGATTATTTAAAAAAGTCCGTTAATGTAGTTTGTTTCATGTCTTTGATAGTTTGGTTCTCACCAACACGTAAGATTATGTTTTGTAGGTTAGTATTGATTACGTCTACCTGTTTATGGTTTTTTAACTTTTGCAAAAATTTCATACTTCTGTTCCGTGGTAAACGAATTTCTTTTCCTCTTGGTCGACATTGTAAACTCACGGAAGCACTAAAGTTTAAGTTGAAAGTCACAGTCACTAGTTCACTACCAACAACTTTAAAAGCCGTGTAATCTATAAATATGATGATCTAACTTCTTGTTAGATTTAAGATTATGTAAATGTTCAGATAAGATAAATGCAGTGTAGTTGTCAAGTACAGTAGTGCTCCACTCGTTCGGATCTTTCTTTTTTATTCTGTACTTTTACCATTTTTTTTTGAAAATTTCCTTATAAGTGGCCTAAAAAACCAAAAAATCGTCTAAAAATCGTCCCTTATAACCGGATTATCCCTTATATCGGTTCCCTTATATCCGGATATTTTTAACATTAAAACATAGGCTGGCCAACCAAATGTTTGAAATCTGTCCCCTTAAGCCGGATTTCCCTTTTAATCGGGTCCCTTATTACCGGATTCTACTGTAATTACATTTTTAAAGAGGTATAAACAATAATAATTATAACTGCACTTTTTGAAAAGGTATAAAGTCCTCGTTATACATGATTTAAAAAATTTAATATGTTCTAATTACAGTTTTTTAAGGCGAAATATTATGTCTGCACTTTTTATAACAGTGTAAAATGTTCTAACTACATTTTTTGAATAGGTGTAAAATGTTCTAATTACAGTTTTTTAAAATGGCCATAAATAATTATTACACTTTTTAAAAAGGTGTAAAATGTTCTAATTTCATGATTTCAAAAGATGTAAAATGTTCTAATTACAGATTTGTAACAATCAAAAAATTAGCATTAGTCTTCTTTAAAAGGTGTAAAATGATCTTACTACATGTTTTGAAAAGATGTACAATTTTCTAAACTTAAAGTTTTAAAACTATGCAAACAATTATCATATATATCTTTTAAAATGGTGTAAAAATGTTCTAAATACATGTTTTGAAAGCGTGTAAAATTTACTATTGACGTTGTTGAACAAGCAAAAACTTGTAACTACACTTTTTTTTAAAAGGCGAAGAAAAACATAAAAGCACTTTAAAGCGGTGTAAAATTTTCCAAATTAGCCCCCACGATTTTAAACAAATTTTTGAAACATTAAAAAACATTAACAAAATTACAGCACAGAATTATAAAAGCTTCATGTACATACCTTCATAAGCGTAAATACACCTACATTTGTATAAACGTATAGCTTTCACCACTAATCTTATTTCAGAATTTCACCTTGTTTAAATTAGTAAGGTAGTAGTAGTTGGGCTCTCATCTTTCAAAAAACCCGGAGTAGTAATATTTAATTAAATTAAAATGACACTTCCCGCATGGACATTCCTACTCTGATTCTGATTTTGACAGCTTGTCACTTGCCAGTCTCCCATCCCTCACAGACAAGCTTGCTAATTCCATCTGTCGCTCTTTTAATTATTCTAACAGTGCTCTAACTAAACTTCAAGGTACTATACAGGTAGATACATTCATCACACTAACATTACACAGACAACACACGTTTAAAATTTTAAAAAGAAAGCTCATAAAAATTAAAGCTCGTCAGATTAAAGCCTCACATTTATGTCAATCCCTTCCCCGCCTCCTGCCAATTTACATGCCAATTAAAATTCAATTTACAAATTATGTAGATAGAATGATGATGCTCATTCTGATGACATAACAAAAAGAGCCAGAGCGAGAGTTTCTTTAACTTATTTTCCTTCTAGAAAATCAGGAGCAGTAGTAGCAGCAGATGAGTCAGAGCCCAAAAGCCCTATACTGCCAAAATCTGAATCTCTCTCTCTCTCTAAAATAAAATAAAATAAAATTAGAACTCAACATTAGAAAAGGTTTTGTCCCCTAAAATTCAAGGAAATACTGGAGAAACTAAAGTGAAAGTAAAATTAAAAGGGGACTATTTCCTTGCGCTATAAAGTATAAAGTATGAGATACTTGGGATGAGTATGAGATGAAGAATTTAATTGAGCTAATTTACAAGTTGACAAAATCCGAGTGAAAGCAGGGAGGCAGGCAGGGAGTGGATGAGATAGACGGGAAGCCATAGGGACAACAATGCCTATATAATATACCTATATAGCATAGCCCCTGAATTTTCCACCGGAAAATTTCTAACAAGGCCTCATCCTGATCGTCGTGAACGGAATCAGCGATAGGGACAGGGAGCGAGAGCATCCGGGGAAAGTAAGAGTAAAAAAGCAGTCTCGTTGTTCCTTGTATAATTTGTCGTGTAGTTGCATGGTCCTCGCCTCGCCTTCATAATTACATTATGACTCAAACTGACTACCAAGTGGAAAGTCCCGAGTATAGTGAGCGTCTCTCGTGATATGCTTTCTCCGTATATCCTTGGAGCATAAGTTTTCCAAAAGGGAGATAGGGGCTGATATAGTGGCTTAGTGGGTCTAGGTGGTGGTGGTGGTGGTAGTAGTAGTAGTAGTGGAGCTATATAGCGATTAGTCGCTTCTTTAAATCCAATCCACTTTGTCTATAATATGCTGATGAGGAGAAGCTCATAGACTCTCACTTTCTCCGTCTCTCCACGCATCAATTGACTACCCACTTCCGATTAACTCCGGCTCAAGAGATACTCCGGCGAATACACCCACCCACCCGCCAGATTAGATTAACTAACCTAGCTACCTACCTAGAAGCTTGTAGAACAGAACCTACCTATTGGTAGGTAGTGCTACCTAGGATATATCTATACATACAAACCAAGGTAAAGAAGGCAGTGAAAGCACCGCTATGAAGTTCTACTGTGTTGTTGGATTAATCCATATCAAATATGACGGAGAATCATATTATGTAGCTATGTCTATTTCCGTCTATATTTGTTTCACTGTAATGTATTTCTACTGTAAATTTATTTATATACCGTGAGTGAAGTATCAAAATGACCCATAATTACAATTAAAACGAGCTGTGTCAAATAATTCACTCAATGAGATAGAATGTAACTTGTTTAATTGTAATTACGATTGTTTTGAAAGTTCTAAATGTTCCATTTGCGTATTTTTTAGATGGGTAAATGATTTAATTACATGCGTTTGAAAAATATGCAAAATGTTTTTTAGCTTATTTTTTAAAGGTGAAATCATTTTAATTAGGACGTTTTTGGAAAGTGCAAATATTTTTATTAGCATGCTTTTGAAAAGTTCAAAACGTTCTATTTACATATAGTTCTGAAAAGTGCAAAATATTCTATTCAAATCCTTTCAAGACATGTTTCAGTATTTTTGTAGATAGTGAGTATTGTTTTTTATTTACGTGTTTTAGAAAAGGGAAAAATGTTCTTTTTACATGGTTTTGAAAAGTGCATAATTTTCTATTTACTTGATTTTGAAATGTGCAAAATGTTCAATTTACTTTGTTTTTGAAAGGTATAAAATGTTCTATTTGCATGTTTTCTAAAGTGCAAAATATTCCTTTTACCTGTTTTTAGGTTTAAAAAATTCTAATTTTTTCATAGATAGTGTAGTTTGTTTTTAACTGAAAATAAGTATGGTTCATTTGGAGTCTTCACTAGTACTAGTCATGCACGTTTATGCGCATACAACTACTATAGAGGTAAGAAATATGCATACATACCTTATGCTTATATCATTTTTAGCTTGTTAGTATAGTTTAATTGTAGTAGATAGATTACGTACAATATATATACCTACTTATGTAGGTGTGAAAATATTCATACTATCCATTTAATTTGCACTTTTCAGGAGTAGCAATGCAAGTGCAAGTCATAAATTTATCTTGTCTATATTTCTATACGCTATACTTCGTACAAAATACTACAAAACGTGTGTATGCATTGTGTTTTGGGGAAGTGTTCCGTACGGATTTCTGTTTAGTAGAAAACTGGATACGTGTGTTAATTAGGTTCTTTCCCATGTACACGTGTCTCCCTCATGTAGCATCCAGTCCTACATTTTGGTGAGTGAAGATGAAATAATTTGCTGGATTTTGTTGAGAGTTTTGGAGTGGGATTTGGACATTTGGATTTGGATTAGATTTGAGCTGAGTTGAAGGATGTGATTGTGATTGTATCTTCTGCGTTATTCTTTGTTACGTTTGTTTTAATCAAAGGAAATGCATTTTATGTATCAAGACGAATTTTGTAAAGACGGAGACAAAATTAATTAGATGATGATTAGATCCACGTAGGACGTCACGTTATATGCATTGCTCTTCGTATGCTAATTATAATACAACTTTAGATACTATGCATAGACATTATAAAGGTTTCAAAGAAAGGTTTGCAAGTTTTTGAAGAGTGCAAAATGTGCTAATTACATATTTTCAAAATTTGAAAAATAGTTTAAATATTACCGCATAGCTACCATTAAAACGACCCGCGTTGTTGGAAACCTTTTTTTTAATGCGTAATATTAAAACATACGGAACAATCTGCTTTGTAATAGAGACCCACGTTGTATTCAATACCTGACGATTACCTTCACCTCCCCCCCCCAATTATATATCCGCATACTATCAAAATATTTTATACAGTAAACGTTTTTATTAAAGTGCTGCATCTTATAACTACCGTATTTCCTGTGACAGCTTAGTAGATGGGCCTGTAATAGAAGGTTCTGGCGGGGGTCAGAGTTTGAATAGTGGGCGGGTCTATTTAACACGATATTATTTGGCAGTAGACGAGCCTGTAATAGTAGACGAGCCTGTAATAGTAGACGAGGCTTTAGCAGTGGACAGAGAGAGAGAGTAAACTTTATTTACACTGTTACCTTTTACGGTAATTGCCTCAAAGACACAGTAAAAATACAAACAGAGTTTTCAATATAAAATTTATATTTATGGTTTAAGTATTATAATGTTGAATTATTGGTTTGATTTTAATTTATGCTGAAATTATTATAACAATGGTGGTGGACTATTTTTGTTGAGCCACGAAGTGCTGCTACTACTATTTTCTTTCTTATTGCTCCTGAGAGTGAGAATTCTTTAATAAACTCGTTGAAGAAAGAAGTTAGAGTGCCTCTTGATCCAATTAGTAGTCCCCTGACTTGTATTTCTTCCAGGGAATATTTTTCTTTGAAATACGGTATGCAAGGATTGTAGATTGCTTTTTTTTCCCGATCTACGGATGTCTAAGGATGTCGGATCGAATTTGAATAGTAGACGACGCGGTCCACTATTACAGGAAATACGGTACGTGTTTAATTTTAAAGGTGCAAAATCTTATAACTACACATTTTAAAAAATTCAAAATCTCATAATTACACATATTTAAAATTCAAAATATTATAATTACGCATTTTAAAAAATTCAAATCCTTATAATTACACGTTTTTAAAAATTTCAAAATCTTATAATTGCAGATTTTATTGAAGTACAAAATCTGATAATTACACGTTTTTTAAAAGTGCAAATCTGATGATTACACTTTTTTAAAAGTGCAAATATATAAAGACAACTTTATTCAGAAAAAAACACGATAACTACACGTGTTTTTAAAAGTGCAAAATCTTATAATGACACGTTTTTAAAAAGTGCGAAATCTTATAATTACACGTTTTTTAAAAATGCAAAATTTTCTAACAAAAATTTTTTCAAAAAATGTATTAATTACGAGGGACAGCACAGGACCCATTGGCAGTTAGCGCTACATGTGTCTTGATCTTCTTCAAAGTTTCAAAATTAAGTATTTATCCTCACTAAAGTAACTACGACTTTTAACATTCAAACCCGATATGGCAACTCAAACTATCCAATGTCGATTTAGCTAGATAAGTAGAATACATCTACACATTTGGAACAATACCAGTATAATAATGATCAATTAAAATTCCAAGCATGTTCGATCCCCACCTTAGCCCCACACATATAGACTATATGCATACTCCACAAAAAAGACAATGAAACCCGCCGCAAAAAAACACCCTCTTCTAAAAAACAACAACCTGCCAAAGCGCCAAACTGCTGATGTAGACGTCATAAATTTCATAACAAGAAGAACAAAAAATAGCGAATAGCGAGTCATTCGTGCATAAATCCAAAATCCACTGTCACCCATTCTCTATACAACTTTCACATAATAATAATATCTTTACATACAAAATAAATATAGCATGCAAACCGACGTGTAGCTCTACTGATTTACAAGCCACACACATTATGAGAATGCCTTCTTCTGTATTACCGCAGCTACACAGTCATCACACAAGACGGACGAGAAAATCAGAAAAGAAAGAAAAGAAAACTGTATATAGCTAAAAAAATCGGTTCGGTTCGGTATTCGGTTTATTTAGCTTTGGCTTTGGCTTCGGTCTCGGCCTCGGTCTCAGTCAGTCAGTCTCAGTAACGGCTTTGGAGAGTTTTGCATTGCAATTCAAAGTTAAGACTCTAAATACGCGGAGCTCGTCTATCTATACACAGCCAAAGTATTCAAATCTTGTGCAGTAGTAAGTTCTAAGTACATGAGACGCGGCCGAAGCCGAAGCCGAGAAACTCTCTAACACGTAAATAAATGTAACCCAAGTCCCTCAGTCAGTAAAGTGCTGAGTATAATAAAAATTTATACTGGGAGACGACGAACACACGGGGAGCGGAGAGAAAGCCGCCGCCGCCGCGTCTTCTTTATGTATAATCTGAGTGAAATGTTCTCACTCACACGACATAGAGCGTAGTACATTGAAGATGGCAATCAGACCGCTATACCAGAATCCGGATCAGAATCACCCGGGTAATATAATATGTAGGTATACAGACTCTATGGGAAGGGAAAGTTGGTGGGTGTCATACGGGTAGATGTGGGAGATGAAGTTGATGCTTATAAAGCTGAAGTTCCAGAGACCGCACCGGCTTCGGTTTTTTTTCGGGACTGTCTCTTTCTCTATAGTCTTCTAATCTCGTCCCTCACTTGAGTGTAAAGTAAACTGTATGCATTTAAGCTCAGTTAAAAAAGAAAGAAAGAAAGAAAGAAAGTTGAGACGCCACACACACTCCAGCCGATGCCGAAGCCGACAGAGGACTATGCTGAGCTCATCTCCATCTTCTTTTGCATATGGGAAGATTTGAAATTCAGAATTCTAACCTTGTTCTCATCCGCGTCCCATTTTTATTTTTATGTGGAGGAGATCCTAAGGAGGTGGAGGAGGAGGTGGAGGAGGATGGTGAAAGTCAAAGTAAAAGTTGGAAGGCTCAAGACGACCATACCACACATACAGACAGACAGACACATCGCATGCTATATGTATGCAACTAAAAGTAAGTATCTTCAGAAAGACTCCGACACATATTACTAAATCTGGGAGCATGGACGTGTACTATCCACACTGTTGCATTTACACAACTATCATATAATCCATGAAAATCATTTATCCTTCATTTTTTCAGTGAGAGCATTCTTTAATAACAATATTAGCAGTAGGCTGTATGTGGGGTACAGGGCAGTTCCCTACTTTGTGGTAGCCTATGAGAGAGTTCGAATTTACCGCCAAATATAAAATTCGAAGTTTCCTTGCATTCCTTACTTTTAGTACGAACTACATTATTTCTGATCAATAATTTGTGCATAAAAACTCATTATTTTTAAAGTTTTGAATTTCCCGCCAAATCTAAGAGTCCAAATTACTACACCGCTGACATATACACACACTAATGTATATCGCCTGTGAAGAACCGAATGACCCATATCGAATTTAAGCTACAATCGAAATGAGCTATGTCATAAAACAAAATGAGAAACATGCGTAAAATACTAATTACGAGTTTTTGAACAAAACTTAAATGTCCTATTTACATGTTTTCGAAAAGGTGCAAAATTTTCTACTTCCATGTGTTCAAAAAATGTAAAATGTTCTATTGACATATTTTGGAAAAGTGCAAAATGTTGCAAATATTTAAATGCTCTCAAGACATGTTTCAATATTTTTGTAGATACATAGTTGATACTGTTTTTAGCTACAAATGGATGTGGCTCATTTTGATTCTTCACAGACGATATAAGTAATACACCATTTTGAACGGTAATGACGTGTACAATCTAATTACCTTCATGCTGATAACAAAAAGTTGGATGATTTTTGAAAATTTTGAAAATTTAAAAAAAAACGTTTTATTTTCATGAAAATATTTCCTAAAAAGTATTGTTTGCCCCAGAAATCAAAACAAAACAACAGTTTTTTCCTGGTTTCCAGGGCTTTAAAATGATACATCACTCGTTAAAATCGGTCCAGCACTTCAAAACTAACGTAGGTAATTATTTCTTTAAAAACAGGCGCCCTTAATCAAATTCCCAACTCTTGGTGCGACCGCAATATTATTGGCATTCGCTTAAAATAGTCTCTTTGTTTTCATACGTACAGATTACAAAGATAGGTTCTCGTGTCATATTCATATGATGATTACAGACATATATACAAAAATGTAAAAATATACAGGGAAAATGTACGAGTCGTTTTGTTACCGGTACCGGTACCGGTACTGGTCCCGGTCCCGGTACGGATCTCATTCCGTGGTGTGGTGCTATGGTGCCATTGCTTATAATGTGTGTGTCTTGGTTACTGATGGCGATGGCAGATCTACATACGCCTATATACGTCGTCCTGATCCTGGAAAGGATCTCTCCAACTCCAGACTCCAGCTCCAGCCATGGAATGGGATGGAATGGGCATTGTGAGTGAAAAGTGGAAAGTAAAAAGTGGAAAGCACGCTCGTTGCTTCTATAATTTCCCCCATTTTTGTTAACATTCACAGGTCTTTGAGTTGAGTTGAGTTGAGATTCTTGGGAGAGTTGCGATTGGAGGAGCAACAGACGATGAGCCCATGGATGTCGCCCTTACATACTATATACGCTATATATACCTTACATATAGCACACATTATAGAGTTGCTATACAGAATTAAAATACATTCCAATATGCATATTACCTACCATATAGACAGAGTATTATTATGGTGATATTATGGTCTGGTCTGGTTCTGGTGCTATGGTCTATGGTCTCGGTCTCGGTCTCTGTTATGGCGGAGTGAATTTGGGTGTGGAGAAAAGTGGAAAGGAAAGTTAAAGAAGACGAAGAAGAGACGCTACTTTACATTTTTCTTCATCCTCTTCTCTCGAGTAAATTACACCCATTTCATCCCCGACTCTCTTTCATTGGAGAAAACTGATTTCTGTCTTTCTCTCTCTCTCTCTCTCTCCCTCATAATATCCCCTTCCTTTTACTTTCTTTTTTTTTCACTTGACTTTATTTCTCTCCCATAAGGAGAACGACGGACGGAATCCGAATCCGAAACCGAAACCGAATCCGAATCCGAATTCGAGTCACACTTTATTTTTATATTTATTTTTTGACTAAAGACATCCTCCACTCATTTTATCCCAGATCCCAGAAGAGCCACCAGAGACCACGGCCACACGCTACGGCAAATCTGGCTACATGGGAAAAGTGAAAGCGGAGGAGGACAATGAAATGACAAGCACATGCATCATTCTTCTCCCTCCTTCTTAAGGGATTTTCGTGGGTGCTATAAAAGCTGATCTGCATATCCATATGTATGTATATATAGTGCATACTTATATGTGGGTTTTTTACCAGGAGTTTTTGTAATAGACGCAAAACTTTTAACTGGAACTGGGACTGGAACTGGAACGTTTTTTGATAGATACTTATTTTTTATTAACATAATGCATATACACACTGTGATTGCGTGATAAATTAAATCCCTATGTAGGTAGGTAGGTACTTACGTGGCTCATTTTAATTACATGGAAGGCGCCATGTACATAGGTACCTATTTAGAGAGAAAGTAGAGAGGAGTCGTCCACAAATGACGTCTTGAAAAAATGTCCATTTTTATAACCCTGTTTGGTTATATGATCTTCCCTGTCATATGCTGATAACCATTGCTTAAATGGTGATTCTTTAACATTGTGAGCTAAGTACAGACCCATTGACGGTGCCGATGACGTCATTTGTGGACGATCCCAAATTTAATATGTAATTGAATTGAATACAGATATGTATGTAGGTAGGTATGTGTTATTGTTTCAAGCTATTATTAAAGTGGTAATAAGGAGAATATTACTTTTAGGATGAGGAAGCGGACTTATTACAAACTTGTTTTTTCTGGGGGTGTAAAAATTTGTTGTTTTTTTGTGGTGAAAGGTAATTAAAGAAAGCACACGGGTTTTTATTGTGAAGGTAATTAAATGCAAGTTTTGAAAGCATTTAAAATGGGGGTTTCATAAGGTTTCTTTTTACAAAATTTTGAAGTTGTTTTAGAAAGAATGCAATTAGAGGATAATTTGCATCTTTTCAAAAATTGTAAAAAGAAAATTTTGTGATTTTTTAAAACAGCCTAATTAGAACCTTTTGAAATTTTTACATGAAAACAATGTAATTAGAAAACTGCAAAAATTGTAGTACACAGTTTTGCTATTTTTGACAAAGTTTAATTAAATAATTTCCAAGTTTAAAAAAAAAAGTTTAATTAGAACATTTTGATTTTTTTTAAGTGTAATTACACAGTCTTGCACATTTAAAAAAAATACTCCAAATACACGTTTCCGGCTTCTATTTAAAACAAAGCCCTCTTATAAAGGAGACCAGGCTAGTATTAGAGACTCGGCTTTTATTACAATTAAAAAGGTTGAGCTGAATAAAAAAGCATAATTACGCCTAATCTGGCGGAGACCCGGATTGTATTAGAGACCCGCCCTCTACTTGACACCCAGCTTCTATCTGGAGCTTTACGGTGAATAATTTGAACTTTTTTAAAAACTATTACTAGAATAATTTGTACCTTTTAAAAACATTGTAATTCAACCATTTAAAAAATTTTGAAAACAGTTTAATTAGAACATTTTGTATTTTTTGAACTGTTCAAAAAAAGTGTAATTAGAACATCTTTTGAAACCCATTCCCATTTAATTAAAAAATTCTTAATCAGCTACTACTAATCTATATAAAACTATATTCATTACTGCATTTTTCTAAAAAAACCTTGTCTACATAACGATAAGCATCTACATAATTAGCACCTTCGTCCCTATGTCTATACACATCTCAAGAATAACACATCTATACAGTAATTGAATAATTAGAATTTTGGAAAATGTTCACATAATAATACATTCACATTCCCGTCCCAATTAAGCATCTTACATCATTACACACGCAGCTCCACATCGATTATCATCCATTTCCCCATTTTTAATTCACTCATCAATTTCACTTGTGTGGGCCATAAAGAATCCGCCTACCTACCGCTACCGCTCATGCATAACGTTAGATGCATATAAATAGAGAAACGTGCATAATTTACCTCTATCTCTCTCTCTCTGTCGCTCGCTGTATGATAAACAATGCTACAAAACTTCCATTTTTCCAGAGGCACACGCTGGAGGCTTACACATAAATTAGAGCGTCTATAATATCTCCCTACTTCCTACATCTTTCCTCAGCTATACAGTTATTATATCAGGGCCGGATAATGCCGGCCAACGGAGGCAGCCCCCGCCGCTTGAATTTTCAAAAAACATGTAAATGGAACATTTTGGAGTTTTCAAAAATATGTAAAAAGAATGTTTTGACTTTTCAAAAACATGCAAATTAAAATTTTTTGCAAATTTCCAAAACATGGAAATAAAACATTTTCCAATTTTTTCAAAACATGTAAATAGAGCATTTGTCGCTTTTCTGAATCAAGTAAAAATAGCGTTTTGCACTTTTCTAAAACCATGTAAATACAACATTTTGCTTTACAAAAGAAAATCATCAATAAAATCGAAATGGTGGTTTTTGCATTCAAACAAATTCCTGCCTAAAACCAATTCCTTTCTCCGGCCCTGAGTTATATAATTTGTCTATTTACAAATGTACACTCTTAAAGAGCTCAACTCCATATACCTGTACCATGTAGGTAGGTAGGTAGGTACTTTGATTATATGTTGAGTTTTAAGAAAAGAATTTGAATACCTTTTACTTCTTGCCGCCGTCGCCATCCCCCTCTCACAATCACAATTAAGGCCATATATACTACAGCATAGCGATATAGTTTTGCTTTTATCTACTTGTGTATAATTTGTTCCACTTATTCTCATCTTTATCTCGTTGGACTGCTATATGCCTATAGCTATATATCTCATGTACTCTCAATATAGTATGTATACTTAAAGCGTCTCCATTTTTTTTATTCTTTCAACTTTCCCCTACACAAAATTTTGTTTATAGGTATATACTGTCCCTATATCCCCTCCCCTCTATTCCACCACATCCTCCCACATGCTTTCCCCTCTCTCAAAGAAATCAACACTTTCCAGTCACTTTTATCTCCCGTTCCAATTCCCCGCATCCTTTTTCCCTTTATTATGTATTTCTTTTATACAAATTTCCTAAATTCGTCCTCGTTTTCTTTCTTCTTCATCTCTCTCTCGAGTCTCTGATTCTGGAATTGAAATTTGAATTGAAGCTGGAGGGCTTCTGATTTCTCGTCCAAATTAAAATTCCAATAAGACATCAAGAATGGAGGAGAAGAATCAAAAGAAAACTCACAAAGAAGCCCCAGACATGAGGTTTGGTTTGGGATGAGGGACTCAAGAGGCTCGGCTGTCTGTCTATCTGTCTCCCTCGCCCCGTCTCCTTATCGCCTGTCTTCTCACTCCATTTGTACATGTACAACTTTTAAAAGCAGATCAGTATCACTCACATCATAATCTTTGGCGGGCCAGGCCCACAGTGGTAGTGGCAATGGCAGTGGCAGCGGCAGTTGGATTTGAATGATTTTTCATGGGGTATGCGTCGCTATGCCACTGTCGCTGGTACTAGTGGGTGGGTGGGTGGTAAACTGTTGTTACTGTGCATATCTTTGTAGTATTGGTCAGGGCCGGATAATGTGGCCAGCACATAGGCAGCCCCCGCTCCTTGAATTTTGAATTTCCTCAAAATATGTAAATGGAACATTTTGCAGTTTTCAAAAATATGTAGAAAGAATGTTTTGACATTTCAAACACATGCAAATAAAACATTTTCCACTTTTTTCAAAACTTGTAAACAGCATTTTGCACTTTTCAAAAACATGCAAAATAATTTTTTTTGTACATTTCAAAAACATGGAAATAAAACATTTTGCACTTTTTTCAAAACATGTAAATAGAACCTTTTGCACTTTTCTGAATCAAGTAAATCGAACATTTTGCACTTTTCTAAAACATGTAAATAAAACATTTTGCTTTACCAAAGAAAACCATCAATAAAATCAAAATGGTGGTTTTTGTATGGAAAAAAATGCCTGCCTAAAACCAATTCCTTCGTCCGGCCCTGGTGGTGGTGATGACGGGGGTGGGGGGGAGGCTATATCCGTATAGATGTTTACTTAAAAAAAAGAATTAGATATACACATGTACTTTTACGGAGCGTGAGAATGTCCCCCCGTTTCCTATATTATCTCCGTCTGTCTCCTCCTCTCCGTCTCACAGTGACTATAGGGAGTCAGGAGACACGGGAACAAAGGAAAATTTTGTAGAATTTGAATTTGGATTTCTTTTCTTTTGAAATTTGATAAGCTTTCCATTTAATCATGAATTTCGTTTGAGTCTCTCATTATTATCATAGAGTCTTTGAGTTGAGAGATAGGGAGAAAGCTCCAATTCACAAAATTCCCTTCAGCTTAATAGTCAGTCAGACAGTGTAGACAGAGAGAGTCACAGATTGCGATGCCGTGGCCGTGAAGCCTCAAGCCGAAACCGAAGCCGAAACCGAAGGAATTTTGTTTCCTCTTCATTCGACTAAGTTTTTTGTAAGGATTTGAGATTTGAATTGTGTAGTTGTAAAAAGCCAAAGCAGTCAGTTTTGCTTTCGGGATGATATTATTACGTATGCATATTATGCTTTATGAGGATTTTTGAGCTGTCAGGACAGATTACAGATTAAATCATAGGCTATATAATTACATCATTACTCATATCCCAAATGTACGTATATACTGTGCGCAGATAAAATAAAGCGTATGGAGTATAGGGATCCGGATATGGTGAGTGGTTGGTTTTGCTTATTAGTATTAGTATTAGTATTATTAGGGGCGGGTATTGAGATATAAATCACCAGGAAGAAGGCAAAAAAGCATTAAAAAATTACAAATAAAAAATATTAAGAATGCTATACGTAACGTAGGTATGCATGAAGAGTTTTTTGGCAAAACGGGCCAAGTCCATATCAATAAAGCACATTTTATACAGGAACAACGAATAATGAATAAAAGTTGACAGGATTATTTTTCCCAACTCAATTTTTTCTACAGGTACTCCAACTGACGAAGCGTCATTACAAGCAGTTTCATAAATCTAGACGGACTCTGGAATTTTTTAGAAAATTTTGCAAAATTTTAATTTGTGGACTTTTTCCCTTTTGCCTCTAAATCAATAACTTAACATGGAGGAAAAAGTCCGTGGGAGCAAATTTTAATCATATTGAGTGAAACCAAACTTTTTTAAAACTTTTAAACTTTTTCGTGCATTAAAAATTTACGCATGGCAATTGTCTTCCACGAATTACGAAAACACTGGAAAACCAGATTTAAATCAGAAACCCATGTTTTACTTAGGCGGAATTATCTCATTTTGCCAGAAAGAATTTAATTGATATGACCAGTTTTGTCAAAAAACGAAACTCTGCCTATTTTTCAAAATTGTTTTGGCTGAACTTTGACCTAGGGTGATAGATGTGATGCATAGTAATAAAAATTGATAGATTATTATTAATTGCATTTTATTAGTCTATTTAAATTTTCCCACGTGGTACATACACAGTATTACACTTTGCATAATTAAAGAATTAATTTTTAGCAGGAATAAAACCAATATGGATACATTTAAATATTGTACTAAACTAAAATATTTTGTATTTAATTGGTATTAAACTGCAAAGAATTTAACGTAACCTTCAGTAATCAAAAATGCAACAGCAAAAACAGTAAAAACTGTACTGTTTGTTTAAAGAATGACAAGCAAATTGAAACTGGTACTGAAACTATACTGAAATTAGATGCACTCACAAAAAACTGATTTTACTGGGAAAAAAGAAAGTATTTATTTAGAAGAAGGAGAAAGACTATCGAATTTTTCTTTTTTGAAAAAAAAAACAACCAACCAACCGAACCGAGAGAAAATAAATGTTGGCAATACTTCTAGTTTTCTGGAAGATCTTGGCAACTTATGAAACAATTACGATTGCGAGACATGTATGCATATACATAGGTATTTTCGTATGTATTATTTTGTATAAAATACTGTGCCTGTTAAGTTAGAAAAAATGAAATGGGGCGATGCCTTTTGTGATTTAGTTATAGAGGTACTACTTAACTACTTACAGAACAGATACAAAATGTACCTAAAGCCAAAGCCAAAGGTACGCTTAAAGATGTGTGTACCTACTTATTGTTTCTTTTGTATAAAACTCAATGCAATCTATTTTCTAGTTTCTGCATTTTTTTGTGTTGTTTCTGCTGATGCTCTGTGTAAGTTTTGTTTTTTCATGATGTGTATGTTACCACTATTATTTCTATATTTTTTTTTGTGTCGGATTTGGGTAGATAAATTGTTGCAGTTTTTGTTCCTATATATTTTATGTTACTTTGAATGTCTGAATGTTTCTATATTAGTCTTGGCTTTTGTTATCTTGAAAAGTGGAGTTTTTGCTCCTTTTCTTGCGTTGTTGTTATTCTTGTGTTCCTTTTTTTTTCCTGCGCTTCTATGTTCCGCCCATTGTTTTACATTATGAACGTTTAATGTGTTTATCCATGGACGACACGATTGAGCATTCGGTGAACGGCCAAAATCTGATTTCCTTCTTTAGTTGCTGCAATACATAAAAAAAATATGAAAATATGTAGAAAACAGTTTAATCTTGTATTAACATGCATACACAGTATAGTATAGTTTTATTATTTTTGGTTACTCAAGAAGCTAAAAATGGTTAAAGTGCTTTGGGAATTAATAAATAGCAGATTCGCCATTTTGCTTCTTCGAAAGATATAAAATCATACGCCAAAAAGTACTCTCTTCATTTTACAGGGCCGGATAATGCAGCCAGCACATAGGCAGCCCCCGCTGCTTGAATTTTCAAAAATCGTGTAAATGAAACATTTTGCAGTTTTCAAAAATATGTAAAAAGAATATTTTTGACTTTTCAAAAAAGTGCAAAATAAAACATTTTGTACGTTTGTACGTAACATATAAATAGAACAATTTGCACTTTTTAAAAACATGAAAATAAAACATTTTGAACTTTTCTCAAAACATGAAAATAAAATATTTTGCACTTTTCTCAAAACATGGAAATGGAACAATTTGCACTTTTTAAAAACATGCAAATAAAACATTTTGTACATTTCAAAAACATGAAAATAAAACATTTTGCACTTTTCTCAAAACATGGAAATGGAACATTTTGCAATTTTCAAAAACATGAAAATAGAACATTTTGCACTTTTCTCAAAACATGTAAATATAAAATTGAGCGTCTTTTCTGAATCAAGTAAAAAGAACATTTTTCACTTTTTTAAAACATGTAAAAATGCCAAATGCAACATTTTCCTTTACCAAAGAAAACTATGGATAAAATCAAAATGGTGGTTTTTGTATGGAAACAAATTGCTCCGTAAAGCCAATTCCTTCGTCCGGCCCTGGCATTTTAGTACAGTTTTGTCATGTCAGGATATTTAACTATGCCAAGAAATTGCAGCCATCGTCACTATATTAATATGGAATTCAGTACAATATATTAACCCGCACAAGACAGACTTTTTCTTAACGTTCATTGGTAACAACCTCCTTTTTTAAAACACATATTGACATATTATAGAGGTCCCTTTTAAAGACATACAATATAATATTATGTCATTCCTAATATTCCTATAATAATTTTTGTCGATTTCTAAAATCCTGTAAATGCACAATGGTCATAACATAGCACATTTATGATTTTAGCCACATTAGCGAGTATAACCAATACCAATTCTACACAAAAAAGCTGGGTGTCTACTCCAAATACTTACCTATATACACATGTACACATCCTCTATATCCTACACATATCATCCCCCGCCCCCCCCCCCCCCATTCGCAGTATTTCTATTCCATAATAATATATAGGAAAAAAACGTTTCACAATCTACAGGACCCCCCAAAAAACAGGGGGATAAAGTAAAATGGACTGAATAGGCGAATATAGAGCGAGAGAGTATAAACGAAAAAAAACGTAATCCTCCTTTAGATCCTCACACACAAAAAAATCCAAATCCAAAAAAAAACCCAAAATGTGCATATAATAGAAAATAGAAAGAAAGTAAACGAACGTAAAAAAAGTAAGTAAGTACGACAAGAATAAAAAAAACAGGAGATAGGGAGAAGGAATAGAAGGACGACGAACGACAAGGAAACCAAACCACGACATTGAAAGTGAAAAACGAATACGAAAACGAGGAAAAGTGAAGGGAGCAGACACACAAAAAAAAGAAGAAGAGAATGGATTTCAATACATTCGTTTCTTATTCTGTGTAAAAGAAGAAAAAAAGAAGCTTACTGAGTTTAGAGTTTAGATAGCAAAGTACCTTACATATGTATATTGTTAGTAGGGCCGGTACCGGTACCGGTACCGGGTATTATAGAATTCGGATATATATAGGACGATATAGAATAGGAGAGAGATAGAAAAGCAAGAGAAATAAAAAAGAAGCAAAATGCAAAGGGATTTCGAAGCAAATATGTGAACACACACACCCAGAAAAAAAGTACGTATAGGAGTGAAGTGAGGTGGAAATATTTGTAGACTGTGACTGTGACAGTCAAACTGAACCGAACCGAACTAAACTAAAGTAAACCGGGGAAAAAACTCCTCGAGTTCGAGTCCCTATTATACAACCTACACACATATTAAAAGCTCAGAAAATAAAACCTGGAAAAACGGTTTACGTTCACCACGGCAACAGCAACAGTATGTAACGGTCTGTGATGGAAACCGGTAACGGTAACGGTCGTACTACGCCTACGACTACTACACTACCATAATGCAATCACCGTGGCCACGGTCCAAAGAATAGACAGATCCCTCTTACAACACAACACAGCCAACCAACCGACTAAAATGCAGCCAGTATACAATAAGTAGTATCTATGATTTGCGGGTAAGGGTTCGTCCATAAATGACGCCATTATCTAGGTGGATGGGTCCTACAAACTTCTTCATGTAAGGCAATGTTAAAAAAAGTTGTCATTCTACCACGGCTGGATAATGCGGCCAGCGCAGGCAGCACCCGGTCCCGCTTCTTGAATTTTCAAAAAACGTGTAAATGGAACATTTTGCAGTTTTCAAAAATATGTATAAAGAATATTTTGACTTTTCAAAACCTTGCAAAATAAAAATTTTCTGTGCATTTCAAAAACATGGAAATAAAACATTATCCACTTTTCTCAAAACATGTAAATAGAACATTTTGTACTTTTCTGAATCAAGTAAAAAGAACATTTTTCACTTTTCTAAAAAACATGTAAGTACAACATTTTGTTTTACCAAAGAAAACCATCAATAAAATCAAAATGGTGGTTTTTGTATGGAAACAAATTTCTCCCTAAAAGCAATTCCTTCGTCCGGCCCTGCATTCAATTTAGGGTAGGTGGGCTTATCCAAAAAACGTCATGTGTAACGTCCTCTAACATCATTTATGGACGCTCTCTAAATACACTGCCACTGCAGTGTATCGCCCGATTTTTCCTATTGAAATGCACGTGTGTGCCTTGTTTGACTAAATTCGAAATGTCCATAATAGTAAAGGAACAGCTTTAGGTACATGAATACAGATATAAAAGGGGTCTTACTATAGTATCTACGTTCCATATATATGTAATTTAATTATTACATCGCATCGCATCCTTGTAGTTACAGTTACCAGTCAGTAGTCAGTGAAATGTGAAATACTTTAAGTAAGCTGAATTTTGCTAGAATTCTTTTCAAATTTCAATCCTCTGCGCTTCTATTCTGTTCGGTATTATTATATTGTTATATTTTGCTTTTAGTACATTACAAATTATATAGAATACAGCATACGTCATAATATGTAGATTCGATTGGACTATTAGGCAGGGTGTAGTATTATTATAGTAAAAAACTAGTAAAATCGTTATCTTTGTTGTATGATGGTGAAGTTAGAAGGGCTTTGGATTTGGATAAATTCGGATTCTCTCTGTCATCCGTACAAATAGGAATAGGTATGCACAGTGTATCGAAACATGGAAAGAGTAGGCACATCGACATCGAAAAAGTTAATCTAATAGAATTACGAAGCCATTTCAAGAGACTCGATACTGGAAAACTGGGACGGGAATTACGTTGTCCTATACTGTCATTGTATTTTGTATGTGTGTATAATCGTCTGTCTCCAAAAATGTTGGTTCGCGGAACTTGGGGTAGTTCGTAGTTGATAGTTGGTTGGTATTATAGTGAGAAGTGATATTTCAACGGACGGAATCCTTTATTCTCAAACAAAAAATCCCCCAAGGCCTCTCAAACAGGTAGTACTAGTAAGGTAGTAGGTAATGTATTGGAACTACGGAACACAGAACCGAACCGAGTCGGAACAGACTACGGTTATTGGTACCGGTACCAGTACCAGTACCAGCAACCAGCAGTCAGTGCAGACAGAAGCGACACGAAACTTTGTAGTTGGTAGTTACTATAATTAAATCTGTTGAACTACTGTATCAGTACCAGGAATTGGGCTGCTGGTTTCTGAAGCTGGTGATGGTACCTGTATGTGACGGTGCATTATTATTATACAGTGTTTGAAACGGTTGTTGAAAGAGATGATTTTAATTTGATTTTTTTTGTATACTTGCTTTATACTTTTTGTAGGTAACCGTTGTTATTTGACGATTGCAAAATATGGTAGGAGTATAGGAAGATGCTTATTTGAGTTTTTTACCATTTTTGGAAGATGTATTTTTGTTGTAAGTGGCGTCATTTCAAAAGTTTGTTTTTCCCCATTTAAGTAAGTGCAATTTTGAAAATGGCGTGTTTTATTTTATTCCTTAAACTGTACCATTTCAAATATTTTTAAGGTCAATTTTCCTGTGTTTTTAAAAATTAACTCTGTAGTTGTGCTATAATTGTGAAAGTCCGCTTTCAAAAATCTATTTCGATTTTGAAAATGTTGTATATTTCATATTTGTGTTGTTTCCGATAGCGTCAATTTAAAAGTTGTTTGTTATGAAAATACGTAGCCCAAATTTAAAAAGGAAAATCATGGCTGGTGTAGCAATTTAAAAAACCCCCATTTGTTCGATAATTATATCGTCTGTGAAGAACCAAAATGACCCATATCTATTTGTAGCTAAAAACAATATCCACTGTTTACAAAAATATTGAAACATGTCTTGAAAGCATTTAAGTGAATAGAATATTTTGCACTTTTCAAAAACATGTAAATCGAACATTTTACCCTTTTCAAAAACATGTAAATAAAAAATTTTACACTTTTCAAAAACATGTAAATAAAAATTTTTACACTTTTCAAATACATGTAAATAGAACATTTTACACTTTTTAAAAACATGTAAATAAAAAATTTTAAAACTTTTCAAAAACATGTAAATAGAACATTTTACACTTAAACTCTTAATTATCATTTTACTCACGTTTCTCATTTTGTTTTTATGACATAGCTCATTTTGATTCTAGCTTGTATTGGAAATGGATCATTTTGATTCTTCACAGGCGATATGCGGCATGCGGCTTTATAGTTATGGCAAGCTGAAAGTTTACGAAAGTCCGACATAGGAAAATGAAAATGCTCGATATATCCAAGTACGATATACGGCGATTTCTCTCTAACAAGTAAGTACTTCAAAACTTTTCAGATTTGTTAAGATTGTACTTAGATTTTTCCACTTAAAATAGCCTCTGTGATAAACCTGCACTAGAGAATTTCTGCGAAATAGCTAAACATAAAAGCTTCCACTCACTACTCACTACTCAGAAACATACGCAGTAATAGTTAATGTGAATCACACAACAACATTATTTGTAATCAAATGAAAGAGAGACGATATGATGAAATAATGAAGTATCAAATAATGACATGAAATCTTCATTTTTTTTACAAATAGGAAGCGAGAGATCGGAGAAATTATGAAGTTGAGATTCATACTCACGAGTGTCCCAGAGTCCCAGGAACGACGGAACGAGCGCAGTCCATATAGGATTTGAGGACTGAGAGAGAAATTATTAAATTATGAAACGAGCGGAGCTAGGTACTTAGCAAGGCTCTGGGCTTGGTTCAAAGATGATAATGACAGAGAAACAATTCGGAGAGAGAGAGACGATCTTCACACTCGAATGAATTATGAATTTACATAGACACACACACTTGTCAAATTCAAATTCAGAGAACTAAACTAATCGGAACGGCGGAGTGAGAATGCGTTTTCGGCTTCGGTTTTCCAGTCTAATTCATATAGTACCTGACTAGTGAGTAGTGAGCACTATGTGGGGCTAGGTATTACCTAGTACCTATGTAGTTTGGAGTATTTCTGCAGTGGTTTTGGTTTATCATCATCTCTCATCGACGTCAACGTCAACAGCATCATCATTGTCGCCACCATCATTCATATCATTCCATCCGCACATCGCATCCACAAGAATCAACGACGAGATGACGATGAGGACGAGAGATATGAATGCGATCATGTTCGATTCGATGCACGATGTATGACGTCGTGGAGCGAGTTTATATTCTCAAGTGTGGAGTGTGGACATCAAAGGAAGAGCTTCACTGTTTTCTGTTGAAACCAAAACCATCCATCCAAATCCAACCAAAGTCACCCCCCCCCCCCATCCTCTCCCTCTTCTTTTTTTTGAAGTTTTTTTTACTTCACTTTACTTTGTTCTGCATTTCGGATTTCGTAGTATCCCCGTTAATCAGTGTTCTGTGAAGTTCCAGTTCCATATAGTGCAGAGTACCATGTGCCGTGTACAGTACCCAGAATTTCAGTTCGTAGCGGAACAAGCTTAGGTACTTATTAAAAGATACCTCTGCATAGTTACCTTACATAATTATTTAAATTACATCCTTATTAAAGAGGTGAAACAGGATATCTACTTGTTCCAATAATTGCGTCAAAATACATTATTTAGCTTCATCTTTTATGTTTGCGTAGGTAAATCATAAAGTAGCTGGGAAACGTTATGTAAGCTATACAAAACACAGTTCTGACAATCAAAATGTTGAAATTTTGGTAATGTAAATAGAACTTTATGAAGGTTTCCAATTATTTTTTAGATAGCATGATTTACTCTTTCAAAAACTAAGGTGCAGATGAGGAATAACTATTCATAATCCACCCCCCCCCCTTCTCCTCATCCTTCTCAAAAAAAATTGAAATGCGAAAAGAAATAAGCCAAACAACGCAATTCATGAAGGACGTCCTTGTTGGTTGTGTAACCGTAATTCCTTACCCCTCATCTGCGCTTTGTAGTGGTAGTAGTACTATAGGTATAGAATTCATTTGAAAATTTCTAGCCACATGTTTATGACAATCAACAAGAATAATCTGCACAATGTATGAAGATGAACCTACTGCTCTGACTCTGAATCTGTGTACAACAGCACTTACAGGATGCACTTTGTTCCCACTCCAATTTTTGCCTTTGACGATTATAACAAGTTTTTGAATTAAAAAGCCGAAACCGAAGCCCTCATCGATGTGAATGTGATACGAATACGAACGATGTCACCACGATATACTTACTCGTGTTGTATTTTATGTTTGAAATTGCCAACAGATAATAATGCAGAAGATCGAATGCGGAGCCGAGTATACAGATAAAAGTATAGTTTTGAATTGGAGGAAAGGAAAAAAGTTTCTAAAGTTAAAAGTATCCTCTTCTTTATGAAATTGAAATTTGAAATACCATAAAATCATAAAATAGAGTTTCAAATTGCAATTCTTTTTTTGTTCCTGGTGGATAGATGAACTCGATTTTGAAAGGGCGAATATGTACTTAATTGCATGCAGCTACTACAGAAAAATCAATTTTGCAAGAAAGAGATCCAGATCAAAAAAAGTCAAATGTAATTAAAAATTATAATTTGCTATAGTTTGTCAGTATTTTTAAATAGTATCAAGACAGCGCTGTAGCAACTTCATCGATGAAGTTGCACGTGTTTTCGACGTTGAACAAAATCGACTGTGACTGTGGATTAATGGATTATAAATGGATATGTTTTAGTTTGAGTTGTAAGCGAATAGGTACTTTACCCCTGCTTCCTGAATTTTCTTAATCTCATCCTTAAATATTGATATAATTGGATACTACTAATTGAAATGCGCTGGTTATAAGTTATAATCAAATACTGTATTTACGAATCCAAATAAGTTCTAGAGTAGATGAGTACAGAGATGTTTAAAGGATTTTTATAAAGCATTCACAGCTGATGTTGTTTATGCTGTTACACACCGTTCGCAAAAGTGCTTCACTACCACATATTGCATATAGAAAAAGTTCTGGAAAGGGTATATAAGGCTGACTGTACTGACTAGTGAGTACTCCAAAACTATAGGAACTACTTTGTATTTTATCTACTATGTAAGTACAGTAGAAGTTTTCTGAAATTCTTTCTTAAAAAAATCTAGATTACTTTGAGATGAAAGAAATAAAACTTCCTTAGCCAAAATCAAAATCAAAGTAAACATTTTTCCCTTTTGTAAATCTATTTACTCAAACAGATTGAGATAAGTGAATTTTCATGTGAAACCTAAAGCCTCACCTAAAGTCATGCAGACTAAACTAAACTATAGACTAACGTCTATATATGTCTGTGTACTAACGCTTCTCCAACTCCATCCACTCATTCATTCGAGATTCGAACGAAATGAAATACCTCCTTCAACATCTTGTTCCATCTTCCATCTCCATCGCATCATGCAGACGAAGGACGGAGAGAGACACGAATGTGATGTGATGGGGAAATCCCACGCAAACGAAACCAAAAAAGTAAGAAGAAAATGAAAACGAAGACTGAAGACGATCGAATCAAATCAAATCAAATTGTATGTTGGGAGGATTCGGATTCCGATTCAAGATCTAATCTAGGTATACAGTTATAGGTGTATCTCTGTCTTATGTAAGTAAGTTCACTTACTATACCCGCACCACTATCACATCACCCAGTAGTCAGTAGTCGATGTAGAAAATAAAAAGAATCTAACCTGGGAAAATACCCCACCAATATCACAAACAGACTACTACATATACTATATAAACTTTTATCTAAACATCCAAATCGAATATCAACATCAACATTTCTGCGATCGTATAGGGTTATCGCCTATATAGTTATGTGTTTTATATAGGAAACTAGTTCAGCCGGTTCAAGATAGTTGTTGATAGTCTCCTAGTTCATTTATCTTCTTCTAGTTTCTTGTGTAGTATTTGTGTTAAAACGGAATAAAATCGTTGGTTGAGCGTATTCTTTCAAAAGATAATAATATAAAAGGTTAGTCTACTAGTATATACTTACTTTTGGAATTGATCATTGATATTGGTCTTGAAACCCGATGCTGATCCAATAAAGAACGTTTGTAAAAGTGAGTAGGTACATAACGTGTAAAGTAGGTAGTGTCGAGATACAGACAAACGTACGCAATTGTACTAACACTCACACTGACTACTGACTAGGAAAATGTGCAAATATGTTTATTATGTAGGTAGGTAGTTACAGAAAGCTTCCTTCTCCGATGAACAGAATCACTTAAGACAGTTCTACTTTTACTATCAAACTATTAGAGTATCAACCAACACCAATAACACTCCTATAAAAACAAAGATCGAAGCTGAGAGTAAATTCAAAAATTATCTTTTCCTTATTTGCAGCAAATAACAACATCAACCTGGATTTGGATTGATTACCACGTCATATGATATCAGGAATCAGATCGACGGATGATTTATTGATCGTGTGATTACGATATGTATTGTACAAATGTTGAGCGTTCGTTAACAGTCAACATAACAGTAACAACAAAAGTTGTAAGACTTTTGCTTCCAGTAAGTATGCAACCTCGACGTTTGCTTCCTGAATTTACTAATTTACTGAATTGGATTTTTAAATTCGGATATCAACGCAAGCAGATTGCCGATTACTGTCAGGACCGGATAATGTGGCCACCACAGGCAGCCCCCGCCACCCGCTGCTTGAATTTTCAAAACAAACGTAAATTGAACATTTTGGAGTTTTCAAAAATATGTAAAAAGAAAATTTGACTTTCAAAAACATGCAAAATAAAGTTTTTGTACATTTCAAAAACATGCAAAATAAAACATTTAACACTTTTCTCAAAACATGTAAATAGAAAATTTTGGGCTTTTCTGAATCATGTAAAACGAACATTTTTATCTTTTCTAAAACATTTAAATACAAAATTTTGGTGTACCAACGAAAGCAATCAATAAAATCAAAATGGTGGTTTTTGTATGGAAACAAATTGCTGCCTAATAAATAAAACCAACTCGATCCTTCTTCCGGCCCTGATTCCTGCTGCTCAAAAATTTAAGTCAGCCAGGGCCGCAGGAGACGCGATATACAAGTCTGAATTACCAACAATTATCATTACCCTATTACAAATGACAAAGCAATACCGATAGTATGTGCTTCCATCTGAATTTCCCCAGATACTAATCAAGTATGAACGAGTGATCACCATTACTTTCATTACTATAGTTATAGTAAACGAATTAAACTACTATCAGTACTCGATGTTGTGTACTAACTTACCAATATTGAAATACTGAAATATATCTACTACACTTATAATTTTGTGTCTAAGCGCATCCCACCAAAAACCATAGTACTGATCTTATGAATTCTCAAATCAATGGTCTGAAACCGTCTACTTACCGACTACCACCGTGCCTACATAATAATGTATAATCTGTCCACTGTTCTAGAACACTAGAACTTACTACTTTTAGACACCAACAGTCAGGGCCGGATAATGCGACCAGCGCAGGCAGCCCCCGCTGCTTGAATTTTCAAAAAACATGTAAATGGAACATTTTGCAGTTTTTCAACAATATGTAAAAAGAATATTTTGACTTTTCAAAAACATGCAAATAATTCTTTTTTGTACATTTCAAAAACATGGAAATAAAACATTTTCCACTTTTCTCAAAACATGTAAATAGAACATTGAGCACTTTTCTGAATCAAGTAAAAAGAACATTTGTCATTTTTCTAAAAACATTAAAATACAACATTTTGCTTTACCAAAGAAAACCATCAATAAAATTAAAATGGTGATTTTTGTATGAAAACAAATTGCTGCCTAACAGCAATTCCTTCGTCCGGCCCTGCCAACAGTAATAATAACAGTCATAGTAACACCAAAGTACATTACAGTATCAGTACAACACAAAATTCCCTACCAACTGATTATATCGTAATCTTAATCGTGCACTACGTTAACGATTATTATGAAATTCGAATTCAAAATCAAAATCGAAAATAAAAACGACTCCGACGAGTTCGGATTCGGAATGATACTGTATCCGTGTTTTATAGGAATAGGAGAATGGAGCCCAACCAAATACCTATAGCAACATATAGATACCCGTACCTACCTGTTATAAAGCGAATACACTTACAGTTAGTTAGGTTTTAGTAGTCACAAGAACATAATATACTTGTCTGAAATGAACCCACTAAAGAACTATATACTAGGACGATCGAGTATCTCTGTAGAGGAATACAAAAAGAGGACCCATAGCCATAGACGAGGGAGGCAGGAACGGTAACGGTGCAGGAGTACGGCGGCAGCGTGGCGTGAGTAACGCTAACTTTGAAGTGAATAACATGGATGGCATTGCGGGGATGTGGAAGTGAGTAGGTAGTTTATAAAGAAATGGGAACTTAAGATCTCGACTAGAATAGAAAGAGCATGATTATCCAGTTTAAGGATCTAAAGATCTAGACCAGAGATCTCGCATCAGACAGGACCCACTTCAACGCATTTCAAAACCAAATCTAAAACCAAAACCAAGGCATTAAGACCCACCAAGGCAACCAAGACTTTCAACTACATAGGCATCTCTCTGTATTCGTATAAAAGTAATACCAACCAAGAGGAGTATATTTTCAAATACTATACCTAATATATATCTGTAGTATCATCTCCTATAATAAAATCCCCTACGATTCTACAGATATTCTGTATAGTATTCCAGATTATCTATCAGGGCCGGACAATGTGGCCAGCGCATGCAGACCCCGCTGCTTGAATTTTCAAAAAACGTGTAAATGAAACATTTTGCAGTTTTCAAAAATATGTAAAAAGAATAGTTTGATTTTTCAAATGCATGCAAAATAAAAAATTTTCTACATTTCAAAAACATGAAAATAAAACATTTTCCACTTTTCTCAAAACATGTAAATAGAACATTTTGCACATTTCTGAATCAAGTTAATAGAACATTTTGCACTTTTCTGAATCAAATAAAAAGAACATTTTCCACTTTTCTCAAAACATGTAAATAGAACATTTTGCACATTTCTGAATCAAGTTAATAGAACATTTTGCACTTTTCTGAATCAAATAAAAAGAACATTTTGCACTTTTCTAAAATATGTAAATACAACATTTTGGTTTACCAATGAAAACCACCAATAAAATCAAATTGGTGGTTTTTGTACGGAAACAAATTCCTGCCTAAACCCAATTCCTTCGTCCGGCCCTGTTCTCTATATATCAACAATCCCTATAAACAAACTTGACTACCTATACATAAGAATTGACGCTCCGCAAGTACCTACATATTTTACTTAACTACACAAGTTTATTTTATATACTTTTTAGGTGATGGTGGAGTCGTAGTGGAAATCGTGGTTCGAGATCGAGAACGACCAGAACACAAGAAGAAGAAGAGAGAAGAAAGGGGAAAAAAGTTCAAATCTACAAGCTAACGACAAAGACGTGAGGAGGTTTACATACACACGACCATTCTCCATTCTTCTACTACTACTACTTGTCCTCATTCATAATGCTCAGATAGAAGAAACTGGGACTGGGACTGGAACTGAAACTGGAGGAAGCAGGGCCGGATGAAGGAATTGGTTTTAGGCAGCAATTTGTTTCCATACAAAAGCCTCCATTTTGATTTTAATGATGGTTTTCTTTCGTAAAGCAACATGTTGTATTTACATGTTTTAGAAAAGTGCAAAATATTCTATTGGCTTGATTTAGAAAAGCTTAAAATGTTCTTTTTGCTTGATTCAGAAAAGTGCTCAATGTTCAATTTACATGTTTTTAAAAATGTGGAAAATGTTTTATTTGCATCTTTTTGAAGTGTACAAAAAAATTTATTTTGCATGTTTTTGAAAAGTCAAAATATTATTTTTTACATATTTTTGAAAAATGCAAAAATGTTCCATTTACATGTTTTGAGAAAATTCAAGCAGGGAGGGCTGCCTGCGCTGGCCGCATTATCCGGCCCTGGGAGGAAGTAGGAAAATACATATAGAACTAAACCGTTACCGTTACCGTTCCCTGTCGGTTATAAAATAAGGAATAACTTTGTAAAGATGCAGATATGGATGCCACACATCACCAACACCATAACCAAATCTCTCGCGTGTCTCTCTCTCTCTCTCTCCTCCTCCGATCTCGTCGGATTCGGTTCCCCCACACAAAAATATCAAAGTCCGTATAGTGTGTGCGGGTGGTGGAAAAGTGCCATGCAAATATTACCTCCTACTGGAGGAATCTCTCTGGAAACTCTGGAGAAACTGGAAACTGGAAGAAAGTGTATTTATAAGCTTACCTACACTTTCTATCTCAAATCTCAAGAACAAGTCTCAGCATCCAGCAATCCAGTTCCATATTAAAATTCAAACTCAACATTGTTACTTATATCATCTATATCAAGTTATAGTCTCCTCAAGAAGGAGACTCAACGACTCAACAGTTCTACATTCTGGAGCATCTTTAAAGTGGACGTCTCTCCGCGTCGAGAGTCGTCAGCGTCTTCTTCTTCTTCTTCCACTTCTTTTGTCGTTGTCGTCTCCACATTTCAACGTTTACAATTTACATAGAAACTAAGTGGCTATAAGTAACTATGACGAGGACGAGGACGAGGAGCGTGTGGGTCTCTGGAACTGGAATGGATGGAGAGTTCTGCTGGAGAAAACTGGAGAGGAGACTGTCGACTATTGGCGCGGGCGTTGTGTCGTTGACGGGGACGGTCGTGCCGTTATCATGGGTACACTCTATAAAGATTTCATGTCATTTTAAAAGTACCTATAGGCTACGTAAACGATCTGAATTCTGAATCTGAATCTGACTGCTGCTATGCTGCGGAGTAAAAGTAAAAGTAAACCAAGAGGTAGGTACTCTCAACTAAATTGTGAGAGATAAATTTCGCCGTCCTTCTTTATTAACAGGATTTTCATTGCGGGGCATTGGGAGTGGTGGGGGATGCATTAATGGGGAAGGTGTGTGGGTGTGTAGATCATAAGCTTAACTAGTTTGTGACGAGACTTGGAGAGGAGAAGCGAGGTTTGGCATACCGTCAGACCGTGACCGTCACCATGACCGTTTGACGTTTAAAGCAACGATGATAATTAAACTATTGTTGTTAGTTGCATATCGTCTGTGAAGAACCAAAATGACCCATTTCCATTTTTAGTTTTTAAAAAAATGCACTATCTACAGAAAACAGTAAAATAACGTGCTCATATGAAAGCATGTAAATAGAACCTTGTGCATTTTTCAAAAACATGTAAATAGAATGTTTTACACTTTTCAAAACAAGTAAATACAACATTTTGTATCTTTTCAAAAACATGGAAAATTATAAAATTTTGACCTTTTCAAAAAACATGTAAATAGGACATTTTACACTTTCAAAAAACACTTAATTAGAACATTTTGACCCTTTCGAAAATATGTAACTAGGACATTGTTACCTTTTTAAAAACATGTAAATAGAACAACTTGCTCATTTTAGAAACTCGTGATTAGCATTGTAAGCATTTATCTTATTTACTGTTTTTTTTTGACATGGCTCATTTTAATTCTCGCATAAGTTGGAAATGGGTCATTTTCGTTCTTCATAGACGATATGTACTAGCGACTCTATTTAAAGATGGAAAAATCTCAATAATAATAATAATAATTGTCAATAATTCCCAATTCCCAAACCACCAAAAAAAATTGTAATATTTTTCTGATGGTTTTTCGGTTTCGTGTAGTAGTGCTCAATTAACTAGCGTTGATAAATATTGGATGTTGTGCTGTCAACAAGATGGGGTCGCATATCGATCCCCAGCTATGCCCACGAACGAACGATCCACATCCACCATCCATGGTCATGGCATCATGATGCCAAGGGGTCATAAATAGGCAGATTCCCCATTATCGTTATCATGTATCTTATCTATCGAAATTTATTAAATGCTTCCAGTAGCCCGATCATAAAATGTGTCTGGATTTTTAGCAGATGATTCTCTGTAGTCGGGGGCAAGTCGCTCTTAAAATTGAAAATGAAGCAACGCAGAAAATGTGACGACCACCAACCAGCTACCAACCGTAGTAGCCAGCCAGCCAGTCTGTCACCAGGAACAAGACTTACGGCACCAAAAAAATAAATTATGGACACAGTACGAACACGGAAACGGAACAGCGAGAGTCAATTCAATTCCCAATCTATGAATTTTTGCAATCGACCTTCTTCTGCAGATATAAGAAAAGGAACCCAAGAACGTAACCATAATCGACATATCGTCTGTGAAGAACTAAAAGAACCCATATCCAATTTAAAATACAATCAAAATGAGCTATGTCATAAAAAAAATGAGAAACATGCGTAGAATGTTAATTAAGAGTTTTTTAAAAGTGTAAAATGTTCTATTTTCATGTTTTTCAACAATGTAAAATGTCCTATTTTCATGTTTTTGAAAAGGTGCAAAATGTCTTATTTTTATGTTTTTGAAAATGTGCAAAATGTTCTAATTCCATGTTTTCAAAAAGGTGCAAAATGTTCTAATTCCATATTTTTTAAAAGTACAAAATGTTCTAATTAAATGCTTTCAAGACATGTTTCAATATATTGGTAGATAGCGGATAATGTTTGTAGCTAAAAATGGATATGGGTCAATTTGGTTCTTCACAGACGATACTATAAAAAAAGTATTTAAAAGAAATATAAAAAATACAAATAACTATACAACTATACACGCAGTCACAAAAGTAGGACCCAGCGGGCTGATGCTGATATAGCCACAACACATTATATGATAAAAGGATTAGGAAAAATGAAAATAAAAAAAAAACAAGAATGGGAAGGAGAAGGACAACATTGGAGGAGATGGAGTAGAGAGAGAGAGAGCGTTTAGATTTGATGTGTTACAACTTACGGAAATAAATGTTCAGGTAACCCCACCAATCCCAGCAGGCGTTCGGGTTCACCAGAGTTGCGATCGTCTGTGGAAATAGTACGATGATATTATTCAGCTCCGCTGCTTCCAAATAGCCCGTTTTCCTCACAAATACGTCCCCGATACTCCCTCTATGTATTACATACCATGAAAAAAAAAGGAAATCAAAAATTATATAATATATACATCGTCAAGTTAAACCAAACCAAAGACCAAGACCATGCCATGCCATGCCATGCCATGCCATGCCATCGCATATCACATCGAAGAGAGAGAGGACCAAACTTTCTACTTTCTTCTACATGCTATATACGTATATACCTTTTCCCCCTTTCTTTTTACGACTATATCATACCATCAACCATATAAATATGGCTCTAATACTTCCTCTTCCTCCTCGTAGACTCCTCACTCATACCTAATAGAATCATAAGAATCACATAACAGAATCCTACATGTACCTACCTATATATCTGGACTGTATATACTGCCGAAAAAAATTTCAAATTCAAATCTGCCCAAGATTTAAAAGAGCCTATCTCGAAATGGATCCTGAGAGGAGATAGACGATTTTGAGGATTTTTCCTTTCACAACTGATCAACTGACAAGCCACACAGTACACAGTACAGCTTCTACTACGTTAGCGTTAACGTTAACATCCTTACAGATAATATCAGGGCCGGACGCCGGATAAAGCGACCAGCGCATAGGCAGCCCCCGCTGTTTGAATTTTCAAAAAACGTGTAAATGGAACATTTTGCATGTTTCAAACATTTGTAAACAATAAAATTTTGACTTTTCAAAAACATGCAAAATAATTTGTTTTTGCACATGTCAAAAACATGGAAATAAAACATTTAACGCTTTTCTCAAAACATGTAAATAGAACATTGAGCACTTTTCTGAATCAAGTAAAAAGAACATTTTGAACTTTTGTAAAACATGTAAATACAAAATTTAACACCTTTCTCAAAACATGTAAATACAACATTTAAAAACTTTCTCAAAAAATGTAAATACAACATTTTGCTTTACCAAAGAAAACCATCAATAAAATCAAAAAACGGTGGTTTTTGTATCGAAACAAATTGCTGCCTAAAACCAATTCCTTCGTCCGGCCCTGGATGTCATGTAATACCAGTACGTGTACGTGGGACGCCGCGGTCGGTACTTCTGCCTAATGCCATTTATGTACTTTAGACTTAGACTTTCACTACTAGAGATTTTCCTACATTGTGTGTGGACCAAAATGCCAAGAAAAAAAATACGAAAAGAGTCCACAGAAGAAAAAAAGAAAGAAAGGAGGCGAGAGCTATGATAATGCTTCGCAATCTTGTTACACGGGTTTTCCTATATGCTATATGTATATCTCTATAGGCTCTACTGTAGGCTGTAGAAGCTTATAAAGATTGGGCTCATGATTGTGTGTTGTAGAGTCAGAGTATTAAGGAAGGAGCATAGGTAGTGGTAGTATAGTGGAGTATATCTCTGTATGTATTCGTGTAGTATGTAGTAGGATAGGAATGGTTGTTCTGTAAAAGGTAATCTTACACCACATCACCGAATCACCGTTCCCTCCACGCTTCATAAGCTTCCTCTCATACTTTTCTCTCGTCTTAAACTTTGAAATTCTTCGAGCATCACAAATCACAATAATGTATATGTACCCCACTCGTCTAAACACCAGGACCAGTACCAGTAACAGCCCAGCAGAAGACTTACTTAGGTAGGTTAGGTATTTCCTTCTACATGTATTGTATGCCTACATAATGTATAGTTAATCCCTGCTCTATTCTACTGGTATGCAGTCGTCGTAGTCTGTCGTCTGCGGGCATGTGAATCATTATTATTATATCTTCGTTAAAGCTGAGAGCCATGAGCATGCAAATTAGATGCTACCCCCATTTTTCCTCTCTCTCACACACAAAAAGTCAATAAGAAAGTAAGTGCCTATACTTCCCACCATTCTAATATGGTTACACTGTGAATATAAATATTCTGAATTTAAATCCAGAAATGACCAAGTTAATTGATTACCAATTTAATTTTAATTATCTATATTATGGAAATGTAGACAGTGCTTTGTGCTTATGCAATTTCTCCAAATGGACTACTGTATACCGCTACTATTATATTATGATCTCGTATTTTACAACATGCAAAAAAGCAACTGTGGATAAAAATAATTATGAAGTACTTCCTACTTTTGTTTAAATAACTGAGCGTATGAAAAAGTAATATTCATGAAAATTTTAAATTTCTAAAATAAAATCAGGTTAAACCTCTACTGAATTTCACGTTTTCAACAAAGTACTACGGAAAACTACGCTTCTAGAAAATTAACAAGGTGATTTGATACTTTCAAAAATGTGAAAAATGTCGTATTTACACCTCAGAAAATATGCAAAATGTCGTAATTACACCTCAAAAAGTGTGCAAAATGTCGTATTTACACCTCAAAAAATGTGCAAAACGTCGTAATTACACCTCAAAAGGTGTGCAAAATGTCGTATTACACCTCAAAATAATATGCAAAACATGGTATGTGCAACTTTCAAAAATGTGCAAAATGTCGTATTGACAACTTTCGAGGACATGCAAAATGACGTAATCGCAAGTTTCACAAGTGTGCAAAGTGTCGTATTTACACCATAAGAAACTGTGCAAAATGTCGTATTTACGTCTCAAAATAATGTGCAAAACGTCGTATTTTCAAATATAAATAAGTCAAATTTTGGATTTTACTTAAAAAAACGTTTGAAAAAGTTCTTTCATTAATCGTTTTGCACGCAATTAAAAATATGAAATCCTAATTTACTTAAATCTCTCAATGTGATTATACATTCTTTAAAGCAAAATCAAAATGTAGGCGGTTTCAAACTTTTAATTAAAAATACATTATGATAGAGATAAAGCTTTACGGTACATAGTGTAGTTAACATTAATTACGTTTTACATATATGCAATATTACCTTTATTGTGTAGTGAAATACCAGTACTTGATTTTAGGAGTGTCATATACCTTCTATACGCAATAATTTACACCTACCTACCTACCTATCTACTTAATATTTTTATTTTATTTAGATATTTTTATGTTTTTACTCCATTATTAAAATATTATCTTCAATTTCAAGGACACAATTTTCATTCCATCATTCTGAAAAAATTCTGCAGTACATAAAAAAAGAGCCCAAGACAAAGATGACGCTATAAGCTACACACTACACGTATAAAATTTGGATCGTGATAAGAAAGTGATATCCACAATCCACCACAGTTTCCATTCGGAGTTTCCACTTAAGTAATCTATATGCAGTGCCAGGCCAGGACCAGGAGTACCGCTACCGCTGGTCTCCTGCTGCAGTCTACAGTTTCGACTGTATAATATTATTTTCAGTGTAATAATAATCATATTACATATCTGAGAGTGAGGGAAGAAAGTGGAATAATAATAATATGGAATTGTAGGAGGTATATAACAATATTAGTACATACATCTGTAATATGCCTCACGCGAGATCCAGCAGAATCCAGAATCCAAACCGCAAAAGGCGGATTCATATTCATTGCGAGGCAAAAATGGAAAAGAATAAAAAAAAGGAAGAAAGAAAGAAAGAAGAACTACAACAACAACGGGACGGAATACGGACCAAGAATAGCAACAGGATAGAAAATAAAAATACAGGACAGAGATAATGTGAAGAAAATATTAAAAAGATTTGATACACTAGATACATAGTATCTTTTATGCACTACTTTTTCCTATGTCCTTTTTTCTTTTTAGCCCTAAACTACAGCTACATCCATAGACGTGTAACAATACTTTTACTAATAACAATAACAAAAAAAAAAGAATTTTATTTTTTTGTTAAGATCGTAAATAGCCCAAAGTCGAAGGGCCCGTAGCCATCTGACGTCGACGTCAAAAGACGTCTTACTTTTACTATAGTTAGAGTTTTTGAATTTTATAAAAAATTATTAGTATTGTATCCAAGAGACAGATAGTCAATATAATTTAAATAAGTTTTTATTTCAAGATTTTAACTTCAACGGTTTGCGTACGCAAACCGCAATGGCTACGGCTATAGGCCAATTTGCAACGCAGCAATAAGAATACTTTTGAGTTGATTAAAAGCGCATAATATAAAATATCCAAGTACGTACCATTATGTTTAAAGTGTATAATAAATTTTGATACTGTAGAAGTCTCTAAACTGTGCCACTAATTATTACTACACAAATATTGTGGATGCTACATAACTCAGTGTTTCTTAAAATTACATATATAATCCTTTAATTTTAAGTGATATAAAAACTTGGTTTGCTTGGTATATGGACTTCTATAGTATATAAAATTCTTTCCCTAGTAGCATATAGCAGCTGGGAATTTTGTTATTACTAGCTACGATTTTAAATTTGTTTTACGTTTAAAAAACAGTATTTTTGTTTTTAATGCTGATTTAATTTAAGCGGTACATTTTTTTAAAATTCAGGCGTGTTTTGGAACAGGGCTGATTAACAAGAGCTGCTGTATTGATTTTATTTAGTAGTTTTTTTAAATGAGTGCCTAAAAACTGCCTTTAGAAAAGATGTTTGAAGTTTAAACTATTTTTGAAAAGCTGTTTTAGGTATAACATGCTTTGTAAAAAGTCGTTTTAGTCATAAGATACTTTTTGAAAAGCTGTTTTGAATATAAGCTACTTTCTGCAAAAAGCTGTGTTAGGTATGTAAAGTTAACTTAAGGTATTAACGTGTTGAAAAGCTGTTTCAAGTATAACCTGCTTTTTTTAAAACTATTTAAGTTATAAGCTATTCTATGAAAAGCTGTTTTCAGTACAACCTGCATTTTGAAAGGTTGTTATGATTATAAACTGCTTTTTATATAAAAAGCTATTTTAGGTATAACCTACTTTTTGAAAAGCTGTTTTGATTATAAACTGCTTTCTGTAAAAAGCTGTTTTAGGTACTAGGGTACTATGTACTGCCTTTTGAAAAGCTGTCTTGGAAGTATAACCTACTTTTTGAAAAGCTATTTTAATTATAAACTATTTTATGAAAAGCTGTTTTCAGAGCAACCTCGTTTTTGAAAACTTGTTTTAATTATAAAATACTTGTTAAAAAACTGCGTCAAGCATAGCCTTCTTTTTTAAAAGCTGTTTTAATTATAAACTACTTTCTAAAAAGCTGTTTTAGATATTATTACGTTTTAAAAAGCTGTTTTCAGTATATAACCTACTTTATAAAAAGCTATTTTATTATATTAGGCAGCACACATGTAGTAAGGCTGTACTCACTTATGATTGCGACTGCCTACAATATTACGCCGTTCATAACTACATACGTACCTACATACGTACACACCGGCCCATACCTAGTTAATGTAAAGCTTTTTTTACTATTTGTATGAAAGTCTCGTAGTAAGGTGAATCATTTTTTAACCCACAAAAAAATGACTTTAATACATGCATACTTTTAGATAGAAAATATTTTGAGCTTTACTTTTACGTACTTGTTTTGACTACATCCATGAAAAGCAATGTGGAAGCGACATTTTGTTGAGCCACTGCGACATCCTGAGGGAATATAAATGTAGCCCGTCGTCCCCATGCTTGACATGGCTGGTGGTGAGATATAGAAAAATTCAGACTGTTCAAATTCTAACAAATCACCAGAAATGGAAGTGAAGCCAGTGGGACGGTTCAAAGATCCTCCGTAGACATGATTCAACATTTCAAAGGCACCTTTGTAATTACAATTGTTAATGTACTGGTAGGAACCGGATTTGGAACTGCAAGATGCACCGTAGTCATCTGTAGGCTATTTTGCGGTGAAAGAAATAAAACAAAAAAGATATTTTCTCACTTTTGTTATAGTTCCTAATACAATCGTACTAACGCAGAAACGAAATCAACCTTGAATTCTATTTAATCAAGTAAATCTTGTGTACTTACTTGTCCATGTTCAGCATTTATTGAAAATTCCGTCTTAATGTTTGCTCCGAAATGTCGATACATCGTTTCCACAGATTGTCCCGAAGCTTATAAAAGTCAAAATCATGTATTTAATTCCGGTATATACTAAAATTAGTTTGCACCGTATTGCGTAACCAGGCTACAGACAGGCGAAAAAAGAAGCTGCTTGTTTTAAATAAATTACGCTGAATTTTAAATGCACAAGATTGCAAATTACCTGGATACACAGTCGAGTCGGATCGCCCATGAAAAACATAGACACGATCTCCATTAATATTTGAAGTGGAATCAATCTGTCCCGTCCCTGACAATGTATTTGCTTCTCCAATGAGATAAGGTATGTTAATTGAGGCTGGGAATGTCATACAAGTGGTTGCCAATCCAACCCCACCGTTTCCACACATGTACGGCACTGAAAAATAAAAATCAATCTTGTAAATCAAAATTGCTTCTTAAATGATCTCATCAACAACAGCAATAGTAGACAGTTGCAAAACATTCGCGGCCAGCGTATGCAGTCCCCGCTGCTTGAATTTTCAAAACAAAACATGTAAATGGAAACATTTTGCAGTTTACAAAAATATGTAAAAAGAATATTGAGACTTTTCAAAAGCATGCAAAATAAATATTTTTGTACATTTCAAAAATATGGAAATAAAACATTTAACATCTTTCTCAAAACATGTAAACAGAACATTTTGCACTTTAAGAAAATTTGTAAATAGAACATTTAGGCTTTTCAAAAGCATGGAAATAAAATATTTTAACACTTTTCTCACAACAAGTAAATAGAAAATTTTGCACATTTCTGAATCAAGTCAACAGAAAATTTTTTACTTGTCTATAACATGGGAACCTTCCCAACTTGAAACTACAGAATGAAGCGAAACTACCCGGAACGTATACTACTTATATAAGTGACCTCTGCGTGTATAGTCGTTTGACTGCAAAATTCGTTGTTCAGCCGCAATCGCGCGCGCAATTTCAAAAATATCGATTTTTTCGAATTTCACTGCGCTCTAGCTCCCACAGTATCTGTCCAATTTTCATAAAATTTGAAATACAACATCTTTGTATGTTTATCTAAAAAGTTATTTCAGGATTTTTGAAAATTCGAAAATTTTAATTTTTTCTCAAAAAATTAGTTAAAGCTCTGGGCCTCAAAAATACACATCTTTAAAAAAATGTTTAAAAAAATTAAAATTTTCGAATTTTCAAAAATCCTGAAATAACTTTTTAGATAAACATACAAAGATGTTGTATTTCAAATTTTATGAAAATTGGACAGATACTGTGGGAGCTAGAGCGCAGTGAAATTCGAAAAAATCGATATTTTTGAAATTGCGCGCGCGATTGCGGCTGAACAACGAATTTTGCAGTCAAACGACTATACACGCAGAGGTCACTTATATAAGTAGTATACGTTCCGGGTAGTTTCGCTTCATTCTGTAGTTTCAAGTTGGGAAGGTTCCCATGTAAGACATTTAAATATAGTAAATACAACATTTTGCTTTACCCAACGAAGCAATCAACACAATCAAAATATTATGGTGGTTCTTGTATAGAAACAAATTGCTGTCTAAAAGCAAATTCCTGAATTAACATAGAAGTAAAGTTTGTCTTTGTAGTTTGCTGTACATATATGCTTATGTATACCTCCTGCAAAAATCCCTGCACCACCGATCTCACTCGAGTGGGCAAAATGAAATTGAGTTGCCATTGCTGCCCCAGAAGAAATCCCAGACACTGTCAGCCCAGATGTATCCACATTATAGTGACCTCAAAAAAAAATAAAAACAAATTATTTAACTTCCTCTTTTTTTCTTGATGCCATCTCAAATCTCATATAGTAAGTTTGATAGTCCTCGAAACTCTACTAACATTATTTTATTATTTATTTCCAATTTTCTTTTTCTTCCCAAGTTCATCTTTTCAAATATAGAGTACAAAAGATAATCTCTCTCTACTCGCAGTAAATAATATTTTCAAAAAAAAAAAAAAATATCCTCCAGCAATAAATACTTTTTTTCTCTGTATATAGCCACACAAAACAAACGGCGAGACACATAATCCAAATCCAACCAGCCACAGCCTTTAGTTCTTCCCACACACAAACAAACAACAAGTTTGAAAAAAGACTTTTTCAAGTTTTTTTGATTCAAGGAACTATGTATGTTGTGTGTATACAGTCTTCTTTTTCTATCATTACTGATAAACTACATCATCACATTACTACGGTATATATACACAGATCACATTCACATTCTTTTATCAAAAGTTTCTCTATAACTTTCCACTTGAACGTCCACCCATTCAAACTTTCCCAGTAGTGTGTCGTCCCTATATTTGTTTCCCCTTTCCTTCCTCCTTCCTTCCGTAAAGAAGCACATACGTCCCTATATCCGGAGCTATAACTTCTTTTTCCGTTTTAACTTTAACTTTTTACTCATTTGATTTGATTTAACTTAGCCTGTGGGAAAAACAATCAGAGGACCTAGGGAATATTATATAAACTTTTTCCATTTTGTTAAATGGATTTTTGGTTTCTGGCTAAAATTAAATGGAACTATATCGTCTGTGAGGAACCAAAATGACCCATATCCAATTTAAACTATAGAATCAAAATGAGCTATGTCATAAAAACAAAATGAGAACCATGCCTAAAATGTTAACTACGAGTTTTTGCAAAACGGAAAATGTTCTATTTACCTGTTTTTTAAAAGGTGCACAAATTTGTAATTCCATGTATTTAAAAAGGTGCAAAATGGAGTTTTTGATAGTGTAAAATGTTCTATTTACATGTTTTTGAAAAGGTGCAAAATGTTCTATTTACATATTTTTGAAAAGTGTAAAATTTTCAAATGCCATGTTTTTGAAAAGGTGCAAAATGTTCTAATTCCATGTGTTTGAAAATTCCAAAATGTTCTATTTAAATGCTCTTAATACATATTTGAATATTTTTGTTAATAGTGCACATTTTTTAGCTACAAATGGAAATGGGTAATTTTGGTTCTTCACAGACGATATGTGGTATGTGTATGTATATAAGTTTATACAGCAAAAATTGAGAATCAAAATCAAGTTTGGCTCCTCAGTATACTCACCTAATTTTACTCCATTAGCCAGAGTCACAAATAGAACGAGGCCTAATAGTGTAAGGGCAACGGGGCTGTTGTAGTTCTTGGCAAAATTTAATTTGATTAACATTTTAGTACTTGTTTTAATTAGGCGTAGTTTTTAGTTTTGATGATTTGATTTTGACTCGAAATTAAAAAATGCAAACCACCAACAAAACGTGATTGCTTCTCGTTACTGGTACTGGTAGTTAGAAAGTTCAACTTTTTACAGGAATTTACTCTTATTTTTTATGCAGTCGGAATCAGATTGCACACCTGCTTTAATTATTACAACATATTATGTAGTATAGGGTGAGACATGAAGGATTTGACAGTGACCTGAGTGAAAAATGATGGAACGAAATTACATAGAAAGCACAACGATATCTCAAATGCGTAGTCAAATCAATAAATCATCTCGAGTTGGACGTGTCAGATTGAAGTGGTTAATGAACAATAATATTTTCGCGTTACGCTAAAATTAACTAACTGATGATAGTTCCGTTTCGTTCTAGTCATATTCAATCTTTAACATATGCAAAATTAACTGTACACAAAGACGGCAGGATATTTCATTTGGTTTGGGTATTTTTATTACATTTTAATAATTTTACAAAACAACTCAGTAAATACAGCATATATGTATGATTGGAATAATGATTCAATTTCAGAATAAATAACATTCAATATATATGTACATTACCACTAATATTATATGTAAGCATTTAAAGCACAAAATCTAATAATAGATGATTTCCTTTAATAATATGAAAATAAATCCTTGGTAGTAAATGGTAATAATAACTTAATTAACTAACTATATATAACTTTCAGCCTCCCCTCTGCTAAATTCCGGAGGCAGACGGCAGACTAAAATAAACTTGCATATTTCCTATGCCTATAAGTAGGTACACATACATAACTTGTAATTTCTATATAATGTAGATTAGTGAGAAACTATAAATCAAAAATTATAAATAGATAAAAAAAAATTACAAGTCAAAAATCCAAATTTTGAGCTAAGGAGTGGTTTAAATAGATTACGCATACAAGGGTGGGTGACTGCAAAGAATTTCTTCTGCTATTAATATAACGTCAGTAAGACGAATAACTTAAGGTAATTACGAAAATTTTGAATTTTTTAATGAGGATTTGAATTTTGGGACACAAAAAATGCTCAAGTTTATACCCCTTTTATTCTAATGTAATAATATGTGACGGTTAAGAATAATTGTAATAAATAGCATATACATAGCTACACATTTTCTTTAATTTACACAGAATAGGTAATTTTTAAAAAACACTTAAAAAACTACAAAAAAATAAACCTAAGAAAAACAAAACAAAAATGGCACTAATGGTATCGTTTATATATTCTTCAATTCAAAATTTATGTCAAGAACATTCGGAATACCAATAACCAAATTTTAAAAAAAAGTTTAAGGGCAGTATAATACAATTTTATTATTCGAATAAAATTCAAGTAACATATTTTAATTTGAAGTTTCAGCCCAATGAAAAAAATAAAATATTAATCGTACGAGTGAAAAAACAAATTTATTGAAAAGGAAAGGAAGTGAGAAATTGCTGGTATAATAATAGGATCGTTAGTAAGGCCAGAGATCCGCGGTGTAATTTTGTAAATATTTTTAAATAATCCAGTGATTGCCTAATTGCCATAATTAACATGAAATTAGCTGTAATTTTAATACATCTATGAATCTGCACAATTAGTAGCAACACCAACAATGATCATTAAATCCAGAACAGTGAAAATAGGAAACTGCAAAGTTAATAGCAAAACTACTGAATACCTCAATATAATAATAGTTACTAAACTGCTATATCATTTTTGAAGTTTGAAGAATGAGAAAAATAAACCGAATTTTCCAACACACTAATGAATTGAACATTTTATTCCACGGAATAAATTACAACAATATTATCGAAAGACAAAGATATTGTGCCATTAAATTCGTTGTATATTTTCTACATACAAATTAATTATTAACTTTCAAAAAATCTAATTTCTACAGATGACTGGGAAATGCATTTTAATCTGTGCACGATTTGAAGAGTTACGTACTTGAAAGATAGATACCTCATCTAGCTTGCATTTTGTTCTGCTTTGTTCTTCTTGAATGTGTGGATTATTTCCAAGCTAATGCACATTGTCATTTTCAGAATTAATGTTAGATGATATAGAACTATGAAGAGGTAAAAGAAATCTAATAACCTTAATTTAATAGGCGATTTAGTATAGGAGTACCGAATTATTAATTGCTTGTAAATATTTCAAGGCTTCTATATGCATTAATCTGCTGGTACTAATTAATTATTAATAAAAGTTTAAGACAAAAATTATTTAAGCATTTTCAAAAATTTCTATTACAAACGGCGTCAAATGGAAGAGAGACTGCGAATCGGACCTGAGATATAAATAGTGGCGATGATTTCAATCTTTTAACAATTCAACATTACAAACAACTGCGAATATTATAGGCATCCAAATCGGCAATTCCGAAAATCAAAATTTATGTTGTTTCAGTAGTACTTCCTGTTCTGCGTCGGGATTGCTAAAATAGGAATAAATCAGAATCGCATTAATTTAGTAATTAAAAGAAGCTTAATGCATTAAGTTTACGTATCCATACATTAGACAAAAATGTACCTATGCAATTGCGCACTAGATAATTGTACAATTTTTATACAATTAACAAAATATCGAACACAAAAACGTGATATATATATATATATAAAGAATTAACCATCAAAAAGTTATGTTCTATAAATACGGATTTAAATTTTAAATTCTGATTCCTACCTCCAGCTTCCTTATATCCAGTAAGGCAGTATGACATTTTGACCTTTCCTGCTCCAGTTGGGAATGGAGAGTGCTCATTTCATCAGTCAAATGTTGGTTGAGCTGTGTTAACTTCTCCACTTCCGCCGACAGAAACACCGTATCTTTCACTGGAAGATGCCCAAGAAAAAAAAACGGTGAGCACATTAGACAGACATTACAGACAGATAAAAAAATTCTTGGGGCTGGCTCTATATAAGTATATCAGTATAAAACCAAAACCATAAGATCAATTTATACGAACCTTAAGGAACATACCTATACACCGAACCGACCACCGAGCCACTACCTACCCACATAATATATATATATACTGCTAGCCAAAAAGTTGTCAGTAAAATACTAATACATCCCCCTAGCCCAAAGAGCGCCTCGCCTTACAATAAGAAAGACGTTCAAATTTGAAATGACTTTCAAGACACACACATTATCAGTACCAGAGAGTCGAGAGAGAGAGAGAGAGACAGACACTTTACGGGTAAATACACGCTTTTAAAAAGCACTTTGAAAACTCAAACTATTATTACAGGAGGGGAAGAGGAAAAAACATTTAATTTAAGCCAATTTAGACAAAAGACAGCTACAGAAGTGACACATGAAACATTATAAATTATCATAATGGCTAGTCTATGGTGTGGTGATGATAGTCCCATGCTACATTTTTAACGGTCTCCGCTCTCAAATCTCTGGTAACGGTTTGGTTTTGGTTTTTGGGTTTGGTAATAATACAGAAAAAAAGAAGAGATTCAAAGAATGAAAAAGACAATCAAGAATCACAGGATGAAAAAAAAATGGTGAAATTCTCTTCTCTCTCTTTTTTAAAAAAATCCTTACTATTCGCTTCGCCAACAATCGACCAAAGTTTCTTGAAGCGAGCTTTACTGATTTCCAACTCCTTCTCAAGCTCCATTTTCTCCTCTGTAAGCTTAGTGATAATGGCATCTTTCTCCTCGAGAATGTGGCGAGTTTCCAAATTGTCCCCAGTCGTCATCGTCATTGTGGGAGCTACAGGCACTTGCTATATGATGGAGACAGAGAAAATAAAACGATGAAAAAAAAAGTTAGAAAAAAAATATAATCACATTTTACACACAATCCTTTTATGTTTTACGTCTTTTTTCATTTTCATTATATTGATCCATCCATCGCATCGTTTAGAATTTAGTAGTAGAAGCTCAGTAGAGGAAGAAGATGGAAAATTCAAATGTGAAAATGAAACTTTAATATCTATTCTATGTATACATACCTATATAAACTTCAGCCATTAAAATGACAATGGCAATAATGGCTTGACTTCTCGTGAAAAACAAAAGTGTTTTTTTCGAATATTATTATTGTCTATTTTAGTCATTATCATGTAGCTGAGATGCAAAAAATATACTGCCTCCAGTTTTTTGGTACAGTTAAAAAATATGGGTAAGCATTATCCACATTTAAAATTTTCCTTTGAAGGTCACCTATAAGAAATACATAGGAACAACCTGTCTACGCGCACAGCGTATAATAAGTAAAAATAAAAGCATTACCGCTTATGGGAAAGACCCGGTCTTTATTAGAGACTCGGCCTCAGGGCCGGACGGAGGAATTGCTTTTAGACAGCAATTTGTTTCTATACAAAAACCACCATTTTGATTTTTTTGATGGTTTTCTTTGGTAAAATGTTGTATTTACATGTTTTTGAAAAGTTTTAAATATTCTTTTTGCTTGATTCAGAAAAGTATAAAATGTTCTATTTACATATGTTTTGAGAAAAGTGGAAAATGTTTTATTTCCATGTTTTTGAAATATGCAAAAAAAATTATTTGCATCGTTTTTGAAAAGTCAAAATATTCTTCTTACGTATTTTTTAAAAGTGCAAAATGTTCCATTTACATGTTTTTTTAAAAATTAAGTAGCGGGGGCTGCCTGCGCTGGCCGCATTATCCGGCCCTGCCCGGTATTTATCGAAGGCTTCTATTTGAACCCTTACGGTACACAAAATTTGTTCATCACTACAGATAAACCAATTCAACCACAGAACTTCAATTCCAATTCGAACAACATAAACATGAATTTCAAATCAAGGTGAAACAATAATTAACGTACTAAATTATGGACTTGTACTTCTGATACATCTCTGAAGGGAATAATAGATACCTATACTCATGATTAATAACCTCATGGACCATTCCTGAAAGCTGCAACTCTTATACTGGCATGTGGGCATGATGCACGAAGGCACCAACATAATATTATGTAGGTACATACCTGTTCACGAATACTTTGAACCTATAGCTATAGTCAATCCTCGTATTTACACGGAGAATTTAGTACACTCCTAAATGTAAAAGGCGGAGATCTAGGCAGTAAGCAGTGGTGTAGAAAATAACACGAATCAAAATCAACATAATATCCAGTTCCCGAGTTCCAGACCTAGCTCCCAATGCCAGTGCCAAGAAACACAGGAAGAACAAGAACACAAGCAACAGTCAAGACATCGACATCAACATGGTACGCCATGTGCAGACATCCGACGGAATATCGACGTCGAAGAATGAAAACAAGCCATTCGCGTACATTAACATTATTTGTGATGGAAACATATCGTTTGTGAAGAACTCAAATGACCCATATCCATTTTTAGCTAAAAACAATATCAGTTATCTACACAAATATTCAAATATGTCTTGAGAGCATTTAAATACAACATGGAGCACTTTTCAAAAATATGTAAATAAACATTTTACACTTGTCGAAAATATGTAAATAGAACATTTTACACTTTCAAACACATGGAATTAGAACATTTTGCACCTTTTCAAAAACATGGAATTACAACATTTTACTTTTTTCTAAAACATGGAATTAGAACATTTTGCACCTTTTCAAAAACGTGGAATTAGAACATTTTGCACCTTTTCAAAAACGTGGAATTAGAACATTTAACGTTTTTCGAAAACTCCTAATTAACATTTTACTCATGTTTCTCATTTTTTTAATGACATTATAGCTCATTTTAATTCTAGCGTAGATTGGATATGGGTCATTTTGGTTCTTCACATACGATATCAAAACACACTATCTACCAATGACAGGATGCTGAAATTATCTCGTAATATAATTTCCCCTTTTTAAAAGCGCAATAAAGTTATAACTACATACATCAAATATAAGTATCACATTCTGAAGTTTTCTTTAAAAACGTCGTAATATTCCAATTTTGCAATTTGTAGTTTGAAAAAGAAGCAAGTATATAGTATTTTGAACTTCTATATGAAAGATACATAAATAAAGCTTACATTGTTTATAGCTTTTACAAAATAAAAAATAATAGTAAATTACATAGTGCGATACTTAATCATGGAATATTAGTAGCGTGGTTTAATAATGGAAATAATGTATGGCGTATGGTTTATTTCCACTCTTCAACAACGGTAGGAAGAGGATTAGAAAAACCAGAAAATGGGGGGAGAGAAAGCATGTGGGAAACTTCCGAAGGTAAAATGGAAAAGGAAAACACTATGGATTCTGGAACCTGGAACTGGTTGTATGTGAGCGTACACTATTCTATTCTCTTCTGCTCCTCGGTTCTGTGTATCGACATGGTTAATGTAGCGAACAGAGAAACAGAGAGAGAGAGAGACGGGAGTTTCTGTTTCGGTGAGTGAGAAGGAGAGACGAGGGAATATTATGGTGTATCTGAGAGAAAGGAGAAAACGTACATGATTACGAGATTGAAGCAACTCCCGGTCCAACTCAAGCTGCCTCTCTCGCTTCATTTCCATTTGAGCTTCCACACGAATTCTTTCCATTTCCTCTGCCGGAAATGAAGACATATATCCGTTTGTTCCCGAGCCATCTGAATCTACGAAAGATTTTCTTTGTGGGTCTGTGCTGAGTAAAGGTCCACCTCCCTATAAGCAACACAACATAAACGATATACAAAAATAAAACATTTAAATATGAATCACGCCGGTCGTTGCCGTTCAGAGTGCAGTTATGCTACTTTAGTAGGTACATAATATTCAGTAGGTATAAGCTTATCTCAAAGCATTTTTTTTTACATTACTGACATTTCTAACAACGTCAGTAAGAGAAAGTAATTATTTCAAAACTTTCTTCATACAATTTTTCCATGTCTGATCTAATTAAATAGATTCAAAAAGGCTCAATGCGTCCAATATCTAATCTTAATGTTTAAAAAAGGCAAAAAAAACGCTCCAGATTCGAAAAGAAGCCGCTTGTCTCCAACACTACAAATCCTGATGCCAACGAAGAAACGACGTCCGATCAGTTTGACTTTACCCCTATCAACCCTCGCTACGTTTTCCATTTCTCTTACTACTATAAATCTGACGTTAGCTTTAATCAGTGCGCAGTTAACATACTCGATTCTATCATATCGTCAGTGAAGAACCAAAATGACCCAAATCCATTTATTTCCAAGCTTACGTCTAAAGTCCATGCAAACCACACGTTAAAACCAGCACCTAGTGCATATTTTGTGTTTGAATAAAATTAAGTGTACGCGTGAAAATGAATGGATTTGGGTAATTTTACTCTTACACCGTTTTGGATAAGTAAGGCTCGCGTTGCTTTTAGTGAAAAATTGACATGGGTCATTTCGGTTTTTCACTGACAATATGTCATTTTAGTGTACAAGACATTCAACGTTATCTAAATGAAATAAAAAATATCTGTGTAGCGTACTTTGGCCTTTATCCGCTGTTCTTTCTAGGCGTAGCATCTCCGTAAGCAGGGGCCTAAGTTTCTAGTATTACATGTATGTATAACATATAATATCAACACTTGTACTTTTACGTACAGACCGATTTTTCTAAAATCTTTGAATAGGACATTGAATACCTCTGGGGCATTGCCTTCCACTTCAAATTATTATATACCAAAGAAGCGTGACACTCATAGACTAAAAGACCAAAAACTTATCACAAAAATCAAAAAAACAAAGGCAAAATCGTACTGCAAGTTTAGGCTGACATCACGTAATTTATTGACTACATTTTTGTCGTCACTCAAGGCCTTACAAGCGAATAGCAGGCTAAAGAATATCCAACTCTAATACTTTAAAAATACCGATTCCAATGATTTCAGCTGTTTTGCTGCTACAGAACCAAAAAAAAGAGTAATAACTCCTAGCTCGGCAGAATTTCACACCATTTGGTAAATGTGGGTTGAAAACTTGGAAAAGTTAAAAACAAAAATGGATGCTATAATATTTTGACCATTATAGATTGTGGTTCTACGTTAATAACGCATCTAATATTGATAAAATTTAAAATTTTACGAATACTTAAATCGTAATTCTTTTAAAAAAATGAGTTTTCAAATTGGGGCTTCAAAAATGATTTAAAAAATAACAAATTTTAGTAACTTTTCAAATGAACCTAATTTTGAGTTTTGAAAAACCCCGAAATAGTAGCCCAAAGACCATAAATTATTAAAATCGGATAAATACGGAAACGCTATAAAGCGGTATAAATAGGGGAAAATATCAAACATTTAATTGTTTTTAAACTTTGGCTAACCATTCTAACGGTTTTTTTGACAGAGCAATGCAATATGTACCCGAGTTCTTTTAGACTTTATTTTAGATCTGCAGTGACAACAAAAAGTAGCATAATTTGTTGTGGGTTGCGTTTTTAAAATCCCAGAGTTGCATGTTGTGTCCTTCCCTTGTAGGCACATTGTGAACGGTCTTGCTTTTTCTTGTACACTCAAATCTGACGTGTTGCTACTACTATTGTTTATGAATATGACAAAGCTGAGGATTTAATATTTTGGTGCGTTTCAGAGATAGCGACATATTGGCCAAGGCAAAGATAAATGCTAAGGGTAGCTTGTTCATTGGTAGGTACTTTGGCACCATTGTTATTATAATCGTAATTCTTTACAAGTCAGTATTATAATTTACCAGTTTACCATTACTACTGTTACAACTTACTTTATATAGTAGGATTATTAAAGCTAAGTAATTCTTATTTGAGACTCACATTACTCAGCATTGCATTAAACTCTCCGAGTGGAACGCTAATGGGCTTTTTCTTCGCTTTTGCTTTAGTCAGGGATTCTAGCCGATTTTTCTCAGTTTGGAAATCTAATTTGGACTGTAGAAGAGCTGCTTCCATGTCACTCTCAAAAGTTCCACTCACATACTACAAATGCAATAAAATATAATGAATTCAAATAAATCACATGATTAGACCTACGCACAAACAAAACAATATTAACTTCAATCTTTGGAGATGCAAACTCTGTTATCTACATTTTTAAAATAGCTAAAAACGTATGATTACGTCTAAGTCTCTCTTTCGCCACTCTTCCCACTGAGCATCACTCATGCCTGGTTTACGACCCATGGCGCTGTCTCGGTGAACATGGTCTCCTTGACCACACTCTGTTGTCTTGGAAGGGTCTGAACTCGGAACAGCCGAGGCTGGATTTGGTGTTGTGCTTTTCTTTTTCTTGCTTCCCTGCAAAAAAATGTAAACTATTATCCCGACCGTAGTTTTTTAGTACGAAAAGTATTAAATTCATACCAGTAACTTCCTTCAATTATATACATACATACCAATTAATAGTCATTTCGATACCCATTATTTCTACCAGTTAAATCTTAGTAGGTATTGTCGAAGGATAGAATTCAAAGGATTTAAAAAAATCAAAACAGTTATTTTTAAAACCATAAAAAAACAAAGGATTATTTGAATTTGCAACTTGGTTGTTTTTTTCCTATCATACTTGTTAAGAACTTTAAAATTGCAGATCACAAGTTGGATTTCAGTTGTTATATTGGCATTTCAAAATACTGGTCAATTATGTAGATAATTAGGTATAAAGTAAAAACAAAATGCTTGTGATTTAATGAATAGCCTTATCACTTACCTCTTTTCCATTATTTGAACTATTTTTATTCGTACTGCCAGAATTTGTAGAAGCCGACTTGGACTTATTTTTGTTATTCTGCCCACCTTGCTTGTTCTGCTGTTGACCAGTCTTGTTCCCTCCTTCGGAAGTGTTCTTGGCTTTGGGTTTCTTGACAGTAACAAAAGGATCCGGTGCATCATCGGACAAGAAGGCAAAACGGGAAGCCGAGGTTTTAAATGCCATTTTTGTCGATCCCGAGTGCTTTGCTATCGAAAAAATCTGTATAAAAAATACACAATAAAATCTCAAGGTATAAAGAGAAAACTAAACACCGCACAACGTTTGTTAAATTTATCCACTTTTGATATTTTTTAAGTGGCACGTACTTAAACAATATGACACACAAAATAACAAAGCATATTCGAAGTCAGAACTAAGAATCAAACGGTTAAGACAGTTTACAGAAGATTAAATAGAAAGTAATATCGGTATAATCTTATATAGCACAAGGTAAAAACTAGATTCAAAGGTATTTGAAGGTGGAATACGAGTTTAAAAAATAGAAAGTCAATTAACGCAACTATAAAATTTGTATATACAATTTACTTGCAATATTACTCCTTGTGAAGAGGTTCGGCAAAAAAGGTTCAATATTTGATTTTTGATTGACTTGTTTTTAGTCCAATAGTTCCAGTTAAATCTAGCTGTTTTTAGTTCTGCGGAAATTTTTGATGACTGCTGATTCCTTTTCAAGGTTCAATTTGTGTTTTTCCTGTGCGTAGTTTACGCAGTATGATTGTGGACTGTATAGATAGAGATGATAGCAGTTCACACTTGGAAATGTACCTACTCCTATAAATAAAAAATTCATGTAACATTTGCAACATAGACTTAAATTATATTGTATAATTTAGTTTCTAGAAGCCGAATATGATTTAACTTCAAAAAAATAAGTACACAATAATGCAGAAACCATCGTCTAGTATTATTTAACAAAAGGTACTAATCAACCGATTGAATGCAAAGTTATTTGCCAAATTTTAAGGTGGTAAAGCTTGAATGCAGAAATGACAGCCAACAGACTCGCACATGTATTCAATAATTATTACAAATGCATGAGAAAACTATATAACATATTTTAACATTAACAATTAACTTATAATACTTATTGCAGTTCAACAATTAATAATCAAGATTTAGAATATAGCGCAAGATATGCGAATTATTTCAGATTATAATAAAATTATTATTACTGGTAACAGCCAAATTATTTTAGTACGTATACATAAAATCACTGTTAAGATACAATGTTGCTATGTACTGTTAAGTTAACGTAGTTTGTAATTAAATGATGGTGCTAACTTAAGAAAATTAATCGATACTAGATTCCGAACTTGAAACTGAAACCAAGCAGTTGAACTTAAAACTTCTCATTCATTAAGCTATATTCTTTACTACTGTGACAGGTTAACCATCCTACGATGCATGAAAGTTTAAAAAATTAATTTTCAACGCAATGCAAGAATTTTTACGTCCTGCAAGAATGATATTATTACACGGAAATCGGAAATGGAAAAAAAACTTACCTGACTTCCGTTTCTAAATTTCTAACAAGCTTCGCGTGATTATGAAAAAGTAAAGTACGTGTTAAAAGAATTTGCAGTTTTTAAACTTACCACCGTACAAGAGTAAAGAGGTAACTTTTCTTTACGGGGAAAGATTCGACTTTCGTTTTCAATGCTCAATCTTCTGATTCTGCCTTCTGCTCTGCTGTCGGCTGGTCGGCTCGGTTTCGGAATCATGCTTTTAAGTATTTTAAATTCACAACAAGTGAAATAATAATAGGCAGGCATATAACATAAAGCATAAAGTAGTCGGCTTTCTTTTCATTTTTGTTTTGAAATTTTATTTAACGTGACTATTAAGTGACCTACTGAAATTAAACATTAAAGGGCTAACTCACCTGCACTAAATTAAGTAATTTCGTATAGTGTGCGATCTGTGATTGTGATACGATTTAAAAATATTGTTTCTTAGTTAATAATTGTATTATGTTTTTGTCACTTTAATTTCGAAAGTGAAAGTTCTTATGCTGTATGCTACATAGTTTATGTTATCCTAACGCTTTAGTAAATAAGTTAATGACATTGTAGGAATACAACACTATAACGTTTGAATAAATTGTTGACTGATCTATTTTTAACAAAATGCAGAGTTTAAAATTTTGTCTTCGATCTCGACTGCCGTTTACTAATTTTAGAGAAATACCCGGATTCCTGAGCTCGGTCGTTTATAATAGTAAGTTCGTAATTTAATCAGCACACCTATACAAATTTATATACTTACGCACGCCTCTACAATTATGTAGTTTGCAACATTTAAATCAATGACCACGTAGAATTTTAAAATCAAGTCTTATTTGGTTTTTGTCATTATAGAGGTACCCCTTCGAAACGCTGGACACAGCAAATGGGCAAACATTCGCCATATCAAAGCAATTAAGGACATGGACCGATCAAAAGTCATTATAAAGTTCCATCAAAGAATGCAGGTTGCAATTAAAGGTTTGTATTCTGCTATATCCCGAATATTCCGTATTCTAATTCTAGCCAAAGCAAAGTAGTACTACAGAAAAACATTTCATTTGGTGTATATCCTGACAACCCTGTCTGCATCAAATAATGAGCTCGATATTACTTTTATTTGTGTGAAACTACACTTTGCTATAAACATAATATGTACCTACGTGTAGTTTTATACAAAAACGTTATTATATTTCAGAATTTGGAAGTGCAGATCCGAAACAAAACAGTCGGTTATTAAGCGTGATAGGAGACGCAAAAGAGGCTAAGCTGCCAATGGCATCAATTACAAAAATTTTGGACACGATAGCTGTAAGTATAGTTGTTTAGGACCCATATATACCCATATTATATATATATAAATATTGCAACAATTTAAAAAATGTATCTTAACATTATACAAAAATCCTACCGTATGAAATGTGTATTATAACCAATCCAAGCTAGTCATATCGTGTAACACTTTAATTTTTAATCATGCATTTTGCATGCAAAACACAATTTTGTATAGGTATAATAATTATTATGTTTGGTTACTTAGAAAGCAAAAAAGGAGGCCAGAAAGGAAATGTGGTGTTTAAAAGGACCAGGGCGATCTATGATTTTAGTAGAAGTTTTTCTTGAAAATCGTAACAAAGCAAGAGACGATTTAAATTGGTATCTGAAGAAAGCCGGGTAATTGAAGCTTCAGTTTTACATTAAAATGTGGCATTTTCTCTAATCTATAACTCAAAGGTGTAAACTTAAATATTTTACAAACGTGTCATTTTTTTAATACAATTTTTTCTAGTGGACACAGCTCACAGTGGATAGATACGGATATTGCTCACTTATTTGCTTGCACAGGCATCATCCTCTGTTCTGAGTACAAGGGTAAGCCGGTCGAGCCAGAGATTCTCGACGACTCGCTGAGTCACGCCATAGATGCGGGAGCTGATGATGTTACCCTTCAAGACAATCTTGAACATGGAAAAGTTTTTGAATTCACATGTGGCACTTCCAATTTTTATAAAGTCAAATCATTTTTAATAGCTGCTGGCTACACGGTAGTTCATAATGATATCATCTACACTCCCCAGTCTCGGGTTGAACTAAGTGTAGCTGATATGGAAGCAGCTGATATACTCATTAATAAAATTATGGAGAGTGAATATGTAGTCAATATTTACGACAATATAGCTTAGCTTTAAAATTAAAAGTAACCTACTTGTAAGTTTTAATTAAAATAAACGTATTTAGTCTTTCATATTCAAGTACATTGAAATTCGAAAATTTTCAAAACGCTGCTGTTTTTTATTGCACAGTATTTATTTTCGAAGTTGTTATTACACTGAACCTATATGGCATGTATAATACCACGTTGCTCCATACTTCATCCAAACAAAATCAACTAACCATGATGTCATGAACATGATATAAAATCAAACTAAACAATTAACTAAATAACTTAGTTACACATGATTAAAATTAAAATGCAAAATTGTAATCGGTATTAATTAATTATTAGAATACGTTCAAAATTGATACACATCATTTCACGCGCATAATTTCAGTCTCGCGAAGCAATAATGATTAGATTCGGGTCCACACACTACTTAAACTTGTATTAATGATCGTTTAAAATTGTCATATTTGCTTTTTTGAAAATATGATTTCCAGCTCTAAAAATTTGGATTGTATGACGTTCTAAGAGTTTAAATAAATTACCTACAATAAGGACTGGGCAACTTTTTGAGCTTACGTTTTACAATGACGAAAGCGTCGTGGTGGTCTGACATGACATGTGCTGACACAAGCATATAAGTACATACAAAACTTATTTATAAACCATCTGATTATTATTGCTTCGTTAATAACTATTAAGTAATTATGCATAGTTTATGCTTACATTTTAACAGGAATCTGTAAAATTTGAAGTCGTGCAACATCCAAATTTGTAAGCATATGATTTATTTAACATTCATAATACATAATAATATCATAAAATTACGTCTGTATAGGTCATCACTTTACACAACTGTTTCTTATTTTTCCAATTCAAAACTCTAATTCACATCCATTTTTTCACTAGTAATAATAACTATGATACTAGTTTTGTACGCACATCTTGAACTAATTTAATCTTTCAGAATTTTTGTATTTTTTCAACCTACTTACAACCAACCGAAAGTTAATTAAAGTCCATTCGAAAATATTCGAACTCGGAAATGGAAATCAGATCCAGGCTGTTGAGTGTATCTTATTTATATATAACAATATTATACTGGGGTTACAAAATCATATCAAAAATTGACCTTACAAACCTGCCAGACGAAATACTTTGTCTATGGCGTCAGTAATTATGCACTATCTACAAGAAATAATACATTAACAATTAACACACACAACTTTAAAGCTCCTGTAAAGAAAACGAAGTATGCTCTAGTGCAGAGATAACTTAAAATGTTTTAACTATAATACTTACGGTGAGTATATTAATAGAACGATAAATAAAAATTAGTATATTATGATGTCGTTTTACGTAATCAACAATTTATACAGCGCCTTTAAAAAAAATACGAATTACTGGTAGAGCCGAAAGCAAAACCCTTAGGCTAACGATATATATAAAGCATACTTGCACTTGCATAAGGTAAAATGAGTAACATTGGACTTTAAAAACAATAATTATTATATAGTTATTTCTTAAAACTCTAGCAAATTTTGAGTCGCTTTTCCGATCTACTGCAATTAAAATTTTCAATTTTCAGGAGCTATAACATCCACACAACACAACATTCTTCACACACCCACATCACACTTTTGCTTTCCTTTTTGGGTCTCAGTTTTCAATTTTCAGGGTACCATCCAGTTATCCATTGATGGGTTTTTTTGAGGGAAGTCTGCATCCTTTTTGCTTTTTTGCTACTGTAAATTATCTAAATCTATAATAGTGCAGACTATTCTTGTACTTCATGGTGGTCATAATCTGCTTCTGTCATAATAATTATTTGTATTGCTAAAATTAGTATTACTATGTAAATTACACTAATTGGTTTGGGTCGGGTACAAACCTAACTTACAATTTATTTAAGATTTTACTAAATTATGAAAATCTAAACAGTGGGCACTGAAATGTACAATTTACATTTCAGCCCTAATGTAAAAACTAATTTTGTGGTTTCTTTTATTACTCAATCACTGCATTAACTGGTTTCGGTTTTCGGTATACTTACACTAAGCATATACTATAAAATTTTGCTAAATTAAAAAAACCTTCATGAATTTCCACGGTAGGCATCAAAAAGTACCTACAGTCCAGCCCTGCTGTAAGAACTTAGATTATGGGAAGCTTAAATTTAAAATGTTACAGAATCGGTAAATTGGTACTTAAAACAAAAATCAAACAGGTATATAAATATCAATTAGAAACGGACAGGAAGGCACTAAGAAGTGAACCTTAACTACCTTAATACTCGTTTTGCATATAATTGATACTTACGTTAGTACTTACACTACTACTACAGCTTATGAAATATTAGCAATTAAGATGACCAATGTTTTTGTCTATATAAAATTGAAAACATGAAATGTGTTACAAATTATTACAAGTATAACTACGGAATTTATTATACCATGCAAAGAAAGTAATAATACAAATTTATTATGTTTACAACGACATGTTTCTGGTGGGCGTTGTAAGTTTATAACTGAAACAGTTATTTAATTTTCTTTATTCATGAATGTTAATTTCCTTGGTATAAAAGTCGTCACTTCCATATTGTTATTATTCATTCTCTTTTAATCCTTAATCAAATTTAGTATCAATGTGCATTTAAATGCTTCCACAAATGTAGTTCATCGACTTACATTAATTACAGAAGTCGATAATAAGTCAAGCAACCTTAGTCGTCAACTACTGAACGTGTAAAAGACAAGGATTGATTTTCTGACATGACACTGATACAAACGAAATAAAATGTGTGAGCTTTTTCTATAAAGGGATTACAGATTTCAACTAAAATAATTTTAGTGGTAATAATAAATAATAATAAGTAAAATATAATAATTGCTAAAATTAGAAATAGGATTACAATGAATTAAGTAAAACGATGCGATTAAAAATTGTGAACAACTGTTTTTTCTATTTTTTCAAAATAAAATCTAGTGCTAGTTCATTATTTTTAAATGACATTAGACGGGTTTAGTTCAGGTAAATATGTAGTGTTACAGCTTACAGGACGTAAGTAAATATGAATAAAATAGAAATAAGAACAGCGTATACCTTTTCATATTGGACGTTTGAAAATGCAATAATAAATAGTTACATTTAATAAATATATAAATAATAAAATCAATTATTCAATGATTAAACTGACATGCTAGAAGATAATATATTATTAAGTCAAAACACTTTACCGGAAGGTTATAGACTTTTGTCAGAGTAACATATTGTTGGAAGAGGATGGATGTGAATGAGAGATTGACACAGAGGGCATCACTTCGTGAACTAGAGCATGGTTATGATTTACACCATTTCCAACCAAAACTGGGAAATTCCCATCTGTCCACTGAATTAAACTGTGTTCCGAAAGTTGGGAGGCCGAAAAATGATCCTTGAGAAGTATTTGGGAGAAATTACAATGCATACCGTATGCTTCAGTCTCCCTGTTAGGGTCTCCGCACAATCGGTACAGATCTAGGAGAAAATACAGCAATTTAGTTAATTATTGCAAACCATAATGTATTCAATATATAATTATCTAGATACCTCCCATTCCTAATATCTTGAGTTTTTTAAGTAAGAAAAATTTAACAAAAATATTGGGGTAACCTTTCAAAATAGCAGAAGCCCAGAGCTGAACATGAACATCAGGTATTTTAGAGGCAAGTTGCATGGCTGGTGTTACCATGTTCATACTTTCTCGACTATTTCCAAGAGATAAGAAAATATGGCCAAGCAAAACAAGTGAGCAGGACGTGAGCCGATTCAGATCTTCAGCATTGGCCATTTTTAAACTTTCTCTCAAATATCTCCTAAAAAAATAAATAATAAAAATCCATGTTTTATTGTTTTATAAATCAAATTGAAAATCAAAGCGAATTTGAAATCGTAAGTACAGTTAGCATAACACAACAATGAATACAATATGTCACAACTACATTAACTTACTTTGCATCGTTGTATCTAGCTTGAAAGAAGGATTGTAGCCCTTGAACATAATACGAGGCAGCCCTTAAACTGTGAGAAGCGGAAGGTAAAGTTTCCGGATTAATTTGATTCAGTAATCTTTGAAAATCAGGCTCCCTTTTTGTCCGGAGGTAAACAATTGCTAAATTCAGGTGAATAAATGTCCACAGCTCTCTTTCTTGAGAACTCTAGAATTATTGAATTGCAAAAATATCATGTAAATACGTAGGTCTCTTGCACAACATTATTGAAATACTAAACTTTGAATTTTAACTGCATATAATTTCATTAATTGCAGATAATACAACAAAAACTTAAAACGTACATTTAACGCTGCCGTAAACTGCACTTCAGCCGCATCCATACAATTCATGGCCATGGCATAGAGACCAAGAAGGGTATGAAGAGGTGCTTTGTGTGTTACTAGTAATCGGGGATGTTGTTCACACAACGCACAAGCTTGTGAGATTTCCTAAAGTCGAAAAATGGAATAATTAGAAATTTAGATAAACAACATAATGCAAGCATTAATATTTTGATTTTCTTTTCGAATAGTTTGTCGCTTACACTGAGTAATCGTTTAAAAAAAAGTGTAAGTACCTGTAAAGCTAATGTCTTATTTCCCATTACTAATCGGCACATAATTATTTGTTCTAATAGTAGAAGGTGGAATGTGCTAAGAATTGGCTGCTGCTCTAATACTGAAATATGACAAGACGAATTACGAGTTTATATAAATTATCTTATAGACACTTACACAAAGCAACAATTTAAAATATTGTGGTGAAGGTCATAATGCTTATTTGTTATTTGAATATGAATAATTATGAATATGAATGCATACTTCGTAATTTTTCAATCTGGATAAGGGCTTTGTCAGTGTACTTTTGCGCCTTATCTAAATATCCACCCTGCATAGAGTGCATGGCAGTGATAAGGTACACGAGAACACAGAGATGTTCCTTCGGCATCCACATGAACATATCTCCAATATTTTCCGAAACGAGCTCTAGAACCCAACAATTAACAATACAAAATGTATTAATTAGGACTTAGGACACCTTCCTCACCCATAAACATCGATTATAATTCTGGACTATAATTTACATGAGGCCTTGTATTTACTAACTTTGAATAGTTAATGAAGGAATTGGATTAAAAGTTTAGTTACTTTTATTAGGAAGAATAACAAAACTGAATTTTACCTTCGTCTGACGGCCAGGTTGGCTGAGTTATCGTTTGTATACTTTGTTGAAGCTGCTTTAAACTTGGCTTAACACTTTTGATTTGCCCAGCCATCAAGTAGTGACAAACCTAATCATAAAATAAATGTTTAAAATAAATTAAATCATCATTGATATTAAAGTTTAAATCTAAAACGTTTAGAACAAAGCATGTACCTGAAGAACTAAGAAAAACACTTTGAGGTACTCTTTTTGGTGCGGATTTCCCTGCCATGCTTCAACTAACATACTTGCTTGCTGAAGTAAAGGATGAACTTCTTGAAATCTCTTGGCAATTAGTAATAACTATCGAATACGAAAGAGAATAAATTTATTATATAAGGAATCAGTTGAAAATACCACAACAAATTTATTCCAGATGGTTTTCAGTCAACAATGTCATTCTTAATTTTTATTTGAGTATGTGTTGTATTTCATACCATAGCTTTACTCAAAAGAAATAGAACACGAGTATAATACGCCATCGAATATTCTGCATAATCGACACCGAATCCAAGCAAGCTGCAAGCTGACTGATAATCCTTTTCAGAAGCATGGATTTGCTAGAAATTGGAAAATTAACCACAAAGTTTGCATTGTAATTTCTTTTTTGTCATTCATTTCAATCCAAAATAGTATGAAAATAAATAGTTAATATGCGTATCTGTACTATTAATTAAGATGGAATGAACTACTTTAAAACACAACTTACTGCAAGTTGAAAGATAAGGCGACAATGCCAATACACACTTGCATTTGACAATTCAATAGCTTTTCTTAACAAGGGTTTAGCAAGGCTTGATTGATTCTCTTCCACATACAGGGTCGCCAGGACACTTGCAGATTCGAATTTCACATCGTCGAAACTGTTAATGGTCTGCGACAGATACCACTAGAAACAAAATCACAGTTGAACATGTTGAAATTTTACATTATAAGTATAAATCGAATTCAACACTGGTCACAAACTGAGTGTCAAATAGTTAAATACTTACGCCTTGTTCTAAATGATGTCTAGCAAGGTCAATATTCTTCGTATGCACGAGTAATATATTGCCTAACTGAAGATGAGTTCTTGCCTCTACACGTGGAGGAGGCTTAAAGTTAAACACAGCTTGAAGACATTGTATACAATGTTTTATATTCGGTGGGCTTGATGTTCTGAAATATTCGGCTATTCCTAGTAGTGATAAATACCAGGCATCCTGATTGGAAGCCATTTGAACTCCTTAAACCCTAGTCGTTCACCCCGTCACACGAATTTATGATGTTGAGAGTCAAATGTCTAAGCACTTCCTTTAGTTTTTTCTGCAGCCACTAGCCGATGATGGGTATTTAAAACCTCTATCCACTCAGTTGAATTTAATTATGATTCGAATTAATTTTTAAACAGTCGAAAACTTTAATTTAGTCACCCATCAACTAAAAACACGAACGCAGCAGACAAAAAACTCCGGAATCCCATTCTTTAATTTTTAACTGTATGCTGTAAGTAAACAAAAAAATGTTAGGTTTAAATTTGCCTGCCTTCAGCTGATCATTAAAAGTCACATAATTTTTAATTTAATTTCGAGGGAACAATCATTTTGACTTAACACAATAAAACAAAGCAAAATGCATAATCTCCAAAATCTTGGAGTCAACAGTCAACAGTAAAGAACGCTACTAGGATGGTGTACACGTAAAAAAATATGTTTCATCGAAAACAACAAAAATTACATCGGTAATGGGGAAGTACTTACATAATTAGTATTGAGTCGTGCTCTATCTCTATGACCAACCATGCACTGCTTGAAATTTGTCTCTAATCACTAATTGTTAATTTTGAATTTAGGCCAAAGGATGTAATTTACTCCTTCCTGTTTGTATATTTCATCATTGATTTTTGTTAAGCTGAATTAATTAATTCGTATCACCGAAAACAAACGACAAACCCCAGTACAACTCACAATCCCGTTTGATCAATATTTTAACTATGAAATAATACCCTTTATTACACCAAAAACAAATACTAATCATTAACTTTCACTTCTCTCCAGAGTCAATAACTATCATCAACTGTAAATTGTAGTTCTGTCAGTGTAAACTGAAGTAGAATGAAAATACAATGGAATGAATGATAAATGTCCCTGCGACCAACTAGTCACAATTAACAAACAACAAATGCACGATTTGTAGTTTGAAAACTATCAATCGAATGTCAAACACCTGCATAGTCAATCAATTGTCAATAGAGAAATATAATATACTGTATATTGTAAAAATATACAGTGTGCAGTGTAATACAGTAGTGCCAGCCAGCTCACATATTAATTATGAATACGTCTATTAATGATTAAGGATGTAAACTTGTTGATTTAAAAGTTATCTATATTTAAAGGATCGCTGAAGTAATACGTCACTAATATAGAGCATGCATGAGCGTGTCGAATACTGAAAAGAAGAAAATGTAGCATAATCAAAAAAATCAAAATCCCCCAAAAATTTAAAAGTGTTCATATTTTCCGGGTTAAAATATCTCTCTTTATCGAATCGTAATCGGGAGGAGGCAGGTCATTCTACAAAATATAAATCAAATCACACATGATATAATTGTATAATACAAACTGCCCATTCACTCACCATTAACCATTACCATTTAAAGGTATGAATTTAATTCCTGCCTACCCTTTTTTACTTCTATACAAGCACGCACGCAAGTATATGGCAAAAACAGTTGTTTCTCTCCTTTTTTGATAGTCTCCAAAACTCACTTAGGTATTTGACTTGCGATATAGAAAACGCCGTTGTGTCGAAGAATAATAATAATAACACTAGCAATGACTGGTGGACTTGATGTTGTTGGATAGGTCCCCAATATTCATGATAGTATTCGCACTATTCGTCAATTCGTCCGTAATATTTCAATTTGATTATACAAACTCTGGTTGGTTTGGTAGTTGTTTAAGACGTTTACTGATGGTGTTGGTGTATCCGTCATCCTTTGAAAAGAATCCGCTTTTTCCTAAAAGAGAGTCACACAATCACATATCATATACATAGTACACTACTTTGGTGGACTTTCGAGTCTTCCACAATCTATCTCCCTTCTGTTCCATCCCAATGCATAGTAGTACACTCGCCTCTCGTGGTGGTAGTGGTAGTAGTGGGCACTTCCACATCCAACTTCGAAACAAACTTCAAATGTTCAACAACTCGGAACACAAAATGCGTAAAAGGTAAACGTCACAAAAGCCTTTTTTGATTTTAGTAGCGCATCTACACTATCTTGTAACCTAGGTCCTAACTAGTATTAAAGTAATCTAAAATCGTCAGATACTAACACGCATTCTGCTCTCCCTCAAAAGAAAGCCCACAGTTTAGATGATGAACCTAGCATTACATAATCTTAATTTTACAGGAGAAAATCAGGTACTTATATGTATACATATATACTATTTTTATATACAACGCTTCGAATTTCAGCATCAGCTTCGGTTTTTTTGGTAGATTGTAGATTGTAGATTGTAGTAGTGGAAGTTGAAATGAAGCGCTCTCAGAGAGTTTCAGCCCCCCAGAAGTGTTTTCCCTATCTATTTTCATACATGCCTACGTATACAAGACCAGACCAGTTCATTATACTTTTCATTCTTCCCATTGCTATCACCATCGTCATCCTGGGGTCGTCCATACATTACATCATCATGCATTCATGGGTCAACTATGTAGTAAGTCAATTTTGAATTTTGACCCATCAATGGGAACTCCACAATGACGATCAACGAAAAAATTAGCATCATTGATCATGTTTAAAATTCGTTCAGCAAGAAAAAAACAAACCCATCCCTCACTCTGAGGAAAAATGGACCCCTATGTCTTAAGAAAATGTTAGCCGAGTCAATCTAATGTTCCACATCCTCAGTAACGTAGTAGTATATTAGTAGTAGTAGTAGAAGTTCCTCGAAGCCCCCGAGGAAAAAGGAAAAATAGTAAATTTTAACTGACTTGCACTGCATCCTTTTTTGTATTTTAATTCTAGTTAAATGCTTTTAAAAAGTGAGAGACCACCATATCCGACCAGGACCAGACCACCAGACCATCGACCAGTGGAACGGGAACCAAAACCCAAAGTTTGAGGAGACCCGACGCCGGATATATTTGTCTAGGACTGTACTACTTTAAGAACGAGAGACGATTCAGATGTAAAATCATTACCCATTCACATATTGTGAACACCTTGACTATAAGTTTATGTATATGTATATATAATATGGAGAAACTACATGCAACATTTTCTTTTTTTTTGTAGACTTTTACTAGAGCACTACTAAAAACTAACTAGTAAGAGCAATCCTCGTCCTGAGTCCTGTCCTGGTAGGCATGCATCGTCAACATTCATAGAATGAGACCAGAGGAGAGAAGAGGAGAAACTCTATAGCAGATCAGATCCCTCTGTCCGCTGCACTAACTACAAATGCTTGAAGAAATTGCCGAAAATCGTCACGACCGCACGAGGACGACAACAAAATAAGTAGGATTCTTCATCTCTCTACAACGCTCTCTCGGATCCTCTATTCAATATCCTCATCAACTCCAAATCCATATAATACAATACAGGGAGGCAGAACACATGCGGTCAGGTTTGTGGATATTGTAGAGAGAGACAGGCAAGACGGAACGGATTTTGGCCATACATACACCTCAACTTTTAGAGCTACAAAGGACGTCGTCCTGTCTTGTTCGTACATATACAGCCTTTTAAAAGTTGATCTTACCTAAACTTCGACTTCTACCCGGATTCCGGATTGTATAGTTGTGGACCGTACAGCCGTCAGCATCAACCGAACCGTACTTTTGGTACTCGTGTTTGTTATTCACAGTCAACAGTCAGAGTGCGAGAAAATTAGAATTCAAACTCTGTCAAAGAAAAGAAGTTGAAAGTGGTTTTTGATTTTAGTGAAAGTTGAAGAAAGTTCAGTTCAAAATAATAAGTTTAATTAAATGTTCCATCCCCAATCTCCAGCTTCCTTAAAATCAATTTGAAAATTGACTTTTATTGTTTATTGTGACGGTGACCACTGACCACCGTGCTTTTTTATAATAATCATACACTGTCAAAAAGAACTGCGTGTGGTGTACTATTTAAATTAGAACTGGAACTTCCAGTGTAAAACATTTTTTTTTCAGTGTTTTATTATTCTTCCAATTAATTTGTAAATTTAAATCCTGTAGATAGTGTGTTTAATTTAAAATACATCGTTTGATAATTTGGCAGTTTTAAATGAATCATCAAAAATCAGACTCGTATAGAGACATAGAGACCACCATGAAGTTTAAATTGTGAGAGCTGGAAGTGTGGAAAAATAGAACTTCCGAATGTATGGATTTTGTAAAGAAGTTTAATTACAGCCTTATCTTCTCTTACACTTATCTCTGTTTATTTTACAACTACTTTATACAGCCCTGCTATAACCAAGGAACCAGCCGAGTACTCATGCCATATTACGTCATATAAATCTGAACCTGTGAAAAATCAATGTGAGACACTGTCTATCTAGTACCATTATACGAATAATATTACCAACTCGAGGGTATAAGAACTTACTAGTGACTAGTACTGATTTGAACATTACATAATTAAGCTGGTGACTCGGCACATATTATTAGTACGTGTAGAAGTACCTTGTACAAATTGTGTTACTATTAATACACTGACTGTGAGGGACGAAACCCGATAAACATAAAAAAATACGGAAAACCTGTCTCATTATTAGAAGATTCAAAAAATTTCCATGCTTGTTTGTCCAGTGAGTATAAGTATGATGTTGAGCAGCTTGAATGAAAGACAACTGTGAAGAAAATTGCAAATAGTGGTAAGTTTGTATTAAATTTTATTTTACTTTATTTTTTATTTTTCATCATTCTTGAAGTACCATCAACCATTGCTTTGCAATTATGCCTTCCGTAATGTATGTATTCTGTCATGCTCAATGCAATATAAATTAAATGTTTCATAAAAGAATTCATAGAAATAATAATATGGAATAATCTTTTGCTCCAATCGTAATTCGTAATATTAGAACGACAGTATACAGTAAGTACAGTAATTTAATTGAAGGCAAACCACTTAAATTTATATTTAAAAAAAACCTCATCTCTTCTCACATCGTAAATGTTGAAATCTTCGTCTTCGTTCATCCTGGCAAAATTTAAGTTCCAAGAAAGTGAAATACCGAATAATTCCCTTTTATGATTTCAACGTAGAGTTGTTTTGTGCATGTCGTCGAAAAGTTGATGTTAGAGGCAGACTGTGAGTGTGAAGGAACTACTTATAAAGACCACCAGCCAAGCATGCGGGGGCTCTAATCATATTTTTTTGTTCGGCATCGGCAAGACATGCACACATACCTACCTATACTTGGTATCTCGCATCGCTTTTTTGGTCGTGGTCTTCGCCCTGCTATAGTTTTAACTTTAACCTCGGCGAAATAAATTGATGAAATTTTTCAAAACTTTTTTGGTCTACCGGTTTTTTTAAACTAACATCTAACCATTTTTATCTAGGTCCTTCAGGATTTATCTAGGTCAGTGCCAGGGACTACTCTTCTGTAGGGAAGGTCAATAATATAATACTAGGTGCATATTTGCAAGGACGGTCATTCAACTTCTCCTTTCTCAGTTCGTTTTTGTTTTCTTTCAAAAACACATAATACATTCAACATTTCGATTTTGGTTTCAACATACTTGCCTTAGTTGCTCTTACTCTCAGAATTCAGCATTCAGCAATGTAATAATATAGGGAGATATCAAAAATGTGTTTTACAAACTGGAAGTAGTAATATGTATTGTTGAAAATGTCAAGGTTGCACAAGTGCTTCCTCCAACGCAACGCTGTATAGCTTGTAGCCAACCGCAACCCCTCTTCACATATCGCATCATGCAATAATATATTATATTATATAATGTTATACCCACATGGATATATTGATATTGATTCTTTCATATATTATTCTGAAAACGAAATTTTGTTAGAGCACAAGAACCTAGGTTCTGTTGTACGGTACTCATATTATATTCGTATTCTGTAGCCACGACTCCTTTTTTTTACCCCATACCAACAACCAGAACCAGGAACCAGCAGAAAGAGATCAGAGCAGAAATAGTACCTTCCGTGTACTCAGTATTCGGTATCCTATGCGTAGGAGACTGCAATATCGACCAACTTTCATATCTGTAGATGATCCGGATTCTAGGAAGCAGACATATCTTTTTAGCATAGTTTACTCCTTCTCCGATTCTAGTTGTTGTTGTACCCTGTAACTCGAAAGCCGAAAGTGGCTAGCAGTTTAGCAGTGTTCAGTGTAGTAGTCCCAGTCACAAATATTTTGTAGAGTGTGGGGAGTGTGTAGTAAGCCTTCTTCTTGGTAATCCGGTTTTCCTCTGAATTTTGGGTTTTTGCAGTCCGTGTCCTGTACCTTAACTTGTACTATAGAGGTATATCAATAGGGGCAAAACTATGCTACTTCACTTTTATACCAGAACCAGGGTTAGTACTATACTACTACAAAACTCTACGAGAGAATGACGAACAAACTTACTACTTACGAGGTTATGTAAGTATGTATGTGAGAGCTTTATTCAAGTTCCAGCTCCAGTCAGTTGTTGCGAATGCTGCGAAAATGCGATATATGATACTTTTACTGACTGACTGAGAGACTGATGCTGAGACCGACGAGAAGCCACCGAAGCAAAAGCTTCACTTCGAGTCTAGCACATGTTCAAAGTTCAAACCTTGTTCAACTTCAAGTTGCAAGATTGCAAGGTACACACACATATATACAACAACAATAATGCACATAGGACATAATACTTTCTACTTGCAGTTTCAAAGAATCTTGTTTTGACGGGGGCTCATTTTTCCCAGTTTCATTCTTTCCTCCCCAATGCAATCCGCCTTTTTTGAAACCGTTTAGCATCCGCTTGGAAAGAGCAGGTAACTGGACAGCTGACTTTAGTTTCTGTTTCTAGCCAAAGTAGAAAATGCATCCCTGAAATTCTAAAAACCAGCAATACCAATAGACAATAGTTGAATTCAGGGCCGGACGAAGGAATTGCTTTTAGGCAGCAATTTGTTTCCATACAAAAACCACCATTTTGGTCTTTCAAGCAAAATGTTGTACTTATATGTTTTAGAAAAGTTTAAAATGTTCTTTTTACCTGATTCAGAAAAGTCCAAAATGTTCTATTTTCATGTTTTTAAAATGTACAAAAATTATTATGTACATATTTTTGAAAACTGCAAAATGTTTCCATTTACATGTTTTTTGAAAATCCAAGCAGCGCACAGCGGAGGCTGCCTGCGCTGGCCGCATTATCCCGCCTTGGTTGAATTTAGTGAATATAATATGAAATTTAAGGCAGACTAAAAATTAAAGAATTTTAATGAAATAGTAACTACATAAAGATAACTTTATTCAAAAGAGCAACAAAACAGACGTTGGACACAGATTTGAACGGATTTTTTAATGACTGCAGTAACTATGTCTTCCATTATCGTAACTGGTAGGGATTGAGATTTCACGAAGTCCATAAAAATTTTTGAAATTGTACCTCGAGCTCCAATATAAAGCCCTATGACCTCAATATCATCAAGGCCTATAATTGTCATCATTAAGAATATTTTATAACGTGTCCATAATAATATGCCGCTCGCACAGATAAAACTCATCAGCCCAGTTGAATAATATGAGTTATAGATAATTCATAATAATTATCAAATTAGGTACTTCATATTGATTTTAATAGTGTATGCAGTTGACACCCTAGACTCTGCCCATACCATGTTCAACTTGATATAAAAATGTAAATTTAGGGTGCGGCACATATGGCAGCCGTTTGGTTTTAGAGGACAGAAGAGGAGAGCATATCAGTACAGCACAGGGGAGCATTTATTTCATCCGTTTGTGTAGGGGACATACATAATAATACACATGTAGATTGGAGATGGCTATGGTGGTGTTGGTCTTGGTACTATTGAGCTTTCGGAGTTTCGGCTATTGCATTCAAGAAATGGTGGTTTCGCTCATTCGTTGAACTTCCTGCTGTTCGAGTCCTCGAGTCGAGATCGAGATATCGAATTCTTTACTTCCACTATAATGTACTTTATACATAGTAACTGACTAGTACTAGTAGTGACTGGCTAGGTACTTCGCATGGGCTTTTTACTTATACATGCATTCAGTCTCACTACTACTCAGTCAGTTAGATTGAGAATTAGAATATTTGCGTAGATTTTACCTACCCATATACCCGCATACAAAATAAAATGGAGGTGCTCTCAAGCCACATTTTGCATATTTCATTGTACATACTTCAAGCTTTCAATAATGTTTGCTGTCAAAATATTATTAAAACTCGATCTTTGATTGTTAGATGGTATTCCAGATATTCTGTAAATTTAATTATACATTCTAGGTTATGCTTTTTGTAACAGTTAAGTAGTTATAACAAAAACAAAAAACAAGCATTACTAGGTACACATTAGGCCAACATTGAAAGCTCTAAAATTTTCAAAATAAATTATTTAAACCTATGTTAAATTTATTAATAAATATTGGAACCATGCGTTCGTCAGAGTTCGTCTACATTTTTATTATTCCAGGAATTTTTGGAATATCCAGAAAATGCAAACTACCCACTACTAAGTTTACAAGTGCATTTATAGAAAATGGATTTTTAAACTCTAGAATTAGTCATGTCATGAATGGGAAGGATTTTTGAGAGGTTAAAATTGAAACATTGCGTTGCTAAAATATTTACCACTGTAGCTTACTACGAGATTGCTTGGAGTGTCTCAAAATGACATGACAGAAGAGCGAGAGGACGGGAGGATCACCTTATAGCCTTTTATTATAGCACGATTGCACACTCCTACTGCACAGTATCAGAAAATTCTGTGTAGACTCACGATGAGTGTGAAGTACAGGGAGTAATCTGTGAATGCAATGGCGATGCCTTGAAATGCGATGATGACGATGCGATGCTATATGTTTTATATAGAGAGGTTTCTGTATATATCCCTGGCTCTTGCTATATACAGCTGTATACTGCTTCTAGCAACTTACATATACTGCAGGTGCTGCTGCTTAAACTTACTGAGTAAGTAAAAGCTGGGGGGTTTGGTTTAGTTCCGTTTTCGGTTCTTCGATTGGTGTGAGGTAAATAAAAATTGAGAGAGTGTCAGTTACATGCCATGTCAATATCGATTAATAAATATGTACAGCTATATAGTATGCTCCATCTACGATTCCCATATGCTGTATATATTATATGTACATTATAAAGCATACATAATTATAGGCCATCTTTGTACACACAAGGACAAATATCACGAAAAGGATCGAAATTGGAAATGGGGACCGACCGAGCAAATATATGTAATAATACACAAGCTGTACACTGCACTTATTTTTAATACATTACAAAGTTTACGACTTGAATTTCAAATTCAGCAGATCTACACCACATTATTATTTAACTGAGCGAGCGGCCAGAATGAACATATATATGATTATAATTACATACCTACTAACATATTTATTTATAATTTGGGTTACGTACGTAGTATGTAAAAGCTACCTACAACCTACACCTACAGCAAGTACATATGTAAGTACACATACATTATGCAAATTGTTACGTAACTAAAAACCGATACCGATACCGATGATATGTGATCATGCGATACGGATACAGTGTACCTATACCTATACCACATACGAAGGCGATCGATCGCAAATAACGTATATTGTGGGTGGTGATAGTGATAGTTCTATACAGGTAGTAATCTGTAATTACCAAGCTACGAAACGTAACATTGTAAAGTATAGTAGTATACTTAATGGGTTTCTTATGTAATACAAGAATAATTCCTAAATTGTATTTATGCAATATACTATGCCGATTATTACATATGCGTTATTTTGTAAACGAAGAAGTCAAAAAATAATGAAATAACAGTGATTTAGTTCTTGTGAAAGTGCCTTACGGCAGTATTTAAAAAAATATGCCCACGTATACTTATATACTGTTTTTTCTGCATTTATGGTTTATTCTAAAACTCTGATTAATTTGATTTTAAATTAAAAATAGTTTTTTAATATTTTTTTTCATGTCTAATTATGGATATAATTATTTATTGAACGTCTTTAATACAAATAATTTAAGCTAATTAACAGAATACAATTCGTTAAGTTACTCTGTGTGCAAAATCTTTCAAACCTTTTTTGGTCTTGTTTCAGTGAGAGAGCTTTTTTTCTGGTGTAATAAAAGTTTAAAATTTTCCTTTTTTAAATTAAAATTTAATGGATGATTGTAATAATCGTAATTTCCTCCATTTTCGTGTTCTTGTTCTCGTTCTCTTTCTTGTGTATATATATAGATTTACGTTTTTAGTTTTTTTTTATTACCTGACTTCAACTTTGGATTTAGTGATTACTGCAGACTAGTTACTCTATATCTGGATCTGGATGCATACTTACATATTAGTATGATGAAATCTCATTTTATGCACACATACAAATAATTATAATTGTGTACTTATACGTAGGTAGGTTACACATATATTTCACTATATACCTTATCATCTTACCTTATAGTCATTCGTCATATAGCTGTACAATATATATAGCTATGTGGTCTATTTCTATTCGTATAGATTCAGATTCGTCTCATTCGCTGTGTATTCTGTAAAGTACTTACAGCATTATAGACTTTGTTTCTCGTAGATTATAGATATGCATTGGTGATTGTAATTGGTATGTGTGCATGCATTTTGGTTTTAGTCAGCCTATTTTATTTGGAAGTTATCAAATGTTGATAATCATAATCGTAGACGTAATTACTGTTACGATGAACAAACAAAGTTTGAAAAACTATAGGGCAAAGTAACTATATAGGGAATAGGGAGGTAGGTATATTTATAAAATAATATCAAGTATAGTATGTAGGTAGGTAGCCTATACCTATACCTATTGCTTTAGCTATGGCTATATCTATACCTATAGCTATATTTTAGATTTGTAGTAAGGATAGCTACTAAACTTAATAAACTTGGATTTCCATCCAAGTCAGTCTAAACTTCCATCTCCATTCTACTATGAAATAAATGATAAATTCCTACCGACACCGACACTCGACACTATTATCTATGATGTTAAATACAGTACGATTACTGTTTCCTACGTTGCTCCAGCCCTTTTGTATATAATACACACTATATAATGTTATATATGTACTGTGTACCGTTGTTGAAGAATGAAAACAGGCTATATACTATAATATTCTCTGTCTCCGTTTTCGTACATACGCTCTTGTTTAAATCAAAATTCCGTATCTATCAATAATTATTGTAAAAGTTCCAAAGTACCTTACTTCTTTCTGTGATGTTCCTCTGTTTCAAACGGAGGACCGACTTTATTTTTTTGATTAAAAAACCGTAAATGAACTTTCAAAAAATGTATAAAATTCAATATTTTGCACTTTCAAAAAAGGCATAAAATGAAATATTTTGCACTTTAAAAAAAATCATAAAATTCAATATTTTGCACTTTAAAAAAAGGCATAAAATTCAATATTTTGCACTTTCAAAAAAGTATAAAATTCAATATTTTGCACTTTTAAAAAAAATATAAAATTCAATATTTTGCACTTTGCACTTAAAAAAAAATATTTTCAAATCATTTAAAAACTAACATATAGCTAGTTAAATCTGTATAATGGACAGATTTAATTGCTTCTATGAAAATTAGCTGATGGGTTGTTTGTTGTTTCTTCAATTTGGAATTTCTAAACGACGACCTACCTATACCTATCCTACACATCATAAATAAATAAAAAATGGCTCCTTCCCGTATGCATACTTTGGTATGTACTGACATATTCAGTATTCCGATTTAGCACATTCCCTATACTGTATACTTTAATTCTGATAACTATCAAAAGTATGAAGGAAGAGAAATCAAAATCAAACAGGGATATAATATTATATAAATATATAAAAAAAACATTATAGTCACATTAAACACGGGAGAACTTTTATAAAGTGAGTTATTAGCGAGTGAACAGACGAGGATGAAGACGAAGAGGACAAGGGGGGGAGGGGCTGTTTACAAGGGACTTTTTAATGACTCTACTTTTTTTTATGTGAACAAGGAACAACGAACAAGTACAGTACAGTACAGGACTGTAAAAACAAGTAAACTATAAATATATCTATATAGATAACATTAAAATCTATATATGTGGATGCACGTGTAGACGTGTAGTACCTACTTAAAACGTTCATGTTCACCACGTATTCACGTTCAACACTTAAGTTTTAACTCTGTGGCGTGGATCTTAGTTAGTTTTAATTTGTAGTTTAATTATCATCAGTGTGATTCTATAGATGTTTAGTGGTACGTAGTATAATAATACGTGTGTATTTAGTATATTTACTGTATTTACAGATACAAAGTGTATCAAAGTATTAAATATTAGTCAAAAAAAGTATTATTCTCCGTACAGTGTACAGAGTCGAGTCAGTCAGTCAGTAGCCAGAAGTTCATAAATGTCATTTGGAGGTCGGTCGACGCTGCATGGTTATATGGCTATACTCTATTATACGTACTACGTAAAGTACTTTTAGTTATATACTTTGATATTATGATGATGGCATGGCATGCATCACATGGCAATAGTAATCTACTGATATCTGTATTCTGTATTGCTAAAAAAATTACATATATGATATGCATATAACCAAAAGAAAAGTTTAAAGTCGCTTTTTTATTTAGCTTTAAAATTTAACATTTTATCAAGACTACAAATCTATGTATATAGTGAATAATCCAAATCTCATCGCTTATTCACATAGCTATTGTAATTATTTTGGGAAAACAAAGGAAATTCACGCCAAAAATATTATAGAGAGAGAGAGACGTCTCAAACGTTCACGTTCACATTGCATATGTGGGTATATGTACATATTGTGAATATTATGTGTATAGCGTATAACTGAAACTGAACGTGAGGTATAAAATAAAAATTCCTGATTCTTCTATTGATAAAAGTCATACAAAAAATAAATAAGTAAATACATTAATTTTTGGTATATGAAACACGTTAAAAAAGTTACTATTCTCGCTTCAGTTCCTTGTATAGACTTTGCTCTGTAATGTAGTGCATAGGAATTATACAAATTTTTGATTTCGCCTTTAAACTGATAAATAAACTGCACATTGTATAAGTAGGTAGGGAGAGATAGGGAAATGCAAATTAGTGTTCAGAAGACATGTATGCGTTACTGTAAAAGGTGCGAATTGCATTGTATTTTATCTTCATTATTCTTCATGTAGGTGCATACCTCCTTATTTAAGTAGAATTAAGTGTCAAAAATATTGCCAAAAATGTTCAGAGTATATAGCGCTATATGTAAAATTATTAAATACATAATACACTAATATTTACCATTTAAAATATAAATTCGCAACAATTATTTTATTAAAAATGTATCAAATACGTATTAACTAGTTTCAATTTTTTTCAGAAATTGCATTGTCAAATTCCCTTTATGTATATTACGGTATTTGAAAAAAAATTTAAACCACATTTTAACCATATTACTTGTAATATTTTAAGGTACAGGCAGGATAAATAATTTTATAAGCTTACTGAAGTACATATCAACTCAACCATATATCCCACATTACAAAGCTCGGCGCCTATCCTATATTGTAGGCAAAAATATAGGCAATAGGCAGGCAGGCAGACAATTTCAAGCAAAAATAGGCTAGGCGGTAGGCAGGCACACAATTTTAAGCAAAAATAGGCTAGGCGGTAGGCAGGCAGACCATATTAAGCAAAAATAGGCTAGGCGGTAGGCAGGCTAATGTAAAGGTTCAAAATATAGGATAGGCTAGGTAGGCATAGTAAAAATATTGCCTTGTAGGCAGAACCATTCTGCTTATTATTTTATGCGAGGCGAGTAGGCGAGGCATTTCGCTAATTTAGAGCATTAAAATAAAAACGCTAGATAGACTTGAGCTATTCCATGACGGCAGCGAATTTTCGGAGTGAAACGTATCTGTATCTACCAGTTAGAGGCTAGGCACAAATAGCGTTATCCGAATTCACAAAAATTGTGAACCCACCCACCCACCTTGGCACCCTCTTAAGCATTGCGTAAATGGCTATGCTTATCGGTGTAATCTTTTGCCAAGTAACCGACCCTCAAAGTGACTAAATTTACTAATTGCATGTTATGATTTAATTTTCATATCGGTAAATTAATGAACCAATTCAAGGTATTTGTGTCATAAAATTGCCCATTTTGCACAAGTTATTTAAAATCATCTAAATCATAGAAATAGGCAAAATATAGGCAATAGGTAGGGAAATTAGTAAAAATAGGCAGTAGGCAGGCAGCAAAAATATTGTTATAACAGGATAGGCAATAGGTAGGCAAAACAATTTATTCAAAAATAGGATAGGCTATAGGTAGGCACCACAATTTTAAAAAAAATAGGATAGGCTATAGGTAGGCCAGTTCAAACGCCGAGCTTTGCCACATTAACTAATAAGCAATTAATTTGTCTCATTTTTTTTACTACAAAAAACTCCAGTACGACATACGGATTATGAACACGTACAAGAAAGTATGTATTTTTTACCCTCAACATTTACGACATTAAAATAAAACGTACCTACGTAAAATGTAATAATTACTGCATCTCATTTTTAATTGGTTGGTGTTAGAACATTATACAAAGTTGATATTTAAATCCCTATATATTTTTTCGTACAGAACAAATATAATAAAATTATTTTTATTCTTTCCGTCATCCGTCCTTAAATCTATCTATTATCTCGACATAGAATATTTAGAATACATACCAATTTTACATGCCGAAAATTTAAATATAGATAGCTACCTAGGTAGGTATATGGCATATATAATTATGTATTATGATACACGCTACACGTATAATGCGTCGTGTTTGATAGGAGGGTAGGTAGGTACACTCTGGAGACTGGAAACTATGTATTTTAATGGCATTTAATGGAGAGTGAATTTACAAGAGTAATAGTGGGCACAATCGCAAAATATTGCTCTCTTACGTGTATTTGGTACGGTTCAGTGTATGGGATCAGTATCAGTGGCATATGCATATATTATCGTAGACACACCACCACTACCTTCGTACCTTCAAACAAAAAAATAAAAATGTCGTCGTTACTCAGTCAGTATTGAGTGAGTAGACTATAAGGGAAATGAAATTCAAGATGGACTCGTATAATTACTAGTTACAGATATTAGGCAGGCATTCTGTCTGTCTCTCTCTCTCTATCGTTCTAACTGATATGTAGTCAGTCATCACCACCACACATACCACAATCTACAATCTATTCTTCCTTCATGATACATGTTATAATGTTATGATTTCGCTCGAATACTCGATTTCCAAGTTGAATTCAAATTCGAATATCCTGTTTGCCTCTTTCTCGTTAATCCCCGTCGTCGTCCCTATAATGTCGACGTTGTCGATGTCCTATCCTTTCTGTATGCAATGCGTTGGTCTGAATTTTCTGAGTCTGACTAATAGTGATGAGCTGATGAGTCTCTCGCGGTCTTCTCACTTCTCTCCTTGGTCGTTCACAATCTATTAATGTAGTACATAAAATATATTTGAGATTGACTATACCTGCCTACAATATACCTATATACTAAATTACATACTTATTGTTAGCAGGTTTAAAGCTCTTTTAGTAAATTCGTACTTCGTACTCACGTACTTACAGACACAACGTAACTACAGAGATTGTAAAATAATAATATTATTACAAGGCACCTAACATGTATATAATGTAGTGTGATGCAATAGCCATATCCCATGTGTGTGTGTGTGTGTGTGTGTGTGTGTGTGATATGCCATAATACTTATTACCATGTTAACCATATCCACATCCACTTCCACCATTGCTAAGTAACTAAAGTAACTGCCAAATGTTCAACTCACATAGATTTGAATATGAATGTTGGATCGAGTGGGAGTGATGGGTTGCTCTTTTTTTCAACCTTTTTGTCTTTTCCACTGTTTTTTGTCTGTCTCTCTCTCTTCTTCTGTCCCATTACTTCCATTTTCTATTTTTCATACATTGTATTGAAAAAGATTGCAGGAGTTTGTGTGAAGATCACAGACAGACACTGACTGCACTGACATGACACTAAACCAGTAACCAGAACCAGACCAGCCATAGCACCAAGTGTTAACTATTAATGTAGTACAGCACATATTATTACTATGTATCTGCTTTGTTTGTGTCCTCGTTGTCGGTGTCGGTGTCTGTCAGCATGCTCAGGATCAGTACTTATCCTCATTTTATAAATATTATGGAATAAATTAAAATATTTGAACACCAAAACATTTTTTAATTTCACTCCCGTTAAGTACACGCTGCTTTGCTTTGTGGAAGTGAGGGGAAAAAATCTTTAATTACTGTGTTGTAATTTTGTCATAATTATGACATTTTCTCTATATAGTTTTAATTGAGCTGTCGCCTTCTGTTCTAAATGCATAATATATCTAAACATCTATAGTTGATTCATTCATTTGTCTGATGAATGTCGTGCTATATGATATTATTATGGATTATGAATATGGGAATTGCGAGTGTTGGTGTTGGTGTTGGTGATGGTGGCGATCTGATGTTGATTAAAACATGTGAGTAATTTTTTGTCAATCGTCGAATCGTCATTAAAGCCTTGTTCTGGTTGCATAAACATACATTTAAAAACAGTGTTGAGTTTGTTTTATCGTTTTATGGTTGCTATTGTTATTGAAAGTTTAAAGCGGAAAGTATTAACAAAAATGAATGCTGCGGGGGGAGGGGGGAGGTTTAATAGCGCGTATTTCCTTTTTATTTTAAAATCTCTCTAATGAGCTTTGATATATTAAATTGCATTTAAAAATTTGAGTGATGTGATCCGGGGGGCATGGTTATGCATAAGTTGAGTTCACCTATTTAGGTAGGTAGGTAGGTACATTAGGCACGACAATAATATGACAAGTGTTTCGTGTATTACATTTAAGTACCTTTAGGTAATTATGCTGCTGTAGTACACAGGCTGCAGTGCTGTGGTGTGCTGGTGCTGTAGCTGTGGTAAGGCACGAACCTCTCTTCTAAATGCTCACAATTTAAACACGAAAGTTTAAACGGTTGTTATTCATATAGGGAAACATGGTGAGGTATTTTGGGCTCGTACTCGTACTCTCTTGACTGCGTGCATGAAATTTTACATTTTAATTTGCGTTTTTGTACATTTGTGTTGTACAGATGTAAAAGGGTTATACATTCATACAGATATAGCTTTTTAATCGATGAGGCTAAAGGTCCTAATAAGTGCCCTTGATCTTTTCTCATGTAATCAAAACGTTCTATGGGAACTATTTTGTTTTAAATTTAAATACTGTCTGTGTGTATACTAGTGGTTTTAGTTAAAGCTATTAACATTCCATGCATATATTTATAAATTAAATAGGTGTATATGCAATATATATTATGCTTTTGAAAGCTGGATATAATGAACTGACACGGATAATAATATTTTTAAATGCTTGCAAATCGTCTTAACTGAAATTTTGAAAACTAGGAACTAGTTTGATTATTAAATTGTATTTTTGAATATAATGTAAATAAATGCAAATTATACGCTTCAAAAGCGTGAATCGTGACAGTTATAGAAGTCTTGCAAAAAATAAATCGCTAGAGTTTTTAATATGTAAATATTTAAAATTACTGGTTTTTGAAAAGGGTTAAATCATTAAAATTGCACATTTTTGAAGGCTTGAATTTAATTGAAATGACATGTTTTTGAAAAAGTTTAAATTTTTAAAATTACACGTTTTTAAAAAGCTCGAATAATTGAAATTACTTGATTTTAAAAACAGTAAATCATTAAAATTACACATGTTCTGAAAGCTTGAATAATTGAAATTAACATGTTTTGAAAAATGTAAATCGTGGAAGCATTCCTCTTTTTTGAAAAGTGCCTGCCACCACATTATTGAATATTATGTTCACATACAAAGCGACAATTAGACTAAAGACAAAGCACATGGATCAGATCCCCAAACTTGTATGTACATATTTGAACATTTGTGAAAAATGGAGGAGAATAACTGATAAAGTAAAAGTGCGTTAAACTGAAATGCGTATTGTTAGTTGATGTCTGCTGGTACTGGTGTGGGTTTGGTTCTGGGATTATAATTATAGAGGAATGTGCTCTCTACTCTCTGGTGCTGTACTTATTTCCTTCCTCCTATTGCTCACTCTTCGTCTACGTTCTTTTTCCTCACACGTCGTGACAGATGTGTTTTACTCTATACTTTCAGCGTATTATACCTACACCCACTAGTACTACTATACTAGCTATATATACTCATACAAAGACAAAGATACATACATACGATGCACATAAAGTAGATACAAAAATACAGCAGACACTCTACTACTACTACCGCCGTGGTGATGTCGTGATGTGATGGGTGATAGGGATAGGTACTTCATATAATCATATTCTATAGTTTTAAAAGCCGAGTGGTGGTGGCCGAGCTTAAAGTTTTGAGTTGTGGATCACATCCTCACGCTAACGTTGTTATCCTGTCCCTGTCCTGTCTTCACCGTCTTCATGTTCAGCAGAAGAGAGTTGACATGGCGTCGTCGGTCGGGAAGCCGAAGCGACGAATCTCAAGCTTTAAACCAAAACCAAACCAGACCATCGCATTGTGGAATATGGAATATAGCGATAGACTCACAGGGAGACACACATAAAATAATGCAAAGACATCAACATCATCACATGGATTCCGAGCCGAAGGAACGAACGCCGAATATGCCGCACACGGTAGTATTTAACTGAAAATTGAGAATTCAAATCGAGAATATTATGGCCATCTCATCCTCATCTTCCTACAGTCAGACCAACTCTCATAATATTTAGGGAAAAGAAAAAAAAGGGGAAGGGAAATCGTGTACGGAAAAAAATCAGGGATCACTACACTATACACTGCCCAACACTGAACACAGTCCATTCCTTACGACCAATTTTCAACAGAAGGTTTCGAATTGGAATTACATATTCGAACATCGTTCATTGTTCATCGGCAAGGGCGGCTCTAGAAATTTTTTTATGTGGGGTGGGCAGTTACAAAAGTACATGCAGGTTTAAATGTCTCTACTACATTTAGCAAACACATATTAAAAAAATTCATTGTAGCCATAACTGCCCTGCTGGTGACTGCCCCTGGATCCGCGATTGTCCTTTCCATCATTGTCCGTCATTTTGGCTTTGGCTTCGGCTTGCATTTCGTCAGGCGTGACAATCTTGAGCATTTTCAATACAATATTTTGTAGGTTTCCTTTTGGCACAATACCTTCGAAATATGTACAATAGGCAACATTAGAATTTTTCAATTATTACACTATAATATTTGTGTATGTGTGGAGATGCGTTAAAGAAACGGGCAAATACGAACACAATACGTAGGTATTATGGGCAGTTGTTACCCGTATTTCAAAATTTCGCATTTCGATTTTAGCAATCTAGCAATCTGTTAAATCTGTACCATTTTAAAGGGCTACTAATAGCTGTATTTGGTAGGTTTAAAAATTATAATATTTCATGGTATTAAATTGGCTACCATCAGTATTAAAGAAACTCGATCAGCTTTCTATATTCAATTAATTTATAGTCCAGTACAGAAAACCTACATGATGAGAGATGAGTGGAGTGACTTGTAGTTTTTCAAAAATAATAATTTTATTATTATATAATGCAGTCGTTTTCATTCATTTTTTTACTATGGCTATTTATGTATGTAGCTATTTACGAATCGTAAGTTACTATTAGTTTTTCTAACTTAACTTCGTATATACTGTTCTACTGCTGACTGCTGCTGTTGTTACTGTTGTTGTTGTTGCTGCTGTTGCTATTATTATTTACAGATCTATATCCATACAAAATGTGACCATCGACGACCATGTGTTAAAGAACATGTCGTCGTCCCGTTACTACATTATATCATTGGGTGTTTCGTCGTTCACGGCCTTAAGTATATACAAACATAATTGTGTGTAACATTAGGCATGTACAGCAGGCTCACACAATTCACATGCCTTACGCAAAAGGGAATCCACATTAAGCTATAATTTTGTAGGTACTTATAATATTATTATATTTAATTCAATATACTAACTTAATACACAAGAGGCATCCAGGCATAGGCCAGGCCTCTGTGCCAGACATTCACATCTACCTACTTACACTAACATACGTAAACCCAATTGACAGTGAGAGTAAATCATACGATATAATATGAGCCGCCTATTATCACCACAACATACACGTCATTTAATTATATTACAAAAAATAATCTACATAAGTTATATACTAAAGTGGTTACTATACTAGACGTAATTACCTTAAAATAAGTGAGTTTTGTCCATAAACTATATTACCGACGTAGACGTAGACCCCTACCTTACTACTATACATGTATAATCAGGACCAGGACATGCATCATGAGTAGTAAAAAAATAATACTAGTAAAGCAGCCCAATAAGCAGCTTGTAAAGAGCACACACAGGCTATATAGAAATTATTAAACAAAAATTAAAACGCTGAAAAAATAGCATAATGGCGATGGTAGCAGTGGCATGACAGCGACAGCTTATATGCTATATAGCTCTGACCATCATGGCATCATGGCCAGGCCACACATACATGTCTAATTATATATCTATATAAAATAATTTTGCTCTTGTTGTTGTATTATTTGTGTGTGTGTGTATTTGAATTCCCATTTCCCATTTCGAGCTCAATTTCATTTTTGAGAGAGTGATGGGTGAGGAAGGTAGTAATAGAATAGGAGAAGAAGGGGACGACGGGGAGACAGGTCTTGAAAGAGTCAGGTAGATTCCTTCTCGTGCTTATAACTAGATAGAACAAAGATATTAAACTACACTAAATACATAGGAGGAAAATCCAAAGCAAACCAAAACCAAACCAAAACCAAGGCAGAGGAGAGATGCTATATAGCTAAGAATAATAAATGTGTAAAAACCATATAGGTAATAATATTATAGTGTTTAAAAGCTTCAAAAGCCAAGGCAGAGAGTAGAGAGTCACCGAGTGTGTAATTATATAAGTTCATTGTAGAATAATTGTAGACCGCGTTGACGTTGCTCAATGCTCCGTTGCCCCTGCTTATAAACTCCACCACACTGCACATACACAGTACAATGGGAAATAATGGGAATGTGGCTCAATAATGTTGAAGAATATATACGTATATACACAAGGTAATGTGGAATGTATTAAATACTCTGTGCATATAAGACCTATGCTAAAAGTATATCTACAACTACAACAACGACTGCAAACAATCATCTATCTTGACTATATACCACCATGCCATAATACAATACAGATTACAATAGACTATATATCTGTGTACAATTTTGATAGAATTTAGAATTACGTGGATCTATAATATTCTCTGTGTACGAAATAATAGCATAAAATAAAGGGGGTCTTGAAGTGAAAAGGATATAGGTATAGCTATATATGCTATAAGAGATGTGATATGCATATATTTGTGATTGTCTGTCCAGGTCTATATAGTGTGTATGTGTGCTTATATGTGTGTGAGTGTGTGGAATAAAGGAAGAATTTTTGTTCCTTCCCAAATCCAAATCCAAACCAATGGAAGTGGAAGTTTAGTGTGGAAGAGTCGGAGAGTGAGAATAATTAATTATTGCAGAAGAGAGAGAGAGAGAGAGAGGGGTTCTTGCCTTGCGTCTCCTACAATTCCAAATACGAAATACGAACGAATTCGAACGCAAGTAAGTAAGTAAGTAGTGGTGGTGGTAGTCGACTGTAATGTCGAGATCGAGACAGAGGAGACTTTTGAGACTTTGTGAGATAGAGTACCTACTCCTGGTGCTGGTGCTGGATCTGTAATGTGTACAGAGTATAAAGACTTTCGGAGAAGAGACTCTCAACAACCACTCGCCGCACACACACACACTACTACTATTCACAGTATTCACTCAATTCAGTCTACAACTACAGTCTCCGTTCCGTTGTTGGATTTGGGATTTTGGGAGTCGAACCCAACAACTTTTATGTGAGAGGCAGAGAACAGAGACTCATCTACTCCGTGTGTGTGTGTGTGATTATTTGTGGGGTAGATTCTAGATTCATTGGTAGATCTCTCTCTCTCTGTGTAGAATAATATATAATGAACCAACAAACATCATGGGTCCCGGCCCCGGCTTCGGCTCGGTATTGCATCTTGTATAGGTAGGTAGATATATCCTATGCACGGTCTTCTGTACCGGTATCTGTGATCCTCCTCCTAGATAGTGATGTGATATACCTACCTAGGTTAGGTGCATTTTGTCTTCGGCGTTCTCGTTCTCGTCCTCGGTATTAAAGTTGAAGGCTGAAACTTCCATATATGCACGTAACATGATCTCTATCATGCATTTAGTAAATGTAGGGGTACCTACAGGCTACAGGTACAACTTACTATATAGCTATATGAGAGTTTCCATCCGTTACATTTTTGGTAGAAGGTGTTGGATTAAAATGCATCCTACTAATCCTCTGCTCTTTATTAGCTTCCGAAAAAAAAGTATACATACAAAGTTGTTGTGCGGATATATGGACATAGTAGTTTCTAGATATATGGAAAATTTTACTATAATTTGTATATGAAATCAGTTTTAAGAAAATACAAAACGCACTTAAGTAAGACACTGTTGACACTGTATTTTGTCACCTTGTAAAAATTTTACATGTCAAATCATTTTTTAAAAACGTGATTACAACGAAAAAAATTTAATTATAATTTACACCTTGAAATACGCATAAAGAGGTGAAAACTTGGTGCTATTTATAATTTATGTATTCACAATGAACCAAGAAAATATTAGTATACCAAATTTGTGTAGGTTTTAGAAAATATCGAAACTAGTTCAAAAAAAAAATTTCAAAAATTTCATATGATCTGAAGAATGGAAATGGAATCAAATTTTGAGAATTTTATTTGGAATTAATACAGTTTTACCTGTTACTTGTCGAAGGCTAGGTTTTCAAAACGCGTTAAGTTCACGCTTTATCCACTGGGCTTTTAACGCGTGTTGTTAAAAAAACTCTTGCTAATGTGCAGGTACCTACCTACATTTAAAAAAATAAAACAGCTTATTGCCTTTGCTTTTTAAAAACATGAGAATGGACTATGCACGAACTATACTAATACTAGTGCAAGACTAATATTGCATAATGGTATTAATTTTGGAAATGCTCAACAGTATGTACTGTATATGTATCACATTGCTACCACTAATTTGTACCTTAGTTAGAATAATCGTCCTGAGGATTACAGATGCAGTTTTTGGCAAAGTTGTCCCGGATTACGTATAACTATGTACCTACCTATATTGGCACTATGAAACAGCAACTACATATATAAATACATGTTGGTACAAATCGTCAATTAAATATTTTCTACACATATTTAAACAGTTTTTACGCTGCTTAAAAAGCATGTATAAATATATACCTAGATATTTAATAGGCATTAAGTTTGTGGGCAGATTTGGTAGTTTTTTTTAAAGCAAAAGTATTTCTTGTACGTTTTCATTATGGGGACATTTTGGACCTGGAGCGAAACAAGGAGTTTTGTTTTAATATTAAAAATTACCTAGAAGTGTAGCACTGCTCCGTGCCTTATTTATAGCCGTAGCGTACATATCCAGATCCAGATCCAGGCCGTGGCCGTACCACCCTAGTAGTGTATTTAGATACATGGATGGTTGGATGATTTTTCATCCTTTCATTTCACAGGTTAAAATAAAGAGGACGCACTCACTCCTGCTGCCTCACGTCCTCCCCACTATAGAAAACTAAACAGACACAAAATTTAAAAAAAAAAGAGTCACCAACCACCAGTACCAGTACCACTCAGTCAGTCGGGATGAAGTTGACGATGAAGGTAATAAGGATAATAGTATGACATACCTATGCTGGAACTACATATCTGTCATCCGTAGGTCTCATATTGTAAGCTGCATATTATAATGCATGTTATTAGTATTTTTGTGTGTGTCTCTCTCTCTCTAAAATCCATAATAGTTGTGTGTAGTAGTGAACGGAGAGGTGTGTGTGTCTATGGTGGAGATGTTAAAGCTGAGGGCAAGAGATGCAGAGAGACAGACGTTGTTTGTTTGTACGAGCGAAGTAGGAGAACTGCACACGATCTGGAGGAGAAAAGTGTTGTACCTACCGTACCTTTACATATGCGATAGTTTTGTAGTGATATTGGTATTATCTGAATCTGACTGACTGCATCTGTATCTGTAGTAATAATATGGAAGTTGTAGTAAAGGAGGAGAAAAAAAAGGAAAAGGAGAGTAAAGCATAAAGGGAGCTACTAGTACCTCCTATAGGACATGGGAATAGGGTAAAGGGCCAGGACGACGGGAAGAAGACGAAAGATGAAGAAGGAGAAGGAGGGAAGGATTTTCATTTCATGATTCCATTCTCATTTCATTGCATGGATTGAAGGAAGACGCCAAGAGGCATTGACTCGCCATATTGAGCACCGAGACTTCCATCCATCCATCCATTCAACATCCCATCTCATCATCAGCAGCGTCAGCCATAGCGGAGAGCAGCAGCAGCATCCCTAGTATCACTAGTGTGCAGGATGCGAGGATGAAAATCATCAAAGCTCGAGTAACGCCAAGCTTATCCCTATATCCCCAGTAGGGTATATCTATATAGACAGACAGACACACAAAAGCAGGCGGAATATTTTTATATTCGATATATCACCATACCATCATTATTGCATGTATCTCTGCATCCATATTCCATATCCTCTCAACTCAACCCTTCATAATATTATGTAGAAGCTAGCTACCTACTTCCTTTTTTTTCTATAATAAACATGGATACTTTTTTGATCCACCATGATTTATAATTTGACAATAGTAGTGACTATAATCAAGTGAAAAATTTCACATTTTTTTTGCGTAGAGATTTTAATTAATTAAAAATAAATAATTACAAAAATAGTAAATTAAATATTTAAATTATTGAACTAAACTTTAAGCAAAGAAAATGCATGGCTAGGAAATATATTTTAGTTGACTTACCATCTTAAGTTTAAAAACACCGTTAATATCAGTAGTTCTGGTATTTCTTTTTTATAAAATTTAATTAGTTGTTTCTATAATAGTGTATGGGGTTTTCGTGATCTTAAAAAAATAGTTACTAGAGATCAGACTGCGGAGCTAAAATTGGAAATCAAAAAAATGAAATATAATTAATTGACTAATTAGCAAAATCGAAGCTAGGTTGGTATGGCTATAGCATTACATGGGCGATCTGTAACATGCGTTTGAGTTTGTAGGTGTAAATATGTACCTTGTCTGTTCATCTCATGGTAGACACTTTCTGATGACGGGCTCACTCATTGTCGCTCTCGGTTTTCTCTCTGGGTCGGTGGTCTGTATGGTGTGGTGACATCCGGATCCGGATATGGTACATTGAGCGCTAAAGGGATTTTGATATCAATGACAAATAATACACTTGACAATTGACACTCACACTGGTTGTTGTTGGGTGTTGCAGGGTTTGAGTGAAGTGAAGTGATCTTGTTTGTGAGAGGTATATCTACTTATGTAATTTGCTTGGACTTGGGCTGACTGTAACAGTAACTGTTGAACTTCATAATACTCAAGGAGCTATATGTACATGAAAGTCTCGGCTCTGTTCCAGCCCCAGTTTCAGCTCCAGCTATATGTCCAATTGTCCAGGAGGTTCTGCACTATAATTCAATCTATAACCGAGCTGTAGACTCCAGGACTCGAGTCTAAGGCAAGGGTTGACACCATTATTAGAGTTCTACTCAACTCTGTACCACCACCACAGACACGGGAACGGTCGGATCTCCCGTGTATTAAATGTCTATTAAATAGGTAGGTACTTACATTTAGACACTATACAATATACAGGTATGCATAATATGTGTACTAACGATTAATAATAAAACAATCTGCATCAATAATTTTCAATAGTGGTCACACACTATGCTGATTCTAATTTTATGATACGATGCAGAAAAAATAAAATTCTAAAATTCGGGGACTTGAATGAATTAATATGTTGAGGCGTAAAGGGGAAAGGTAAAATGACACAGAATTTTGCTGGATAAAAAAAAAATTTTAAAAGAACGTTACAATACAATAAACCAGAAACTGGTATGTCAGAGTATGTCTGTCAGTATCTTAACGACACCGATGGCCACTGCATCCTTAAAAAGTTATACTCACGTTGTTAGTGACATTCATATTCATGCTTCAGTAAAGTTGTTTTGACAAGAAAGTTCTTTTTTTAAATAAAATAAATAATAATAGTGGGAATTATCTGGGAATTCATGTCTTCTTATGCCGGATCCAAGATTTGATAATTCGATGACTCGCTGGATTGCTGGATTGGATGAGCTGACTATCATTGCTCTTGTATTGCAATTGCCATTGCCATTCCCAATTCCCATCCTTCCGTCTCGTTGAGTTTGAGTCGGAGCGTCTGTCTGTCCGTCCTGTGTTTTGTTGGTGCGTGTGTGTGTGTTGGGTGTTGAGTCTTTTTGGGTCTTGGGTCTTTCTCGTCCTGGTCATGGTCGTCTGTGGCTGTGCTGTGTGTGGGGGTCTACGGAGTGACGAGTCTCAGGACTGCCTGAACTAACAACTGCTGCTGCTGCTGCTGCTGAGGAGTGAGTGCAATCAATATTCCTTGGTTTCCTTATAGACTTTTGGTCCTGGCTCTTCCTTGGTAAAACTTGGTACTTTTCGGAGTTGTACACATTACTTCTCCAAAGCTAAAATTCTCTCTCTCTCTCTGCGTATTCTGTTGAGCTTTGGCTTGAATCGGTTGTCGGTTGTGTCGGTGTCGGTGCCGGTGTTCGGTGTCGGTGTCGGTGGGTCTCCATTTGCTCAAGTTTTTTACACAACTCCTTCTCTCTTTTGGATTTTGGAGTATTATTCCTCTATGTACTCTCGAGTTGTTAAAAACACCCATTCACCTTTTCTACATGCACAAATCCAGCAGGACGATAGGAGGACCAACAACGGCAGTCAGAGTATATGTATCCCTCGCAGTGAGTGTGTAGCGTTAAGTAGTATAGTGCATATAGATCTCTGTTAGTATCCGAATCAGAATTCTCCAAGAAGTTATTATACAACTGTTAAAAGCGTATCCACGAGTCCATGAGGCTCCACAGACACACTACTGTTCACTGTACACCAAGTCCATCTATCTCATTCCATTCCATTCGATGCCATTCCGTGCATGTGCCTCATAGTGAGAGCAGCAACTTAAAGCCGAAGCCGAACTTCACTTGATTTTCTCTGCTCTGCCGTCCTTTTCGTCGTTTTGTCTCCGTCTCGGGATATGCTACTCCTCACAATGCTCATCTTCCCGTATTAAACGTGAGCGTAAACTCCGACCACTCTGTATTTCCCGTCCTCCCTGTCACTGTCTTCAGTGGCTTTGGCGGATACGGGAGTTTCCTCACTAGTCAGATTATATAGGCACATAGGTACTGACTGATATACACATGCATAATTTCTTGGTCCGTATATTTGTATAGGTATGCAATATACATATGGCGTCAAGTAAGCTGCTCCAAAATTTGGATTTCTATTTCGTTGTCATTTTCGTTTCCGTAGTATTATTATAAAAATAGGTAGAATTTTTTTTTGTGTGAATAATTATGTATGCATGCGTATTGTGTAGAGATAGAGTTATACAAAAACAGAATACTGTGCTGGTGGTACAGATACAGATAATACTGGTGGTGCTTGGGATGGGCTCCGGCTCCGGCTGTAGGGTCATATTGAAGGAAGTTTAGTTTTTGTTTTTTTTTTCTTATTCGTCTTCGTCGTCGTCTTCTTCTTCTTCCCGGCCGTCTGCTTCAACGCATATAGCATATAGACGTATAGAATAGTATATATTTATATAGGAGGAATAAATAGGAAGGAAGGACGATCTCTGAGGATCTCTCTGTGTGAGTGAGAAAAAGAGAAAAGGAGAAGTAGTGAAGAAGCACACACACACACACACACACACGAGAGAGGACCTCTCGCATCATGGCCATTTTGGCTTTGGTATTTCATTTTGAGTTCAATATAATACTGATATTATAAGGAGAGAGAGAGTATACCTAATACTAGAATACTTTTATACTCCGAGAGAGCGGAGCGACCGACCGACCGAAGACCGAGGACCGAGGGAGCGGAGCGAGGGTTGTAGTTGTAATAATACACATATAGGTATATATATAGATAGATAGGGAGGACTTTGGGCTTGTGTGCTTGCTTGTAGTTTTACTACTCCAACTACCTTCGACATCAGGCATCTAGCTCCCAATTAGAACATGCAATGCACACCAACCAAGTTGAAGTTCCAGGAATGAAGGAAACTCTCTCTCTCTCTCTCTCTTTTCTCAGCAAGCATTTTTGATTTTCACATATCCCGAGTAACATCTCATTTTAATCGGGACGACACGATGAGTCATTTGGTGTAGGATAAAATAGAGTCAGGTGACATCTAAAGCTTTTGACATTCTACAGATTTTAAGTTGTGATTTAAAATTTTAATTTTTTTAACAAAGTTTTTAATTGCTAGGAATATGTCGTATTTATTGTGAATTTTTTAAATATCGTTAATCGTTATAATATTTATTATGGAGGAGTACCTATAAGGTTAAATGTTATAGTGGTGGATTGCATAAGTGAACTTCAAAATTACAACAATGATTCTAGTGTTTTAATTGGGAATCATTTTACAAGATTGACAGTCAAGGGTCGGAAAGTTGTTACGTCATACGTGAAAAATGTGTGTGGTGAATTGTTATTATTTATTTATTTTAAAAAAGTTTAATTGATAATATAATATATTGAAAAAGGGTGACGAAAACAAAATACAGGACACAGAAAAAATTAAAAATAAATTAACATAGTTGAAGAACGGATTAAAAAGCCAAAAATGTGTTTTTAAATACGTGTAGTTGATGTTTTTACGCTATGCTTAGTCAGTCGTAATTCGGAATTTCCAAAATTCCGATTCCGAACCAATTTAAAAGAGGAAGTACACATATACTTACTGACTTAGGTGTATTATAATTATTGTATTCCTCCTCTGTATATAACTATAGTGTATATATATATACACGGAGACGGAGACGGATACGTATTATGGATCTGGTGGATCAATAGAATAAAAGCAAGTAATTACTATTTGACTCAGTATATAAAGAAGGATACATATTATACATATAATATATAACGGACGGACTGGAAATGAAATGTGTTGGTTTTGGTTGGGGTTGGGAGTATCCACCTCAAAGTGGAAAGTAAAGTGAAGTGACGCTATTCCTATTATTTAGATTCACTAATTCAGTCAGTCTTCACTGAACTACTCTTCAGTTCCTTGGCTTTCTGCAGCCACAGCCACAAGAGTTCACACAGTTCTTCCCAAGTTTTTTTTTCGTTTCGTTCTTCGTCTCGTTCCTTCCTTCCTTTTCGTTCCTGCTTCGTTGTTTCGAGTTGAGTGATTTAATCATTTCAAAAGTATTTTTGAATCTTGTTCAAAAAATCAAGATCTTCTGCAATATATTGGAATCTGGATGTTGAAGTTTTTTTGAAATTCAGCAAAAAAATAGTTTAGTTCTACGCATAGTGGTGGATTGTAATATACAATCAAGAATATATTATATTATTATTGAAATTATTTGAAATCCCGTCACCCGTAGTAGATGACGTACGTGGATTTCAATTTGGATTTTCGATTTCGAACACGTACTGACTGGACGAAACGGATTTCTTTACAATCAAACTATGTAATAATCGGTTAAATAATTAAAGCTGAAAAATGTTGTATAGTTCCTATAAGTAAGTAAAAATGCTGAATATTTTACTTGGATATAATATTTGTTAATAATATCGGAAAAAGTTGATAGTGAAGGGTTGGTTGTTTTTTCTTTAAAAAAAAAGGAACTTAAATTTCCTAATTAATGGTCGTCGTCGTCGATCATCATCGATTTATTTATTGATTAAAATCAAAATTACTTACGATATTGTGGATATGTAGGACAAAAGAATTAATTTTAAATGCGACAAGAATAATATATCAAGTTAAAAATTACAAATATTGACTATACCGACTAAGTAGGAAGTGTAAAATACGGTCAACGGTCGGCGGATATAATTTGTAATTGATAATTATAATAATAGTTATGATTGTATTATAATTATTTTGGTGATCAGTCAGTAGTTGGTTGATAGGAAACTGACTTGAGGTGGAATTTTTTGGGCTCTGTTTTGAGTTTATAGTTGTGTGTGTTATTGATTATATCGATTGTGTTTTGGTTGTGTTGAGCAGAGTGTATAATAATTGATAATATTGAATATAATTAATCAATAATTACCTCATGAGCACAAGACTCGCATCGTCAAAAGCTTCAAATTCAACATTATTCCAAACAAACAAACACGCCGTTGACCGTTGACCGTCTCAATTTCTCTCTGCTATACTTCATACTTAACTACAATGTTTAGTCACTATCAACTCTCTAGTTTCTTGTTGATAGTAGTGTAATTAACCCAGAATTGTAGCGTTGTTGGTAAAAATAATTATACTTGTTCGTTTGTCGTTGTTGGATTTAAAGAGTACCTAAGTATGTATGTCCTTTAAGAACTATCATCTGTAAAACGAAAGCAAGATAGGGATTATCGATCTGTTCAGCTGGATCGTGATCCTTGAGTATTCTATTTCGGATTTCGATCGCGATACTTTGTGATAAATCGATTGACTTTCTTGAGAGTTGAGGCGACCTGCTGATCAAATGAATTTTTATGTTTTTGAAAACTGAAATAGTTCAACTCATTGGCAGAGTAGCTAATTAATTTATACTGATGATGATTCAACATTTTGATTTTCCTCAAAGTTTTTGTCTGTTAATCGTGTATGAATTTTAGTGAATTTTTATGGTTATATGTTGAAATTAATCCTACGTATAATTAATTAAAAAAAAGTGCAGATCAGGCCTGATCAGGAAAAAAAATTAAGTCGATGTCGGCTGCTGGCTGCTATGCTGCTGCTGCAGTTTTTGTCATTATCGGTCGGTCGGTGGTGGCCTCTCATCGTTTAGTTCTGGTGTGGTATGTACTATTGATAGTGAAGTGTAGTAATAATGGGTAGTAACAAGGGAAACAATTTACACTGTAGTTTAGTTTTAGTTAAAGTGAGTAAAGTCCCCCGAAGAAAATTAGCTAAAATTCTAAATGACTGACTCAAGTACTGTGTGAAGGATATATAGAATTATAGGGGTCGTTTGTCGTTGAGTCGTTGTCGTTTTTGTTAGTAGTAGTATCTTCCATCCACGCTACGTTAAGTTTAGCTCTAATTCTAACTATATTATGCTTCATATAAAATGTAATATAAATACGTTGGTCTTGGAAGGTATATAAGTAGGTAGTAATAAAAATTTAAGGTACGTATAACTGTTATTCATTATGTTTAAAGTGGTACACATATAATCATTAATAATATACTATATTGACTCAGGAGAGATAACATAGCTAAAGTATTCCTTGTTTCGTGTATTATGAGGCAGGAGAGTTGTCGTTCAGTCTGTTCTGTTCTGTTCTCAAGTTCTGCATGAGTATATTGAGGTAAAGTCCGTGAGTCTTCTGACAAGGAACGACGACGACATGTAAAAGAATAATAATAATATTCTAATTTCTAAGTGAACTGACTGACTGACTACTGACTGAGAGAGGGTATTGAAATTGGTCTGATGATGGTTTGGTTTGAATGAGGAATGGGAATTGAGGATAATGATGATGATAATGATGGAATGGTGGAATAAATTGCCAAATGCTTTAATGCACCAGCCAACTTCCAACCATCCAACCAACCAGCCACCCAATCGCCCCCAGTCAAATAACATAGTTATATATATAATATAATAATTATATGTAAGGTAGGTTCAGTTCACTACATTTTATTATTGTTAATTCTGGCGACCATTTCTTTTATTTAATATGACGTGTGATGACGGTCCTCCTCGATGTGTGTGTATGTTTGAGAGAGAGAGAGAACTGTTGGACGAGAGAGCGATAAGCACTCACAGAAAAGTTGGGAGCAGACAGTTGTTGTTCCGTTCTTGCTAATAGTCACAATCGAAGTAGTTGACTTAGTGCTTCGACACACAACAGCAGAATAATATAATAATAAAGTGACTAGTTAGCACTAGTAAAAGGGTTAATTGCTCATGGTTTAAGCTGAGCTAACCATCAACTGTCCTTTATTTAATAGTACATAGAAGTTGACATTGTTTTTTTTCTGATTAATTTTACATGGTTATGGATTTGTAATCACATCGTTACATAGTGCTCTGATTCTCGATTACAATTTTTTGATTTCGGCATTTCAATTTTTTATAGGTAGGGAGGGAGGTACATGCTATCAAAGTATTTGTTGAGTATTTTTAGTTCCTGGATTTATTTAGCCATTATAAAAAAAATATTAAAAATTATATTGTTGGCGTTGTGGTTCTTTTATAGTATCGAGAGAGAGAGAGGTTCTATATTTAATTTGTGATATTATTGTGTTCGTGCTCCAGTTCTTTCTGCATGCAGTCCTATCGGTTGCATCATGAATGATGTTGAATGTAGTTGCTGACTTCGAGTTTATTTTTTTGAAGTGATATTATGTGGAATTTAATAGTGAATTCTATTTTAAAATTTTTAATGTGTGATTTTTAACTGTCAAGTTTTTGTTTAATGTCTAAGTTTTAATTTTATCAACTATGAACAGTGTTGTGTTATCGAGTTTCGGATTATAAACTTTGTGACATATTTGGATTAGTTTTAACTTTAACCTTAGCATGCTTTTAAAGGTACTCCAGTTTCATGACCACTAGCTAGTAAAATTTAAAGATTTGACTAGTTTTTTTTTCAAGTTAGTGGATATTTTATGCATAGAAAAAAGAAATCAAATATGCATTGTTTTCTATTGCATTTTGGATGGGGAGGCTACTTTTATAGAGCTGATTAATATTAAAATGGAAATTATTGATTTGTATTGGGTAATGCGAGTAAGATATACCTATACATACCTATATTAATATGTAGTTGAGTTGTTTTCATCGATTCGGATCTCGCCGATTCAGTGTGCTTCGGTTCAAGATGATTCGTGGAAAGTTCAAATATTTGCATATTTTAAAAAATTACTACAAAGAAAGGTCACATATAATTTTGTTTGCCTATGATACAAAATGAGCCTATGCTAATTTACCTAGTACTTATGATAACGTTTTGATAAATCCACAATTGTATTTATAGTCAGGCGAATTCTCTGAATTTTAAACAGTAAAAATTTTAAATTAAATTCGAATAGTAATAAAAAAGTAAAATGACTTTTATAAGTATACGGTTAATATATACATAAGTGATTGGTGCTTATAGGTATCAATATTAATGTCTTTAATCACATAACTATATGCTTCGTTCTACCGATTGGGCCGTCCTATAAGACATAAATAAAGTAAAATATTTCTCTTGAAGTCAGAACAGATGTGGTTTCAAATTTTGTATTAAAAACATGTACAATCAAAATTTAAAATTGTAATCGGCATCTAAGATGTAGTATGAAAAAAGAAAATATGATATCGTTTTTGTTTGTGTGTGTGTGTGATGTATTTGAATGTTGAATGTCAGTAAAATGACTGTAAACAATATTATTAAGTTTTATTTTTAGCTATTATTAATTCAAGTTTCCAGTAAATCATTTTTAGGATTCGAAATTTACCTACGTATAAATAGTTGGTAGACCATTCAGTATTTTTAAATAATAGTGTTTTGAGCGTATAGGATGCTGGGCACTGGTCTAATACTTCATAGTTTGAGTAGAAATTTTATAGAAAAAGGTTGTTGTTGTCTAACTGTAAAATGTAAACATAAACGTCGTCGGTATAATTATGTGATGTGATCTTTTACGTTCGTTTGATCACGATGTTGGATGGGAATAGAGGAGATTTTGTGGTAGTTGGTGTAAAGTGTAAAATCATGTAGTAAAAAGAAAAATGGTTGGATCGTTGGTTGTGGATGGGAAATGGGAAGAGCCAAGAGAGCCACCAAGAGTGAATTTTATTATACATAATTATATATGGGCGAATAGTTTGATTATTTCTTTGCAAGAAAAAAAAGAGCGTTAAACATTGGAATTATTACAAGACGTAAAAATACAAGTGTGCAAAAGTAACTAGTGACTGAAGTGAGTTGCTAGTTGTTTTAGTATTTAGTATGTCGCATGGATTCAAGGTTTATTAATCCTAATCGTCTCACTCTTCGTTCTCCCCTGACTTTGGCAGTTAATACTATAGATTATAATATTATTTCTATTTCTATTTATTCAGCAAAACCTAACCAAACATAAAACTAAGAAAACCAAAATGGCCTTATTAGTTTGTTTTTTCTTCAGTATATCTAGTTTCGACTGGTTCGTTATTATTTTGTTTAGTTTTTATATTTGTTTGAATACTTTTACTTTACTTTTAAAAACTAGAGGCCTTTGGGACGTATCCCATGGCCCGTGTATTTGTTTGAATATAGATAGGTAGGTGTCTAGTTTGTTAGTAGCTTTGCTCTAGGCATAAAATTATTGATTGAAATTGATAGGTGGATGTTCTTGGCGTTTTGGTCTCCATATGATAAATTTTCTCCATGATAAATTATGCGATTACGGATGCATATATGCAATCTGAAAGGCAAAGGTGTTCTGCTGGACTGAATTGTATTCAACGTGAATTGTGAATGCCGTAAATGTTTGTTGATACAAAAAAATAATTTTTTTTCTTCATGTTTTCTTTTGAATTTTCTAGAGTGGCTGAAGATCTTTGCTGAAAGCTAACTTCAAAAACAAGACGGCTCATGTACATTTTTCAAACTAACAGGAAATAGAGGAGTGTTCCCCGGTCTTTAGATAGACACAGAAAGAATGGACGACGTTGTGGATCTCAGTGTCAAGTGAGTTTTTATTCCGAAAGAAACAAATGTTAATCTAATCTGCACGCAATATTTGAACTTCATGGTTTGAAAAAAAAATATAGTGAAATCAGTTTGAAATTTGAAACATTATTTTCTTAATAATGTGTCTACATATTTAACATAATTATTACTATACCTAGTATATATCTATTTTTGAAATACCTAGTCAGTTTCGTTCAAAAACAAATATTTTGCTTTCCGTCTAAATTTATCTGTTTTTGCGAGCGCCAGGAGTTATTTACAATTTAATATCAAATGGCAGATTACGTACAAAGAAAGAACAGCTGAATTTTTCAGTACGATCACGATAGGTAAAATATTTACTGGGTATACCAACAGTATTTTGTGTATTTAGTCGTCGTTGATTTAAAATTAAAACGACTGGTTTTGCTGACGATTTGATGGAGGAATCTGGTAGGTTGTCTGACAGACACACAGCCCTTAATTTTTGTTAGTTATTTGTCTTTTTCTTGCCAAGAATATTGTTTCGAAATTGATGCCAGAATAGAAAAAAAATGAGATGTATTTACGTAATTAGTAGTCAGGAGTCGGAATCAGAAATAACATGTGAAAGTCCCGAAGCCTATAGTACGTGGTAAATCAGGGAAATGTTGAATGTGGGTGTGTGTGTAAAGGCTTACATTATTTGGCTTCACATTTATTAACTACAACCTTCTGCTCCTCTTATAAATAATTTAAATACTATTAATTAAAATGAACACGTAGAGAAAAGTAGAAATATAAAAGTAACTGTTTCACTCTACCGGTTATGGGTTCTGGTTGCAATTCAAATGTCTCAAATTATCGTTATCATAAGCTGCCGACTGTAGGAACGAAAGAAATTGACTTGAGTTTATATTTTGAAAACACATCAGATTAAATGTAAATAATTATTACCTACTTCACATAAAATTAGAGAGTACACATCTCTCGCAAGTTTAGCTCTGGTGTATAATTATGCATTCGAAATAGAATTGTTTTTTTTACAGTTTTAAAGCAAGTGGTTTAAAAACAAGCAGCTGCTTTAATAATTCTTCTTGAATTTTTTAAAAGTATAAACCGTATAATACAGGCTTACAAAAATACTGGTAAGGATAACTGTTAAGAGGAGTGTTAGAAGTGCATATATTATTATTATGATATTGCTAATATTGATTTTTCATGTATTTCAGAAAAGACAGTCCTGTTACAACACGAGCTCCTAGTCGCCAGCAAGATGTCATGTCACCTGACACGACGGCCATGGACATGTCCCCGACGCTAAATCTTTCCTTACCTCTCCCACTCCCGCTGACACTGCCGATGTCATTAAATCTACCTCTTCCATTGTCACTCGCAGCGGCAGGAATTCCACAAGTTCATGTTCCTCATGATCTTGCTCGACTCGCCAATATGCTAAGGGAACGGGAGAGTAAAAACATGGATGGTGGGGGCAGTGGAGGTGCTGAACGTGGGGGTGACCGCGATCGTGGTACTTCAAGTAGTCGCAGTATTAGTGCACTAGCTTCTGCATTGCCTTTCCAACTTCATCATACAAACCCTTTGCAGCCCCTTCAACTCTCATCAAGTAATACTCCACCCAATAAAACACCGCATAATTTAAAACGAAAGAAAGAACCACATCATCAGCAGCAATATCACCACCACCTCCACCATCAGCATCATCAACAGTCAAATCAGTTTCAACCTCCAAGACGTAGTCTTCGGCCTCGAATTGAAAGAAGCTACGCGGAGAGTCCCGATATTGTTGTAGACTATGAAGACGAGTCCCCGAAACTCAATGGGATGGTCAATGGAAATGGGCTGGATGAGGATGAGGATTCGGACGGTGAACCTGGTGCAATGCCACCACTTCCAACTATTATTGTAAGTCAACATGAAAATACGTTTTTAAAAGCAGTTAATGTGGTAGAACATTTTTTACTTGAAAACTTCAAGATTTAAGCGTTTTAAACTTTTTGTAACATGACAGCAGAGCAAAACTGTGGTGCAAATGTCAAAGCTATTTTCACAAACCAGCTAGAAGATTCGATCATTTTCAACGATAAACAGTTATATTGACAGTTTTTTAAAACGCTTAGTCTGTCCATTTTTTAAAATTTGAAATAAGAACATGTATATGACATATTTTAGACTCTTTTGCCAATATATTTGTGTAAGTACATATTTTTACGGTAAGGGCCAGGAATTCCGTATTTTTCACTACTGTTTGCGTAAAGAATTAAATATATTTCATCAAAAACTAAAATATATAATATACTCTCGTCACATATAAAATTCAATGCTGATTTTATCATTGTCAGTGTTAGCCGAGTTGTGACAATATTAATTTGTTTCATAAGTTTGGGTTCATGATTTTTTAAATGTTATGGACTTGAATATTGAAACAAACAAAAGAAAAATACATTGAAATTGTGAATTAAAAACAAAATGAACTGATAACTACTAGCTAAGGGAATTGTATAAAGTAATTTTTAATATTATGTACCTACTTGAAATATTGGGATGTATAATATTGCATTATAATTTGTATTGAAATTTAAACTGATTGGATATTCTTCATTTTTATATATTTAGGAATTAGCACCTGAAGAAAAATTGGAACAACAAAAAATTCTCCAACGACTTCGTGAACAACTAAGAAATGAAGAAATGAAACTAGTCCTTCTAAAGAAGTTACGACAGTCACAGCAAATGAAAGAAAACGTTTGTGTCCCACCTCCCACCAACACCTCAGGCTCAACTCATAATGGACCGAGCGTCGGAAGTAGTAATCATTCATCAGCCGCGTCCACAGTGCAGAATCAAATGGGTGCTCCACTCCAACCACCACCATCTCATCCCCATGGTCACGGTCATGGTCATGGCCATGGAGGTCATGGTGGTAGTCATAATTTACAAAATTTACAAAACTTACAAAATCTACAAAACCTACACAATTTACATCAACATTCCCTAGGACCGCCCGGTCTCAAAGGACGATCGTCACCCAAGTTACATCCAAACTCAATTAATTTAAGTGGTCGTGGAGGAGACAGAGATCGTGAGAGGGAACGAGACCGTGATCGAGATATACACAGTATGGGCAGTCATGATGGTGGTCATCATGAGCGTCATGGTGGATCCGGGAATATTAGGGATAGAGGAGATAGGGATCACCATCACGGTGGTGGGGGTGGCCATGGTTCTAATAGACATGGTGGTATCCATGGAATGCCTTCCTCAGGACGTAATCAAATGAATCATCATCAATCGAATAAATCCATGCCAACGTCTAAAGTACCTTCGCTTCTAAAAGGAGTAAGACATGTAATTACTACACGAATATTTAATTCATTCTATACTATTCAGTAGTTGAATATAATTAATAATTATATTAGCTATCCGCACTGTTCTAATTTTCGTACTTTTATTTTTTCACAGCAACCTTCTCCTCGTGGTTCAGGTCAACATCACATTGCTCCCCCACCTCCTTTAATGATGGCTCCACAACGCTCAGCCTCTTCGAATATTCCACATAATTTACTCCTGGCTCATAATTCTCTTCTGAGAGGTTAGTAACATTAACATGCATGCTTAAATTTAAGTTATAAAAATAGCTTGTACGGAGGTACTTAACTAGTTGGAAATTAATTTCGTTTTCCTTATGGTTTAAATAAACATAATTGGGGATCAAAATGGTCTGGGCTGGTCTTGATTTTATGTATTATTTTTTTTTTATTTTTTATACATGTTATATATTATATGGTCCGTCCACATAACCAAAGCAGACCACGCAATTTCGATCATTAATGCAATTTTATATATCGGGAAGCTATATTTTTTGTAATGTTATTAATGTCGACATCGTTATCCTTTTTCCAGGAGCATCAAGGGGCCAACAACCGGGAAATATGATGGGATTTGCAAATAATCCGCCTGGTGCTGTACAACCTCCATCAATTTCACCTGCTAACATGGCCGATAAATATGACCGTCCGAAAGAAGCTCATTCTTCCTCAAGCTCGTCTTCACAGCAGGTAATTTCCAAATTTTAGATAATTAATAATTGTTAACGAACTAAATTAAGTAATTAGAGTACTTACCTACGTAATCTTCTCATTTTAATTTTGAAATACAAACATCGGTTGCAGATATTAGAGCTCTGTTCTAACATTTGCCTTTAAAAGAATAATCTTATCTACGCTTATTAATTGTTGCTAGTTTCTACTTAATTTATTAAAATTAACTTAATAATTAACTTATAATTTAAAAACACGATTAACTCTAGACTGACTATAACAACTCACGTTTGCAATACACTGCTGTCATTATTTGCCTTTTTGCCAACAATTTACAAAAAAAAAACATGAAGAGAGCCTACATGTGTATATGTCACGTTGTCACCGCCAAAGCCAATAAAATATCAATGAAATACACCAAATCACGATTTTAGCAGTGTAATATTACCAATATTGTTGATAGCACTGTTTTTTGCTTTAATTATTTGTCAATTTATATCTCTATTTCCTCATTACCTTTTGCCCGGAGAGTAAACAATGTTTTAATATTTAGTAAATTTAGTCAAAACTAAAGTATTCGTAATTTCACAGTGCACAAATTGTAGAGCAATAATTTAATACAACCAAATATGAGGTGTGAGGGACATATTTTTAACTGGAACACATTGTATACAGAGTACAGAGTGTATTTCAAAACTTTTGATTTGATCACAAAATCAGTTCACTTTTTACCTTTTTGAATTAGTCTTTGTCATGCGTTTTGTGTTTTTTTTGTCTAACAATAATTTGTATAATTGAGAGATTAATCTAATATTTGATATTAATTTAAATTAATGCTGCACATCAGCTACTGAGTAGCTCGAGTTCAAATATGGTAGCTTCTAGCAGTGTGGATGGGGGTGGGAAGATCACTGCTAGTGGTGGTGGTGGAAATAATGGGAGTAATAGTGGTGTAGGAGCTGGAGCCACCAGCATTAATAATGTCGGTGTGACTAACGCCAGTTCAAATGTGGCTGGTGTCGGTGTGCCGCTGGCTCCTACACTTGACCAGGTAGGTTTATCCCTTCACTCACTCACAATCACACTATCACATCCGCAACGGATATTTTATTATTTTACACAATAATATATCCGCTTCCCAAAAATTGCTTGAGAATGCTTATATTGTTATGATTTTGGTTTGGATTTTGACTCTGCATCCAATGTCGTGTAAGATATTTAATGGTCTCAGTTTTATAAGTCTACAATATTTACAATTGTAATTAGTGTAATTAAACTTTTATTATAAGTTTTAGCCGTTTTCGTTGTTGATAGCTGCGTATGCAAATTTTGTTTAAAACCGTGGTTGACTTTGCTTGACTTCACTTGATTTTTAAAGCAATGATTTTATTTTTTCACTCTGGATAATTCCGTTTCGGAATCTTAATGACTTGTACGGAGAACTTTTACTCTCGTGGTAGTATCTTAGTAGACGACACGAGGTTTTGGTGTTAATATATATCTGTGTATACATATGAAGGAAAAATCGTGCGTAGTTTATTCTGTTACAAGGTTCAAAATATACTATCCAAATTTGTTTAAATATTATAAAGACTGACAAAAAACAGTGGTACATGATTGAAAATGAGCACAAGCTGTACTTTTATTTTACGGACGAAACAAAAGTCTATAAATTAATTTTTTAAGCAGTTTTCAAAAGTTTCATTTTTTTTAAGCCAGCCAAATATACCTCATCCAGTATGTTAGAAATTGTATACGCTTTAAATTTAATTTGCCGTATTCTTCATTTTATTCCGAAGAGATGTATGTATATGATTGTTGTAAAACTAGATTGAAAAAACAAATTTTTTTAAACAGCATGGTTTGCTCATGGTGTCGATCTTACCGTTAGTATTATTGGTTTTATGCAAATTCTTTTGTAACTCGTACTTATAATTGTAAATTTGCTAGTTATTACAGTGTGTTTTAAGCTCTTCTAATCTTGTAGTTTAAATTAGAATTTGAGCATAGATTCTTATTTTTCTTGATGTGTGTATATAATTTTGTGATTGGTATACTTAGTTTTTTCCAGCTTAGGAAGTGTGTGTAGTAGTTCCTTATTTTTTGGGCGTTGTGACTGTGTTTAATTTTAATTGTTTGGGTTTGCTTGAATTCTAACTTATAGGCCGAAAGAAGACATAGACTGGCTGCGGCTGCAGCTGCCCCACAATCCCAAGTAGTTGAGAGGGAAGAAGAGCGTGAGACTCCAGCTCAGCGTCAAGCAGCCGCTAAATTGGCGTTGCGAAAACAATTAGAGAAAACTCTTCTTCAGATCCCACCTCCCAAACCTCCACCACCAGAAATGAATTTCATCCCTAATCCGAATAATATGGAGTTTTTAGCTCTGGTTGGACTCGAGTTTGTTGTGGATTATATTACCAAAGATCCAAATCTTATTATACCTTCACCCGATGCTTTCACATGTACACAGTGCAAAACTGACTTCTCATCCTCATGGAAGTGGGATAAGAGTAAAGATAATAAAGGTGAGTCATTGACCTCATTGAATACCCTACTTTCTTCATTATTGTATGCTCAATAGTCACATTTTAAAAAGCATTCAGTTTAAGTTTAGTATAGGTAATTACTGGGGAGAACTAGAATCGAATCACTTCTACATTCAGTTTTATCAGGGTAGAGTTGCATTCTTAAGTACAAGTCTAAATTAATTTACCAGTAGCAACCAATTATTTTCTAATTATCTTAGATAGAACATTTCCACTTTTTTAAATGTGCAGTTAGTATTTCTAATTAGTAAGTTTGGATTTGTTCAAAACTTGAAGTTAGAACAGTTTTGGCTTTATAAATAAATAGTATTAAATAGGCAAATATTATATCTATTTGTGTGTTTAACTTGTTTAAACTTGGTCATTTAGTCATTTTTATGCATCAACTTTTTGGGCTAAGGATATTTTGGAAACATGCGTCACATATAAAATTCAATGCTGATTTTTCAATTGTCAGTGTTAGCCGAGTTGTGACAATATTAATGTGTTTCATAAGTTTGGGTTCATGATTTATTAAATATTACGGACTTGAATATTGAAACAAACAAATCTTGAATAATAATGTGAAACAAAGTATATTAGCACTAGAGAGGAATTTAAATCATGAAACATCCACTAGTATGTATATTGGAAAAATTATTCAAAATCGCATTTCAATATTTTCAAACAGCTTTTCACAATCTTTATCACAATTTGACTCTGTAGAACTGTAGAAATTCTGAATAATTTCATATGCTTTGATTGCAGGGAAAGTTATATGTGAACAGTGTGTAACAACCAACGTGAAGAAATCCCTCAAGGCTGAACATACAAATCGACTCAAGACAGCTTTTGTGAAAGCACTTCAGCAAGAACAAGAGATAGAAGCACGCTTAGCTCAAGGAAGCTCTCTGAATGAGACCCTTGGACTGGGTGGAGGCAATGGACGTAATGCCTCCACACCCTCACCCAAACCAGCTGATCGTAATTCTCCACATGTGGTCTCGTCCTCCTCAGGAGGACCCTCTAATAACTCCGGAGTTCGTGGAGGAGGCGATAGGAGTGGTGGTGGTGGCTCTGGTATGGAGCGTGTTGAACAGTTAAATTCTTCCATTCGCAATCGTACCCCTACCCACTCACCTGGACTCATTGGCCTCCCCCTGACAATGCCCCATGTTCAACGTGACCGGGAGCGGGAGCGGGCGGAGCGAGAACGTGAGCGGGCCGAACGGGAAAGGGAGCGAGAGAGAGAGCGGGAGCGTGAGCGTGCAGAGAGAGAGCGAGAAGTACGTGAGAATGAGAGGGAGAGACATCGGGAGCAGAGAGAGAGGGAGAAGGAAGTGCAACGGGAAGTACAGCAACATCAGCATCAACGTGAGCGGGAAATCCAGCGTGAGCTTCAACGAGAACTTCAGAGGGAACAGCACCGAGAGAGACAAGAGCGGGAGCGGGATCGGGAGAGAGACCGGGAGCGGGAACATCGGGTCTCTGTCCGTGACTCACATGCTGCCATGAATCTTCAACATCAACTTCGTCATGAGATTCAACAAGCCTCTGCTCAACTCCAACAGACACTCCAAGCTCAAGCCCAAGCCGCTGCGGAGCAACATGCTGCTCAACAACGGGAACATCAGCAACAACAGCGGGAGCATCAACAACAGCAACAGCAACAACAGCGGGAACAGCAGAGAGAGGCACAAAGGGAACAGCGTGAGCTCGAACGTCAACAAAGGCACCAGTCACAATCATCTAAATCCAACCAGTCTAAAAATCAACAATCCAACCAACAGCAACAGCAGCAACAGCAACAACAACAACAACTTAATTATCCTAATTTATCCGCACTGCAAGCTTTCCGAGACTCAGCAGCGCTGGGAAATCTAGGAAACTTAGGAAATCTTGGGAACTTGAGTTTGTTAAATCTAAGTAACGTTAATGTGATGAATCAAAATCCATCTGCTTCCTCCTCCTCTGGCGGTGGCGGTCATAGTGGCTCTTCTCACACCAATAGTAGTAATCCAAATCAAGCTTACTCCAGCTCAAAGAGTAGAAGCCGTCCGTCCAGCAGTAGGAGTCAAAATGTACGTCTTTCAAATTGTTTACTAACTACAAATTTATAATACTTTTTTTTAAATAATTCTTTACTTTCACTCCCACAGTTTTATCAGTGTAGAGTTGCGTTCTTAAGTGCCAGTCTATTTTAATAGACCAATGGCAATCAAGTTTTTTCTAATTATGTCTATTTAGTCATTTTTATATCAACTTTTTGGGTTAAGGATATTTTGGAAACAATCGTCACATATAAAATTCAATGCTGATTTTTAAATTGTCAGTGTTAGCCGAGTTGTGACAATATTAATATGTTTCATAAGTTTGGGTTCATGATTTTTTAAATATTGCGGACTTGAATATTGAAACAAACAAACGTAAGTAATAATAATGTGAAATAAAGTATATAATCACTACAAGAAAAATATGTATTGTGTGTTAGTATTTTCAAAACTTTTGCAGAGCCTTGTAAAGTACTAAGTCTCGTCACATTAAATTTAAATACACAAGGATTATAGATACACCCATAATTGGCAATATTCTTATGATTGGTACAAGTATTTATCATGTGCATAGTTTTTTAACTGAAGTTTTTGTAATTAATCTTTGGTAGATGTCAAAACAACAGAGATTGGAAGCAGATGCTGCTAAATTTGCCAGTGCAATCGGGATGTCAGCAGCTGGAGCTGGGGGTGGCGGACAAGCAGGGCTTTCTGCCTCGGCTGTCGCAGCTGCGGCTGCTCTTCAAGCAGCTCATCAGCAAATGTTAAGGATGCCACCAAGTCAACATCAACAACTCCCCGCTCATCTCCTCCACTTCTCTCCCCTTCTGTATCCATACCAAATGGCTATGGCTCAGGTATACTCTAATAATGTAAGTTGTCGTCATTAAACGTGTCAAACATGCTCAGTTTTTAAACTTCTCCAATTCTCCAAACGTGCACATTAACAGAGTAATGGTTTTTATTGATATTGTTTACAGCTTTAAAAAAACCTGGCAATTTCTCATGAAATGAAATAGGTAGCGTATATTTACTACTACTTTACTGTTATGAAGATATTTTCTATTTTGAAAATGTATTACACAGTATATTTAGTGTGGGGAACTGGAAAAGTCGTTGTCATTGAATGAGTTTTTTCTATAAGTATAATATGAGCGTTTTACGTTTTGGAGAAGATGGATAAATAGAGCATTTGTCACCTTAAACGACGATGCTAAGATAACCAACCAGTAGCTTCAGATTTGACATTCATGAGTTTGTTTGGTTTTGGTTTTGGTGTTCTAATGTTAAGGAGAAAAATGTCCATAAGTAATTAACATATTACTCCCAAAGTTGGTTCTCAACATATGAGTCCTATTGTTGACGACTTATGGAAAAGCAATCTATAGATGTCTCTTGTTCTCTGTTAAGTCATTCTTGCATCGTTTTACGGTGCATTATTCCAATGATGATTTGACGTCAAGAGATTCTATTACAAAAACAAAGCACGAATTACAATTCAAATTTCAAAATTAAGTACCTTTATAATATATTATTGTTGTTTTTTCGAAATGTACAATACTTATTTGCTCGTTGAGTCTTCTACTGTGTGATTTTTTTAGTTTTGTTTTCTCTTTGAGTTTTGATTTTGAGTTTTTGAGTAGTTGTTTTACAAGATTTCTGTTTGATTTTCAATTAACATTTTGTTTTTATTTAGAATTGAAATCTACCTTTGTTTTTGTGTATTGCTTGACTTTGTTTTTCTCACTTAGCATTGTAACATTGGGTGTGTGTCTCTTTTAATTGTATTGATTTTGTCGTCATTGTTATTGGAGTTAAAATTAATGTATCTTATTTATTTGCTACTTTATTCTAAATTCAGCAAGCTGCAAGTGGAAAGCCGGTGACACCAGCCTCTCTGGCGGAATTGCAAAGACAAGCTGCGGATCTACAACAGCTTCAGCGACAATATCTTCTAGATATGATTCCAAACTCAAGGAATTTACCTCAAAACTGGAAAACATGAGTTAATCTATAATTCTAAAATAGGTATTCATACTATTAATTAACAGTAATTTTTTATTATCTGTTGTAAGTACACAACAATTTTACAATTACAATAACGATTATTATTATTGCGTTCATACATGCAATATACCTTACAAGCTCTACACTAATTACGAAAGAAAATACATACAAAAACAAAACCAAAATCAACGTTTATAAGCTATACCTATACTATATAATATATAGTATATACACAGTATATATTATATACTGTGTATAACTGTATGTGCGTACTATGTAGTACTGATTTATACATATTCCTTGTAATTATAGTTCCATATTTAAGAATACGAGTATAATTATTTAGGTATAGGTAAATTAACTCTGTGCTTTTTAAAAATGTAGATATATAAATTTACCTACTACCTACCAACCTGCATATTTAGTTACATGTAGACTACAATATCGTGTAAGTAGTGCTGATACACATATTACATAATTACTTATGTATTATTATTATTATTAGGATTCAAATTTTCCCATCTTTCTGCTTTACATACACTCACCGACAAAACCTATACCTTTATAAATTCGTAAAAAATTAAAAAGGTTGTAATTGTAATAACAGTGGTATTTTAAATTTACTATTTACAATTGAAGTAATTAGTTCTGGCTGAAGTAATTATTATAGGATAGCCAAAGCCAATCTCGCAACCAGTTTAAATATTTAAATAAAAAAAATGAAAATATACGAAAATTAAATTACATACAAATTACAAAATGAAAATACGTGCGTGTAGGTAGTAGTACTGATCGGAAGAAATAATACATTTAGGTATACATATTTAAATTATGGAAACTGAACAACACAAACTAGCATTGTAAAACCCGTGCCCTATTTAAAACTATATTGAACTTTTAGACTTCTCGATTAAATTATAATTATTATTGTTGCGATCACGACTTTTGGATTATAGACTTTTCAAATTTCAAAGTATGTACTTGAGATATGAGTAAATACCGTTAAGTTACTATTATTATTACTATTACTAACTATCTCTTCAATCAAAAACTGAGTAAAATATTGAGTACTTGATTACTGATATTATAGACTTACCTTATACTTCGGATACACTAGGTCCAGGTACCTCGTAAAATCAACTCCTATAGATTCTTCTAGTCTATCCGTTACTGTATTAGTGCATATATTTTAAGTATTGTAATAATGATTGTTTGAGGAAGTTTTTAAGCAAAGGCAAATCAGCAGGTAGTAACAGTATAGTAGACATACAGTAGTAATTTTAATTTTTATAATCATCTTTACTTATTATTATGTACCCGTTATTTTTTACCTGAATTTTGTCGTACTATAATGTTTGATATCTGACATATAGGTCAAATTCTGTATAATATCATATAGGCAATACCTCATACTACAGTGCATAGGTATGATGTCGCACTTTTCGAATTTTCCTAGACCCTGCAACATGCCACCTCATCTACATAAAAGAATAATACTGAAACAATAATACAACACATACCGAAGTCCGCAGTAGATACTCTCTTTTATTTATTTACAGTGCTCGTTAGTTTTTCCTGCGAATCCAACCAATCTTTATGTCTACCTAAAAAGGGCAAAAGAGACACGCAGTTGTAAATTTTTTTTTGAACTAGTAATAATTATGAATTACAAGTCTGATCTTGTATTTTATGAATGTCATTTGAGCAAAAAGAGAACGCAGCATCAAAATCAGACAAAACTAGCAGGATTTCTTTGAATAGTAAACTATGAAGTGATTAACGTATACTACTTTTAGTAGCAGATTCATTACCTGTACTGCGGCCATTGTCGTTGTCCCGGGTTTGAGAGACAGATAAAATTTAATTATATGTAATCTACAGTAGCCTTTAGATCGAGACATACAGGTGTGGTATGGTGGTATGATACTTATAGGTATGTAATTTATAATTAAAATTTTACAATCTAGTGCAAAAGCTAATATATAATTTTCTGAGTGTGTAGGTGTAGGTAGTAACGATCGATAACGATACAGCTACGTTGCAGATATACATATATAGTTCTAGTGGGTAAAAATGTAATTATGTGTGTGTATAGTAAATTATATAGGGAATAGGTAACATAGAGTTTAAGATACAAAAGTACCGATTCCTTAGTATTCCATTACTATAAGTCCCATTTTTTAGATACCCTTATTAAAAAATGTACATGTAGAGAATACACTACCTATATGCTACTCTGTAAATTAAAATTGTAAGTAATTTAATTATTGAATTATGAATTTAATGTAGCACACATTCAAGTATGTAATTGTATATTGTACAGAGTAAGTACACAACTTTATTCAATTTAAATTTGATTTGGAATAAAGCACACACTTTACAAATTGGAGGAAGGTAATAAATTATGAAATGTGAAACTATATTATTAAACCTATTATGTAAACCCTTATCTCTACCCTGTTGGTTGGTTACTCTTTAAATCACAATATATTATTATTCTAGACATGTAATTACGCTAATAGGTATATTAAATTACATGCCAGAACTATATAAGATAACACTCAAAGTGTTGTACATACATAATTGGTAGGTTAAGTTTATTTAATTATAGGTATAGACACTCACTATATATTTAAAGTTAAATACCATACAGGGCATTATAAAACATAATAATGTTATTACCTAATTTTTTGAATTTTCAAATTTTCTATAATATATATCTGCGTATACTGGATTGTATTTTGCATTTTGCAAATAAAGGGCTATATAATATGAGTACGACTACGATATACCAATACCGATTACGACTGCATTAAGTACTATATATATATTATACCACCCAGACGACACTATATTACAACTACACACTTTGTATCAAGCATCATCATCATCACTCTATAATATTAATCTTACTATTTTAGTACGAATTTTTGAATGATTTATAATAATTAGTTAATACTATCTTTAAAGTGAATACGTAATAATTATTACTAACGGCTACAATCTACAATATACAAGTTTTAAAGATTAAAATCACAAACACATACAATTTTACTATAATACCTGTAGTGAAGGAATTAGTTATGTCAATTGTAATTTAAGGTAAACGCATTATACAGGATGAAGCTATCTACTGTCTAATAATTATTTAAAATTTTCTATATAATCATAATAATAATATTTAGCAGACTATCATATCTGTACTCATGATAAATACCTTAGTACTAAATCTGCTCAGTAATTATAATTATTAGCAATGTAATCTTTTTATTCAGCACTATATAATAGTAATCAGCCGTCTGCAATATTTCTTGTGTTTTTAGTTTTTTGATTACCTATTATTCTCATATTTTATGAACTAAGTTTGATATTTGTCGTGTATAAAAGGAAAGGTGAAGAGGAACTGTGTTTAGTTTTGTTTGTTAATTTTGATTCAAGTATAATATAGTACATAGCAGTGTAGGACAAGAAGGAGGTTAAAGACCAAACACCAAACAGAAAACCGAAACCAAACTAGATGGGTATATAGTATATATATGAAAGAAAAATGTGTTGCAGACCTAAAATGAGGGAAAGTAGGTACATAATATAATAATATAGTGTCCGTAATTATTACTGTAGGTAAATTTAGCATTTGATATTTAATTTATATTTTGTAGCAAGAATAATATACTTTTTACCTCCATATTGTAAGTTATGAGGGTATAGTTATATCATTCATAATGTCCACGTCACGTTTTTCGTTCAACATAAAAAAAATTTCAACAGTTTTAATTTTAATAAATCAAGTTTTGTAATAAATCATATGGTTTTAAGTACCTATATGTCACTATCATTATCATTGTCATTCTGTATGTATGTACTACACATTCTGTATTATTTATTATATATTAAATATGTAAGTAACTATCTATATGTAATATTATACCTTTGGTGTATAATTTACAAGATTTTGTTCATGTTTTTTTTTGTTATATTATGTATTATGTTTACCTATTATTAAACTACTTATTCAATTGAATGTCAAATTTAGAAGTAATAATAATAAGTAATTATTGTATGACGGTTATTGGAAGGGGAGGAGGCCGTGGTGGTGTGACGGATCTTAAGTAGTCGTCAGATGATTATGATTGTAGGAAGGATGTAAAAAAAATAATGATGTTAATTATTATTATTATTATTATTAATTAATGACAAGGCTAATAAGGAGGACAAGGAAAATATTATGTGCGATATGGATATAGGGTCACCCAGTGTTAATAATTATCAACTATTATTGATTGTGAATGTGAACATTACATATTAGAATAAAAAAATAGACTACACATTATAATAATACATCGCGGTTTAGATGAAGAAAGTTTATTTTTGCATCGTATCAAATGTCAGCTGTGAAGAATCAAAATGACCCATTTCCATTTTTATTTTTAGCTAAAAACAATATGTACTATCTACAAAAATATTTAAATGTGTCTTAAAAGCATTTAAATAGACTATTTGCACTTTTCAAAACTGTGTAAATATAACATTTTACAGTTTTCAAAAATATGTAAATAGTTCATTTTACACTTTTTAAAAAATATGTAAATATAACATTCTGGAATTTTCAAAAACATGTAAATAGAACATTTTACACTTTTAAAAACCTCCTAATTAACATTTTACGCATGTTTCTCATTTTGTTTTTAGTTTTTATGACATAGCTCATTTTGATTCGAGCTTAAATTGGAAATGGTTCCTTTTGGTTCTTCACAGACGATGTATCGTGCCCATAATATAGCATAGCCGCATATGCAACAATTCCTGTGTACTTACTTCCTTATTGTTTTGATTTTCAATCAAGCTGTAATACCTAAATTCTCCTATTTATAGAAATTAGGAACGTAAGTAAATTGCATACAAAATTCATATTTTCACAGACGGTGATTAATTACAAGCGTTGAACGTATAGAAGACGTCTTCATTTATTGATCGTTTGATTTTATTATTAATTTTTAACTCCTTTTCGTGATGACTAGCATAGAGAACAAAAAATCAATTATTAGATATATTATTTTAAAATCGATTACTTTTCATCTAGTACACGAAGTGTTCAAGTATGCACTTGAATTCTTATCATAATTTAAATTTAGATTCAGATTGATTCCACTTGACACCCCATATTATATTATATGGCATTTTATGTCCGATATAAAATAATCCTGAAGCTGACATGGCATGAGACATGCACATAAACAAATCAATCAAATAATTCTAATTATATTTAACTAATTGTAGCTGAGAATTGCTGGTCTTGCATCGCATCATGTCAGGACCAGGATCGGACTAATTAGCTATAATTTGAATTAGTTATACTTCGTACGTGGTCTGTGAAAATATTATAATAATGAAGTCATGGGCAAAATCTTTTGCTTATTTGGGAATAGTACTATTCCATTCCCTCATAATTTCCACACAGGCTCAAAATACATTTACGAATCCAATTTTTGATGGACGCTCCGCCGACCCGGCTGTTCTTCTCTATAAAGGCAACTACTACATTTCTCTCTCCACCCAGGGAGAGAGACAGCTGACCATCTTCAGAAGCCCAAGACTTTCGAATTTCCGTGGAGCAGTTGAGGCAGTCATATACGATGCTAAGGATGGGGAGAGTGACATCTGGGCTTCGGAGTTGCATGAGATTGATGGGGAAGTCTACTGCTACTTCTCCATGCGGAGGGAGGATCATCGTGTCTACGCTCTGAAGGCCGAAGATCCTAATAATCTTATGGGAAAGTGGAGCGAGCCTATTCCGTAAGTCTATACCTATAAGTTGGTTTATTAATAGTCGTTAATTTACGAAGATTTAAAGTCTATTATAGAGTCTAGAGGCAAATTCATACAGGCCATTCAAAAATTTCGAAATTTCATTGTCATATTTAAATTTGAAGTCGTTTGCCTACATAATAATTATACTATTTTTTAAATTCGTGTATGTAAGTATGTTTCAAAAATATTATTTCAACTCCAGTATTTCATTTTGAGGTAAAAGCAGACAGCAGGCACATGTCTGTGAAAGGTATATTGGATATTTTGTACATCGCCAGCGAAGAATCAAAATAAACCATATCCATTTTTCGCTGAAATAGAGTTGCACTATCTCCAAGCGAAATTAATATATCAAGATCCTAAAAGTATGCACCTAAATAGAACAATTTGCACTTTTCAAAAAATGATAAAGACCATTTTGCACTTTTCAAAAACATGTAGAAAGACCATTTTGCACTTTTCAAAAAAATTTAGAAAGACCATTTTGCACTTTTCAAAAACATGTAGAAATACCATTTTGCACTTTTCAAAAACTGGTAACTAACATTTTACGCATCTATCTCGTGCAGTTCAGTCATTTTAATTCTAGCTTAAATTGGATATGGACCATTTTGATTCTTCACTCACGATATGTATTACTACGTTGTGTTGTGTATACTGATATTTAAAAAATGCTGTTGTTTTTGCTGCTGTTGTGAACAGAATGATGGAAGGCTGGGCGCGAGGGGGGATTGACGGGACGATCATGAGGCACGGTGACGGTAAAATGTACTGGGTTTGGGTGACGGACGGTGCTTTATGGGTGGCCCGAATGAATAATGCGACATCTGTTCAGGACTCAAAGTTGAAACTCCGAACTCATGTGAATCCGTGGGAGTGTTGTCAAGATGAAGGGCCATATTTCTTCTACAATGCTGGAGTGTCCTACTTAACCTTCTCTGGGGGTGACACGTGGGACCCTAACTACTCCATCGGCTACATGACTATCGATGGGGACAAAGATCCCATGGTTCCGTCTAATTGGTGGTTTGGGGATGAGAAGCCCGTTTTCTGGAGGAACGATGAGGAGAATGTTTATGGACCGGGACATGGAGGCTTCACAACCTCTCCAGGTATATAATGATATAAAACTACCTAGAAAGAATATTTGAATTTCACAGTATATTGAATAATACACTATGTATATTTATGTTAACTAGTAATACGTAATTAAATAATTATTCGCAGATGGAACTGAATTGTGGATGATTTACCACGCTGCCTCCACACCTTCCTACACAGAACGAATTGCTCGCATTGAGAAGATCACTTTTGATGCGGACGGGAAGCCCGTTTTCCCGAGACCATCCGGTCCAAACCATCCACAACCGGTCCCAAGTGGAGAAGTTTAAGGAATAATGAGTGTCAATTAAAGAATCTAATCCATTACAATCGGAAATTAAATGTAAAGCCATAATATATTCATGGTACAATATTATCTACGTATTTTACACTTCTTTCAAGTCAGCATTTAAGTTTAAGAAGGGCACCGCTCGCATCTCTGCACTATCAATTAGGCAAATATTATAGCATGTTTTAATACTTTGTGTATACGATTGCATACCCTTGGATTTGATCAGTGTTGCTCACAGACTCGAATTTAATTTTCCCTATTTATAGCATAGCACAGTGTAAAGCCATAAAATAAGTGAAACAACGGGGGGCAAGAATTGGGCATTAGTATAATTCCGGTTTTGGCCTCGAAATTGTGACTGTGTTTCATCAAGCTCAAACTATTGGAGAAAAGTTTACTGGTATTTTTTTCATGCATTATTTGTGACTGAAAGCATTTTAATTGTATATTACTTATGCAGAGAAGTATGGCAGAAAATAATACAACGCACGTGCCTTTTAACTGAGCGACACGTCACTTCACATTAAGTAACTGCATATAGTGCAGTTTAAAATATAATACACTAGCTGCCCAAGGTTATCCATCCATATAGGATGTCTATAATTACTGAGCCCTACTTAAACCACAGTATTCTATTCTAAAATTGCACGATTTTGAAAAAAACATATTCCATAAGAGTTAAGAGAATACATAAATAGGTTACATATTATACGTAATATATGATATATTATTCCGGTATTGACTATTTAATCCATTTCTACATACGTATGACTCTTGACATTTGGGAACAACACGTGGAGTTCAACATAAATTATAGATATAAAATTATAACATATTATTTTCATCACTGAAAGAGCGGTACCGCAATTATTACGCCCATTTTTAAATGTTCCAAGTTGGTATATCTACGCATTTGGGCCGTTCTAAAGCTTCTAATGATGTTTTTAAAGTGCACCTATAATTTCTATTTCGGCACATATTATTTAAACATCAGTGTTAACAAAATTGAAATCTACTTTCATGTGATCAGAAAACCTAATTTTTGGAAATATTTGTGTAATAAGATTTTTAATAAAATAGAAGGTAAAGGAGCACTAAATTGGGCATTGTGGTGCCCAGGAGCAACGTAGAAAATAAGGCGGGAGGTTTAAAAAGATGCGCAATAACCGCGGCGTTGCAGCATAGAAAAGAGAATGGGGAAAAAAATTAAAAATCCACCGGCAGCAGAAAAAACCGGGAATTCTAGAAAGCAGGAAAAGTCGAAAAACTTAGGTTACAACTTGCACTAAAAGTCAAGAACCAAACTACATGCACGAAAGTAGGAGGTTGGTAACGATGCACAACAATGCAGCGGAGCGCTTCATAATGTAATATTGAAATATTGTGTTAAATGAATAAATAAATTGAAATATTGTCATTTTGTGGTTTTAGGGATAATTTTGTATGAATTAGTTTTATTTTTTTACAAATGCACTTTAAAAAAAACAACAAGCGCCGTGCTCAAATAAACGCTGAGCGGACTGCCACTCCAAAAAATTTAATAAGCGCCCGGGCGCGTATTGGAGGAAATACGGTAATCCTTTCCTTCTTATTTTATATAAAATTAACTGGCAATAATTAAGTAGACTAACATGGGAACCTACCCTGCTTGAACACATGCATTCAAACGAATTGTATCATAACGTCTTCTACTGTGGCTAGTAACTGCTGCTAGTATAGTCGTTCGGGTGCAAAATGGCTTATCTCCATTTTATTCGAATTTGCATTTTCGAAATTTTCTTGAAATAAAAAATAAAGAAAATTCAGTGGGAATAACGGTGGGAAATTTTAGTGAAAGCGGGGTCCCCTCTTCCATACTTTCGTGAAAACGGATAAATTATGACATGGAGTAAATATTACGACATACAATATTCACACATATTTAGTCATACAGGTAGTCACAGGTAGTAACATGTATTCTTCATATGTTAAAGTATTGTACGTGTAACGTGTGTAACTTCGTAGAGATTAAGAAAGAATTATATTTTATATATCATTCGTCTGGGAATGAGAGATGCATGAGTAATAATATAATAATATAATTTTATGAGTCTAGCTCGCGTCGCATTAAGTAAACAAGAATGTGCTGAAGCGTGCTCAGCTGAGTGATGCATCAACATAATACATGCGGAGTATGTATGATGACTAATGTTTACGTCTGACCGCTGTGTCTGCATTATGAGACAAGCATTCAAGTTGAAGTTTCTATTTACATTATCAATGTCAATAGACGTAAACAGTAGCGGTATTATTCTTATTTAATTACTGCGACAAAACTCTTTATTCCTTTGATTCTTTATAAGAATTAAACAAATGTGGAAATCACGAAATTCTCTAATTAGATTAATCATTAGGACAAATTGTAAAGTACCAAAAGATATTAAATTAATGTGTCTGGGTAGAACCATTAGTTTAAGGATGTTGTAAAAATCACATGAGATGTTTTACTCAAAATATATAAATTTGACAATTGTAAGAATGCGGTAGTTCTTGTCTGAGACAAAACACCAATTCATAAATTATACAAAATTATCAATTATCTTTGTAAACCGAGTTTAATTCAGGGAGAATTAGAGTGAATAAATTTAATCGTGAATCTGAGTCTGAGTAAGGAGAACGTCTACTGAAAGAGTCCAGAGTCCTTTTCATTATCCTATTTGCATCCCCATTATCTGCGGTGTCCGCCAAGTACAGTTTGCCCCAGCGAAGCGTATTCACTAGTTTCTTCAAACCTCGTTCATACCACTGAGTTAATTGGGCCCCCACACCTAACGTGGGCGTTATCAGCACAATCCGACAGGTCTACTGGTTACCTAACTTTTCCCGAGTATTTCATACAAAGTTAAAGTTCAAAACCTATACACGTTGTCAGCACTTGCTCTAACGAGGTTTTAAAAGTAAAATTTTGTAAAATTTTGAACGAAAAGAAACGTAGTTTATAAAAGTATTTACTGTTTTTAGTTTAAAATTCAAGTTTAGCTTTTTCGTTAAAAGTAAATTGTTTTTTAGCAGTATATATACGCAGGCAACAACTAGTACCGGAAATTGATATTTTGTTACATATCAGATTTCAAAATTACCATAGATTGGTAATTTCCCCTCTAAGGCACCAGATAAGCAAATATAGGAGACCGATTACGATTCAACAGACTCCACTACTGAAGCAATACCAGAGTGTTGAGCATTCCCACCAATTGTTTAGACTTGAAATAATTGGGTGAAGTGAGAATTAGACAAGAGTAGTAGTTGAGGGAATTCCAGCTCCTTTTGTTCCGTAATTTTCAATCTAAAGACTTTAAGCATCCTACGTCGTTGAGGGAATTCCAGCGAGTAGTAGTCAGCCACAAAGCATAAGTGTAGAACCTACGCAGTTGAAGACGTTTCCAGCGCGTAGTAGTTTCGTAGCACCGAAAATAAAGTACAGATATCTCACTACTAGTAACTAAATAGGGAGTGATAGATAGTACCGTGTAACAACCCAAGTGATACTGATACTGAAGAAGTTTTCATGTCAGAACTATCACCGAAGACCGAAGCCCCTTTTGACCAGAAACCAGAGGTTCCGAAGAAGCCCGTTTCCAAGACCAAGAAGGAAGACCAACGTTCGCCCATCTTACAGATTTTCACTGGCCAGCTGAAGCAGGGAAGTCTCAAGAAAGGTGTCTCCACCAGATCCCAAGACCTACCACTGAAGGAGGGAAAGGAAGCTGAAAGGGATAAGCAGGCAGACAGAGAAGCTGAACTGATCCGTGCCGCTCAAGTACACCAGGACGAACAGGTAGAACTACTTAAAGCTCATTACACCAAAAGAGAAGCTAAGTATCGAGAAAGCATAGACGCATTGAGGAATCAATTAGCTCTGCGTCCCGAAACCGTTCGTCTCCAGCTAGAGAACGAAGAGTTAATATCTCGACTGACTACAGCAGAGAACACCATCGCCCTCCACCAGCAGAAGGAAGCTGAGATGTCTACAGCCATGGTATACAATCGCCCCGTCATAGACTTTCCACCCCTGGAGAGGTCTACAGACTATACGGCCTGGGCGGAAGAAATGAAGATGTCCCTCCAGATGCAGCATCTGGGAGTAATACTAGATGGTACGTGGACTCGGCCCGAGCCCGCCAACCCACCAGCTATCACAGCGGACGAGCTGTTAGCTATTCAAAACTGGGACGCTGCGAATTCCTGTACCCGCCTAACCATACTAGGGGGACTGCACCCGGACATTGCAACAAGGGTTCGATCGTTTCAGAAGGCCAAGGATCTCTTCGATGAGCTGAAGAAAATGTATGCCACCAAGAAAGAAAAGGATGTGCATGTGCTACAAGGAAGATTCTTCGCGCTGAAAATGAAAGCGGGAGAGGGATACAAGTATATGGTCAACTTGATGTCCGTAAACAACCACCTTGCCCGGGCGGGAGAAGCCATGGGTGAAAGCACAATCCTGGGACTCACCATCGAGAAGTTAACCGAATTCGAGGAATATATCGGTTTCTTGCAGACATGGAGAGTAGCCCCGGTGAAGACACCGACTACTTTGTTGGAGTTACTTAACGCGACTGATGAAGACCGAGAGAAAGCCATCAGAAGAACGCCCTACAAACCGCCCCAGGTATTCCTAGCTCAAGAGGACTCGCGAGGACAGACTGGAGGAAGCGGACGAGGAAGATCCCGTGAACGCCGCCAAAGAAATGGACGCAGACGATTCGATCGGGATGACGATGAAGAGGAAGAAGTAGTACGTCATCGTCGGAGTTACAAGGAGAACTCCCCACCGCCGGAGGTGCCAAGACCCTCCCATAAGGCGCAGAAATTTGAAGGTACGTGTGATCATTGTAAAATTTGGGGTCACATGAAACGTGATTGCTACTATTATCTGGAGGGCATCCCGCCTCCGGATAGGACACGCCACAGATCCCGGTCCAGCTCAAGTCAAAGAGGACGCGGTAGAGGTAGCAGCCGTAAATCACGATCAAGGCGTGAAAGCTCCAACATTGGAAGAGACACTCGGGACAGGGACGACCGCCGAGACAACGCCCCAAGGAGCCGTGACGAGAGGAGAAGGGACTCGCCCCACCGCACTCGCCCCCAACAGGAGGACCGCGAGGAGAGACAGGATGGAAGTCGGAGAACCGCCCTCTCGGCAAACCTGGCTGCTTTAGATGACAGCCTTGAGGACGCAGTAGCTCAATTCGCTACGCCCACAGATGCCCGATGGAAGACAAGTGTGCACCTAGACATCGCCCACCGGAGGAACCAGAGTGACGAGAGCGAAGACCCACACAACCGCACCACTCGAGCAACTAATTACGCCAACATGGCAAGGATTGACTCACCCTCATTAGACTCGTCATCCGACTGGGAGTACAACTCACAAATTGAGGAGGGACAAGATGAGCAATCGGGTTACGACTCTTACCCACTATCAATTGAAGACGAAGAAGTGGAACATCATACGGCATACCTGCTAAGGATAGTGGCAGAGGACCAGGAAGTAGAATATTACATCGACGACCCAGTTCCGATTCTACAACCTGAGGACTATCCCCCATTGGAAACCGGCCTAATACGAGAATTACTAACACCAGAGGAATGGGACGCGATAGTGGAACACCGCAGAGAAAACCAGAGAGAATTTTTGGACGAAATAAACTCGAACAATAACGGAACTCGGACACCCTCCCCACCTCGTACAGCACCAATACAACGACCTGTTCGAGCCATGGATCCCGACGAAGAATACGTATCTGATGAAGATACTGAAGAAGACTTGCTCGATTTACTCGGACATGTTCCCATTGAGCAAGGTGAGTATTTCGCGGAAATAGAGTCTAGAGCGATTTTGCAACGTCTAGTGGAGATCACACAGGCAGCACCTAGGACCATCCGGCGAGAAGAACCTGAACAGATCAGAATGGACAACCCAGGTGAAGAATTGAGACCAGCCACACCTCCGGAGGTTTTCGTGAATTCAGAAGCACTAGAAGAAATCGTCCCTAACCCAGACAAACCCAGAGAGGATCATCAACACTTAGACTGGGAAGAAGAGGACAGTCAGCCGGAAGATGTGGACCCATTCCAGGACATGTTTGGACACATGACACCGTTTGTTGATGTGCATGCGGAACGATACATGCAAACGCAGAACTGGGTGAATACGGCACATGCTGCCTGGTTGCAAGGCCGGACTGTTCCATCACAAAATCTGCACTTAACAACGGGACGAACTCCAACCAGACAAGGAAGGGGGCCTCTAGGACATCAAGGAGTTGCTCCAGACAACTCCACCAGCACAGGTTCACTTTTAACACCACCACTGGATCTTTCCTCGCCAGAAAGAGAAGCAAGAACAGAGCAAATCTCCCGAGCCCGGGAGTATATACTCGAGCGGGTATTGAAACCTGAGGATCGGGTAACATACACTTTTAATGACCAATATTAACGTGTATGAGATAATGAGAGGAGTGGATGAGACATGGGATGCCATGCCAACCCATCTCCGTAACATGAACGCTAACCTGTTATCCGAAAGACAAGTTAGAAGAAACGCCCAGCGACTGGAGGCCGAGCAGACTGACAAAGTTGCTCTCATGCTACAGGAATTGGATCCTGAGGAAATTCACTCCCTTTACTCGATTCCTGAACTAGTAGCAGTAGAAGACTGGGAACCATGTATGGAAATGTTTGGACATCTCCCAGATATCTTTGCTAGATCAGAAAAGGACGAATATCGAATTGGATACTGGGATGGTACCGGAAGAAAAATGGCAATACTACTATCAGATGGAAGCATACACTGGACCAAACCAACGCAAAGACCCCGGATCATGGGATGCCATCATTCGTTACGAAAACAAAAACATCCTAGGAAAAGACGACTGTTGGTGGAAATCACCAGCACCATACGATTGGTTCAGTTTAACCAGCGGGAACCAAAGGAGTCCAGCGTAGAGCCAGTCATCTCGATGTACGGTCATCTGGTGGAAGCGACCAGGAATTTTATGGGAATTTGAGAAATCAATACAGAAGGGAAATCAGGAAGAGAAAATTCCAATGCCCGGACAACTCAGGATCAGACGAAGAAACCGAGGAAAGTATATGGGATCGGACCTACCACAGGATAATTAGACACATCCGGGACCCACAAAGAAGAAAACACAAAAAATTGTTGGACCAGAATATCCGCGACTATGGATTTAATCACGGAGCCAGATTAACATGGGATCAGATATCTCCACGTCAAAAGGCAAGAAGTCTACGACAATCTTTTCCTAATCTATATTCTGATGTACCATATAATCTAGATGACTCAACACCACCCGAGGAGCATCAGTCCCCGCCACCTGCGGCACTGATGATACGGCCTAACCAAGATATCTTTGACTCTGGAAGCAGTACGGATGAAGAAGCACCACCAAGAATCAAGGAGTGTCCTCCAGCGATCGTTGTACACTCACCAGAAACAACTGAAAGATTGAGAGCGGCCGAAAACCGGAGAAAACAACGGATGGATAATGAATCCATGATAACCATACACAAGGAATGGTTAGATCAAGAACATCGTAGCCAATTACATCATACCTTCTTGGAAAGGATGAGAACCTCAATCGGCAAGAGATTGGCGGAGATTCTATTGGAACGTAATTTACTATGGTACAGTACATCGGTAGCGGTAGGTCTAACTTGGAGCCAGATTCCTAGATTTCTTCCTAGATGCGAGGCCCAGGGATATATCACAACATCTGACCTACCCGGATATGACCCGATTTTAGAACTAACACAGCCAAGACCACCAACAGAGCCAAAACCCACACTAGATGATTCACTAGTGGATGATATGCTGGATAAGATCCTGAACTGCAACATTCAACATGAGGTGGTTATACAACTAGAAATAGCACCAACAGATTCTGTAAGTATCATAATTGATGGTCAAGTAGTATTTGGAGCTGTTGGCGGAGCTGATCCAAGCAAAATCTTTGAACCAAGAAGATCGACGAGGAAGAACAAAGGACAACCACCCTCGCAACTAATTCAGGAAACAGAGAAGCCTACCCCTCAACAACAAAAAGGTAAAGGGAAGAAGACACCGAAACCGGTACCGGAGGACTCTGATACTGATGAACTACCGTGCGCACTCATGATGCGAGCAAACTGGGAACATTCGGATGATGACAACACTGACGTCTCCAACTGGACGGAAAGAGATATCCGTGAAGCCACTTTGAGATCAATTACCCGGAAATACCCGAATGCACTTGGATCCCTATCCATGAGGGCACAGGACCTTGGACGAGAAGATACGCCAGAAAAACTGCGGACTGACAGAGCAGACTGCAGAATATGTAAGGCCAAAAGGGCAGTACTTTTCTCTAAATCTTTTTCACAGCGTAAGAAAGACGAGAAGGGGGAGCAGGCCCTGGAAAAACCCAAAACAGAGATGAAGAAAATTCTGTTTGAAAAAATTCCTTTTTCGTCCCCTGCCGTTCGTCAACGTAAGGAGGGACCGGAACTGGAGAAGAAAAAATCCGAAAAACCAAAATCCTACTTGGAAGCTCTGATCGGTAAGGAGGGAACAGTCAACACCACCTCCACCACCAAGGAAAGAAGCAAGAAGAAAAACTCATCATCTTGTCTGGCTGGAGCTGTTAACACCCAGGAGGGATGGACGATGAAAGAAAAAAGAATTCCTATTCTACACTCTGCACGAAGTGAGGAGGGAGTAGGAGAAAGAAAGCGTATATCGCATGGACGTACATATACCGCCCAGGAGGGAGGTATCGCTAAGAAACAAAAGATGCTACCTGTGATCTCCACTACCCATGAGCCGAGCAGACGAGCACTTTCGAATGTACGTGGAAAATACCCTGGAGCACTTTCTGGAGCTGGCTCTGGAGAGCACAACAGGAGGGATACAACCACCACCACCAAGAAGCACAATGGAAAAATTGGACGCATTCCCAAAATCAATTGGAGGACCAAGAAGAATGGACTGGAAGTTCCGAATGTGAGGAGGGATGCGGGGACTTTTCCTAGTTTGAGGAGGGAGCACACCGTACCACTGCCTACTTTAAGGAGGGAAGAAGAGAGGACTCTATCTAACTCCGGGAGGACGACCAACACACTTCCACTATTTTTCCGTTTCATTTATTTTTTGATGCTGATAATCGGTGGCGGAGCACAGAAGACTGATGAAGGAGGACCAGTGATCTGGAGAAGATCGGAACACTCGGCGTTGTCAGGATACAATTCCTACAATGTGAAAATACGCCTTATATCACCATGTCATTTATTGAGATACCCGAATGTTTCAATTGCAAGTTATGGAAATAATTTGAATGATAAATGTCAGGATGAATATAAGAGGACTTTCCTTCATCCGATGCTGAAAATTTGTCCAACAACAATGACACCATCCAGGAAGAAGAGATCCGTATTTACAAACGTCGTGATGACAGCATTGGCAGTATTTACGAGCGCTGGACTTGGGATGTCGTACCAGGCGGAACATCAATCCGAGATAAACAGGCAGCACACCGAGGAGCTGGCCACACATTTCAACAACCTGGACAAGAAAATACGGAAGGATACGAAGAACTTTCAAATCTTCCAGGACCACATGGACAAGACTACTACTCAGGTGAACAAAATAGCGAGTGCGACTAATTGCTTACCTGATGAGATCCAATCACTAGAGTTTGACATCGCATACCTAGTGTCAAGACTTACGATGAGTGGAGAGATTATCCGACACACAAAACGGCTATGGAGCAGAGGACACATGAATGAAGAACTATTCGATTTCTTCAATTTTACGTTACCCTGTGGAGAACTTTGCCCGCTGAATTTGGCTAAATTTCGATCCTGTCAAAGTAATGCACAAATGGACAACTTGTTGGTAAAATTCATTGTACCACTTGTGAACCCTCATTTGACATTGGTCGAGGCAGATCCTTTTAGGCTGATAATGAAGACCGGAAACCGGACGTGTGACTTGGAATACACTGGACCGAAGAACGCACTTTTATCAAAAGCAGAGGACTGCATCTACGATACTGGACTGGGCTGGAACTTTATGGACCGAGTCGCAGCAACGTACAGACTGAGATGCAAGCCCAAGAATTCGTTTGGAGGAGTAAATCAACATTTTACTCTCCAGCACTGTCGGGATAGTGCAGATAACGATGACGTGGAGGCAGTTCAAGTGAAGGCTTATAATGGATATTTTCATATCTATTGTCCACGTATGCAGATAACTGTGGGAAGCAAGAGAACCACCCCTTGCCCAGATGGAATCTTCCTACCACCGATTACCACCACGTTTACAATAAACAATGAAACGTATAAGGGTGAAGTACTGGAACTTATATTTAGACAACGTGAAGACCCCATGCTGGTGGATCAACTCAACTACCATATGAACTTGGAGATGAACCTCAGCAAGTTGAACGAGACGTTTACTGAAGAAGATAACAATATAGACATATCGTCATGGAAAATTGACACCTCGATTCCGTGGTATATGTACCTGATACTTATTGTATTTATTTCAATATGTATGGCTATGACCGTGTTTTATTTCAAGTGGAAACTCACAGCCGCATTTTGGAAGCGAGGTTGGAGAAATGACAATTGGACTCATGTACTGGGAGTACATAGTAAGCAGAATCTAGACGTTGCAGATATGGAGCTGCAGAATCTATACGGAGAAAGACCTATACCCCCGCCGAGGAGCAGAAGGACGGAGAGTATTTACGAAAATTTGACAACCCGATGCCACAGCACTATGCATTTGGATAGGAGCGGAGCACTGGAAGACAATTCGATACTCCAGAGAGATACGTTCCTGGCAGAGATGGACCGTTTTAAAAGGGATGAAACGAAGGCGAATGCACCTGTACTCATACAGATCCAGGGACCACCAACATCCACACCAACATCAACATCAACGTCAACACCTCTCGCAAAATTTCCTGTATTTAAGAATGTGGAAATGTCTGATGATGAGGATTATTAAATTTTTAAAGTTTATTTATTTTATTAATTTTTCTTGATGTATAAGATGTACTTTTAAGATGGAATAGAATGGGAATTACCTTTTTATACTCCTTGCAGTTGTATTAAAAAGTTAATTAGAAGGGTATTACGACATACAATATTCACACATATTTAGTCATGCAGGTAGTCACAGGTAGTAACATGTATTCTTCATATGTTAAAGTATTGTACGTGTAACGTGTGTAACTTCGTAGAGATTAAGAAAGAATTATATTTTATATATCATTCGTCTGGGAATGAGAGATGCATGAGTAATAATATAATAATATAATTTTATGAGTCTAGCTCGCGTCGCATTAAGTAAACAAGAATGTGCTGAAGCGTGCTCAGCTGAGTGATGCATCAACATAATACATGCGGAGTATGTATGATGACTAACGTTTACGTCTGACCGCTGTGTCTGCATTATGAGACAAGCATTCAAGTTGAAGTTTCTATTTACATTATCAATGTCAATAGACGTAAACAGTAGCGGTATTATTCTTATTTAATTACTGCGACAAAACTCTTTATTCCTTTGATTCTTTATAAGAATTAAACAAATGTGGAAATCACGAAATTCTCTAATTAGATTAATCATTAGGACAAATTGTAAAGTACCAAAAGATATTAAATTAATGTGTCTGGGTAGAACCATTAGTTTAAGGATGTTGTAAAAATCACATGAGATGTTTTACTCAAAATATATAAATTTGACAATTGTAAGAATGCGGTAGTTCTTGTCTGAGACAAAACACCAATTCATAAATTATACAAAATTATCAATTATCTTTGTAAACCGAGTTTAATTCAGGGAGAATTAGAGTGAATAAATTTAATCGTGAATCTGAGTCTGAGTAAGGAGAACGTCTACTGAAAGAGTCCAGAGTCCTTTTCATTATCCTATTTGCATCCCCATTATCTGCGGTGTCCGCCAAGTACAGTTTGCCCCAGCGAAGCGTATTCACTAGTTTCTTCAAACCTCGTTCATACCACTGAGTTAATTGGGCCCCCACACCTAACGTGGGCGTTATCAGCACAATCCGACAGGTCTACTGGTTACCTAACTTTTCCCGAGTATTTCATACAAAGTTAAAGTTCAAAACCTTTACAGTAAATGTAGTGTTAAAATTATGTTTGCAAAAAATCATCATCTTTCTGCAACTGATCATACTAAAAACAGTTCAACTGCAATGGGGTCGTCCATAAATGACGTCATAGATATTTTCCAGCTTTTGGACCAACCTTCCCTGTCATAAGCTTAGCTTATGACAGGGAGGGGTGGTTGCTTTAGCTGGTAACCTTAGCTGTTACTATCCATATACAGTAGAACCTTCTTATAAGGGGGGCATGGAATCACAATGCCCTACGCAATGGTTTACATGATAGCAACATGCAAAAATATTATGAAACACACACCCCATCTTCAAGGCCAACGGCAAAATTATGTGTGTGGGTGTGTTACCGCACTCGTATTCACCGGACTGCGGAAGCTCTCAACAATTACGTTGTGCAATATTTGCATGAGTGACATGTAGCTACTCATGCAATTTTGTAACCATTAGCTTACACTAGCGAGATTATAGGTTCTTTTTCACTATTTTTAGCTCTGTTTGTCGTTAGATCATTAGAAATTTTTGTAACAGCATGTAACTGTAACGTTATAGGCTAAAGGGTCACCTCACTATAAGGTCGTAATACACCCTACCCCCTGAGATGACGTTATAGCAAGGCTCGACGTATTACGTTTCAGATTTCTGTGCTAAACTCCGTCCGTCCCCCTAAATCGTTACCAGATTTTCATTTCTCAATGCTGCCCCCTCTCCCTATAAGAGTTAATAATTTTCGAAAAAATGAATCTTATACTACACGTTACATTTTATTTATTATGCATCTGCTTTGATTTGCGGTATAATAAATTAATAAATCAAAAACACTGCTTAAAACATCATTTTCAAAGTGCTCATCTCTCCCTGCAGCGTCTGCTTCTTTGCTTCATTCAGCTGAACCCCCTCCCCGTAGAAGTTAAAACGTAATATATGGATGACCCTTAATTATTGCGTAAATGGCTATCCTTAACATGAAATGTCCTAAATATCCAAGTATTAAACCTCCTTATAATGTCATATATGGACGGTCCCTAATATTTATACGTGGTTCAATGGAATTCATGGTAGCGATGTTAATCGACGCCAAATACAAAAGAAATGGGTCATAGTAAATCATTTTGAAAGTCTTGGATATTTAAGACATCCAATGTTAAGAATAGCCATTTACTCAATGATTAAGCTGATGCGGTCCTATACCTAGAAAATTTCTATGACGTCATTTATGGACGACCCCATTGCAGTTGAACAGTTTTTAGTATGATCAGTTGCAGAAATATGATGATTTTTTGCAAACATAATTTTAACACTACATTTACTCCATGTCATAATTTATCCGTTTTCACGAAAGTATGGAAGAGGGGACCCCGCTTTCACTAAAATTTCCCACTGTTATTCCCACTGAATTTTCTTTATTTTTTATTTCAAGAAAATTTCGAAAATGCAAATTCGAATAAAATGGAGATAAGCCATTTTGCACCCGAACGACTATACTAGAAGCAGTTACTAGCCACAGTAGCAGACGTTATGATACAATTCGTTTGAATCCATGTGTTCAAGCAGGGTAGGTTCCCATGTAAGCTATAATCGATTTGAATTCATATGTTTTAATTCCTGGAAATTTTAATTAAACTAGGAGAGTACCCTAAATATGTTATTACTCACAAGAAGCTATTAAGTAATGAATTATTTCTTATACAAGGACACATATAATCCATGGTTCCAATTTTTAAAAGGCTTTCTAAACAAAGTGCATATACATATTCAAGAAATCAGTGAGCAGCGTAGGGAAGCATTTTACACAGTCAACAGCTTTATTCTGCCCAGTTTCAGTTTTTCTCTTCACTATTCTCCACAAAAACACAATGCAACTCTTCAAATTGAACCAACTTGGAAAATATTTTCACCGAAAACCAAAGCCAATTAATCAAAATGTGGCAAGGAAAGAAAAGACAAGCAAGCTTTATACTCCATTCATGGAGAGATATACTGGGAATCTGGGAAGGCATTTGCTATCGGTCAAATTTTCCAGATGCACCCGTTCATATGGAATAGGAAAAGTCAAGTGCTTGTCCTTGTCCTTGCTCAGTCAAAATGGCGTCTGTTCATTTGGTGTTTTAATTTCATTGTCGCTGCGGTCACCAGAGCAGCTCTCGTCACTCATGCAAAATTCTGAAGACATGAGTTTTCTCCAGAAGGTCCCATTTCTTTGGTTTCAATTTTATATTGAAGTCATCTATCACAGTCATGTTCTACTCATCTTCTATGTTCAGTTTGGGTTTAGCTTCCCTGCCCTGGTTGTCATCAACGAGCTAAAGTATGAGTTATTATGCAAATTCATTAGTAGTTACACGTAGTACACCTATTCTACATACTTGAAAATTCCTAAATAATGTGGCTTAAAAAATATTGCATATTTTTGTGATAGTTCAGAAAAGTGCAGCTTGTCGTCTCGTTGGCTGAAAAAACCTGAAGACAAGTACAGAATCTACAACTCCCTTCGCATGCTCGTGGGAAGGTTCAATGGAATACTCTGCTCTGCAATTTTTCCCGTCACAAAACTAATTGTAATAATTATAATAGTGCTGTGTATACATACGGCGGGACAAAACTGGACGGATTGGCTGCCATCACCTTAGGGTTCCTTGGCCTCGTCTGCTTCACCACCATTGTGGTCATGTATAGTCTAATGTCAGAATTCCACAGTCGATCGGTGAACGTTTTGGAATTGTGGAGGCGGGAAAGAAGCCTCCGAAATCCGGGCTATTTTTAGGAGAAAAGGTTTCTCAGAGCCTTGAGTGCATTGAAAATAAGCATGCGATCTTGTTATTTTGTAGACAGGGAAATGGTGATGACGATGGTCAATGAGATCGTGGAAGAATCTGTTATTAATTTTCTCCTGGCCAATGCATAGTTTAGTTTACTGTTAACCAAAAGACTTGCGCAGTCGGAAAACATTGTCTTGCACCGTTTCATCAATCAATACTGTTTGAAGTTGGGTTGTAAGTTCCAAATGTACTAAATTTTAACAATAAATCGTTGTTGAAGGATCAAATCCGTTTCCTTCTTCTTTGCTAGAAACCAAATCGTGTCCTCCCACTTTTCTCTAAAAGCAAAACCGCTTAATTCCTTCCTATATTAGCAATATCGATTGCTTGTATGATGGTTCTAATATGTGATCCTGTAAAAGTAGCTCAATTAAAGAACCAGTAAATAATAAATTGTAATAAATAAAATCCACTGATTCCTTATTCATTGCATTCATAAAACACCAAAACTTACTACAGGTTTTTGAAATAATAAAAAAACATAAAAGGACCTACTCACACTGCACTGCGTGCGCTAATTTTGAAAACTTCTACGATTTTAGTTGTAATTTTACTTTAAGTTTTTCTTATATAAAGCTTACAGACATCTTTTAAATCTTTTTCGAGCACGCCAAAAGTATAGTTTGTAGTTTTCAAAAACCTTGATTCCATCTTGTATCATTAAAAAAATGCAGAAGTGTAGCAAAATGGAAGAGAAGTACTTTGAATAATAATTATTATTCTACTTGCCTTGGAAAAATGTTATATTAATACAGATTGGTAGATTTCATGCTATTATGCTGCTGGTAGCAGTGATAATTGATGCAGGAATAACTATGCAGGCATTGCAGGCATGTTAATTCGAAAGAAAACGAAAAGGATGTGGATGTGGGGTAGCCGGGGTAGGGAGCTATATTTGGACGCCATCTGCCTCCCTTGAAAATCTTATAATCACTCGTTGGTAGTTTGAAATCTATGGTTACTGTGGTAGCTAACTGCGAAGATTGCAAAATACGTTTTAAATTAAATACCGCTTCTTGTTCTTTCTTTTTTGTTCTTTCACTTCTTTCTTGTATTTTTTAATTGTCTGTCTTCCTTCTCCGTCGCCCGCCACCTATTAACCTTAAGTGCCTTGCAACAGTGCAACTGGGTGGAAACCAGCCCTGCGTCAGCCTTTGTGTAGTTTACTTGCGTGTAGTTTCACTTACCAACAAGATTGAGTGAGTATTGAGCATCGGTATCGAAGTTGTAATTTTGTAATCAAATTGGCAAAATGGACAGTAAAACATTAGCTGAGTGTCATCTGGATTTACTCAGAAATGAGTTGTATTGTGATGTAATCTTCATTGTTGGGCAAAGACAAGAGCGAGTTTCGTGTCATAAACTTCATCTCATGGCACGATCGCCGGTCTTCAGAGCTATGTTTGCAGAACGCTGGAAAACAGGAGAAGAAAAAGAGGGTATTCCAGTTCCAGACGTGGAGCCACCAGTATTTCGTAATTTTCTTCAGGTGAGTCTAAAGTATTAACATATTTTACAGTTAAAGACAGGCAACAGGTTGCAGGTAGTACGGTCAACGGTAGTACCTAAACTACGTAATTATCATGGAAAGACCAAAATTGTTTCCTGAGTTTTATAGACTCGGCTCAGTCAGTAGGGGAAGAGAAATAAGTTTGAATCAAAAGTAAAAAATTGAAAAGCAGTACAATTGTATTGAATGAACCTGACACTGTAATAAAGTTCACTCAAACTCAAACTCAAAAAACTAAAAAAAGCAGTGCAAGCGCCGATTTTTTGTTTTTAGTTCATTTATGGAGATATATTCACAGACCAAGTTAGTGAAGCCACCCAAGTTTTGTACGTTGCGAGTAAATATCAAGTCACGCCTCTGATTGAACTGTGCGAGCAACTCCTGAAATCCAAAATTGAATTGAAGAATGTGATTCAGATGTACCAGACAGCTAATCAGTTTAGTTTGAATTTACTGAAGGAACATGCTGGAGATTTCATGGCAAAGTAATAACATAGCGTTCAGCGTTCATTATTTTCTGTTTCAATTCCACACAACATAATTTTGCCTCATATTTATTAATTTTGAGATGAGCAATGATGAATCATAGAATCGCGAGAGTTTTGAATGAATCTGGCTTTTATTTTGTGTTTGGTTTCTTACACTTTCTGATTTAAAGAAAATTTTCGAAGTTGATCTGCGACCCAAGTTTCCTTGTATTGATGGATGAGGATACACTTGTTGATTTGCTTCCAAGGGATGACATTCTTATACTGGATGAGTTGGTGCTGTTTGAAGCTTTGCTGCGGTAAAAGCATGTATTACTTTAACAGAATAGTAAGTTGTAGTCGGTTCGGACGTCCCATATGTATTATTAAGTACTGAAACTGAAGTTTATATTTTCTAGTTGGACTCGTGCTAAATTGGGGAGTCAAACTCCAACCGCTTCACGGCGAAGAAAGGTTCTAAAGAAGATGCTGCCCTTGGTCAGGTTCCCTTTAATGAAACCACAGGATTTTAAGCAGAAAGTCAGATCGTCTAAGACTCTGAACTTAAGGGAGTGTTCCGCTATCGTTCAGTACATGAATTCTGAACCAAAAACTAGGTATTTTACCTTTTGTTTGTTTAATTATGCTAACAAAACTTGATTACAATTATTATGTTTGTGTTGTTGTTCAATTAGTGCAATCTATCGGGCTTTTCTGTTGCAGATACATGCGTAAGTTTTCCTAATCAATCATTAATCATGCAATCATGTTAATTGTAGGGATGAATTAAGTGTCAAACTGGGGTTTCCATGTCAACCGAGACGTTTGAGAGAAACAGATTGTACTGTACAATTCTACGAAGCGTATCAACTAGGGTTTCGAACTCTGTCATCCAATAACTTTGTTCTGGTGCAGAATCACATTGATACTTTCCAGTGAGTATACGTGAATGATAACAATCTCAACAGATAATATGTGTTACCTCAAGAGTTGTAAAATCAGGCAGTAATCTTGTTTTGTGTTGCATGTGTAATTTTGTAGGTTTTCCCTGTCATGGGAATCTCAGAATGGGCCTAATCCAAATAACTTGTATTCGGCATCCCTTACATCAGTAGTTTTACGGGGCCCAAATTATTCATCAGTCAGAAACAAAAGCGGTAGACACTGGAATCCTTCATCAAAGTGGGTAGTTTCCCTGAAACTTGAAAAATATTTCCCCACTGACCCCAATGAAGATCTGCCGTCTGTAGAACATCGGAACATTGGACTCTTTGATGATCGAGAAACGGAGGTAAAAATAGATCCTCACTTCGAACTGGATGTCAAATCGAAGTATCGAATTTCCGTTGATTACTCTGTGAGTACTTACCTTAATACCTTTTTTTTCATTTTGATTTATTTTTATTTGATTGTGCTTGATCTATTGCGGCAGAATGTCCATTGGATTTATGTTAATAATTGAGCATCAAGTATAGCCAGTCATGTACTTAATGATCGTTTATTTAATTCTGTTGTTTTGGTGGCAGCCGAACAGTGTCGTACATCTTACTAAAATGGGGCAAGACAGTATTCAAGATCATATCACTTCAACTCGCCGACTTAAAAACTGGAAACCAATAAATAGCAAGGATATTTCCGAACTCAATGTTAAAATGCACAACGATAACGAAGTTGCTTTTCCTAGGCCAAGGTACGTCAGTGATAGTGATAGTGATCCGGAATACTACGAGGAGGAAAAAATCCAGAGATCGTCTCATTGCATACGATCAGTCAAGCTGAGTGTGTGTTCTTACCTTACTAAATAGATTTTGAATTTGAATTTTACAACTACGTCAGGATCATGTTCTATGACTCTAAATGTATTATTATAATTCACTGGGTCAGTCTACTCTTCAAGATTATATTGATGTTTTGTATATAGGTACTACTACTTTAAGCGGGTGTGTATCATATCAATCTGCTTATACTATAAATGGTTTTGCTAATTATAAAAAGTACAGTGATTTGTAGTTATATTGTAAGTCAAGTGCTTACTAGTGTCGTTCTAACTTACGTAATTATCTGCCACAATGCTAGACAGCAAATATGGTAAATAATAGTTGCTAAATTATTATTTTATTATACGAACTATTTTGTAAAATAGGATTACTGAGTAGACGCTTGACCAAAAATGTAATAATCCTATTACTACTGATGTCACTGCACTATTTCTACTATAATTTATTTTAGTCTATTCATGAAGAAGAATAAATTACTACATCACTAAAATAAGGCTGCTTGTACCTACCCAGGTAGGTACCTTGTTTTCTTACCGTAATTTAATGTGGCAAAAGCTATTCAGATGTACTATTATTACCGTAATTTTGCATTTCATTTTGTGATTGCAATAATTTACAAAACCTTATGTCCAGCCTTTTTATTGCGCCTGAATTCATGGATTTTAATTTTATAGAAAAGTCAAAGTTCTATCATCCATTAGCGAGAAGAAAGTTAACAGATCTTTGGACGATCTCATCAACTATCGTCATCACCATTTCCCTGTCCACAAAATAACAAGATCGCATGCTAATTTTCAGTGTACTCAAAGCTCTGAGAAACCTTTTCTTCCAAAAATAGCCCAGATTAGATAGACTCTGCTCCCGGCTCCACATTTACAAAACATCCGTTGACCTACTGTGGAATTCTGCCATCAGACTGTACATAACTACAATGGTGGTTAAGCAGACGAGGCCTAAGAACCCTAAAGTCTTAACTATCACAACAATAAGCAACGATATTTAGGAATGTTCAAGTATGTAGTATACAGGTGTACTACGTACAATTACTAATTAATTTGCATAATAATTCATACTTTAGCTCGTTGATGACAACCAGGGCTGGGAAGCTAAACCCAAACTGAACGTAGTAGACGAGTAGAACGTGACTGTGATAGATGACTTCAATATAAAATTGAAACCAGAGAAATGGGATCTTCTGGAGAAAACTCATTTCTTGTGGATTTTGCATGAGTGACGAGAGCTGTTCTGGTGATTCCGGTTGCAAGTAGAAACCAATTATTGTAAGAAAACTGACGCTGTTGAGCTGCCTAAAAGATCTCAGCACAAGAAATTCGCATATTCAAATCATCGTCGTCTTGGGTTTGTCATTCTCGTACAAATATTCCTTTTCAAATGTAATTTCATCAGTTTATAGATTTTATTCACGGATGTAGTTTACAAAATTCACATTCTTACCTAGTTACATATATATGATATACGAAAGTTTTTGAAAAAATTACCGTAGCTGTAGCTTTGGATGAACCCGGGTAGCTCTTGTCTTTGCCAAAAGACGGCCAACATAAGGAAAGGTGGGGCGCTGAAGTAGACCGCCATAAATTGCATGTAGATTTTCTCACCTGTCGACTTTTTACTTTCATCGTAATTCGTCTGGATGCATGGAGCTATCACAAAGACCGAGTAGGCCGCAGCGACAATGAAATTAAAACACCAAATGAGTAGTCGTCATTTTGACTGAGCAAGGACAAGGACAAGCACTTGACTTTTCCTATTCCAGCTGAATGGGTGCATCTGCGGAATATTTGGCCCATTGCAAATGCCCTGCTGCCAGTATATCTCTCTATGAATGGAGTATAAAGCTTGCTTTTCCTTTCGTTTTTTCCAACATGTTGTGCACATGAAGTTTTACGGAAATATTTACGAAATTTCATTCTGGAACTTTTTGCAGCAGCTCTTACTTACGCAGTATGAACGAGACGCTCTTTTGCACGCTGTTTGTCGGACACTGGACACTGAACTGTAGTCTCGAAATGAAACGGGTAGTTCAAATAAGTGATAAAATGCTCACGATATATAGCTACTAGCATACCTTCAAAGTTCATACTTCATGTACTTTACGTACATATTGTGGAGACGGAACTCCACCTCTGTCCATTTCTATTACAAATACTTTATAAATAGAAATCCCGCCCGTCCCATAGCACAATGGCTATGGTACATTTAGACAGGCGATCGAGAAAAGTAGCACACAGGTAGATAGTAAACAAAAGAACGTTCCAATGCCACCGCTTTCAGCGATGGGATACATAGTTAGCGAGACAAAAGAAAGAAAAGAAGTTGAACTCAAAGCAGTGACAGTAGCAAGTCATTCATTCTGATTTGGAGAGCCTTAGCCTACACTTGAATTCTTTTTCTCGTCTTCCAAACTAGAACAGTGAAAAGAAGTTAGCGACGATTCAGTTTTTCACAGCGGAATATAGAGTAAACATTCTCAGAAATCATCCAGAGACGCAAGTGATTCTTTTTCATAATCCTAAAAGTCATTAGATCTACGACTTGATTTACAGTTTAGCTTTTCTTTTCTTAAAGACTTAATAAAGTTAACCGGTCATCTTCGTTTGACCTGGAGTTAGAGAGTTAGACGGAAAACTGCGGATTGGGATCATAACGCTCGAGTAGGGATTCAGGATTTATTGCCGTGCTGCCAAAGACACAGGTCTTGGAATACCATCGGACAGTGCCGTGGGACAATAGTAGATACTTCCAATCTCACCGGTAATTACACGCAATCAATAGATACCTACCTACCTCTGCTCGTTCTTTGTGTTTCTTTTCCTCACTCGTCTCCGTCCGTGAATATATTATGTAACATAAAAACTTGTATGTAATTGAAGTGATTGATCGAGGTTATAAAAGTATTAAAACAATCTTCCTCATAGATATTAATCACATGAAATATTCCTTTTTGTTTATCGTCGTTTCACTTTTATTTACAGATACATATATATATATATATACATATATTTTCATATAAACCCTATTACGACATCTTAGCACTTAAACGAAATCTTCTACTTCTATGAGATTTTGAGCCTCGGATCCGCTCCGTTCCCTCAAAAATCATAGGTGCGGGGTAGAATTTTCGTTTTTGTCCCTATTTTGTGAAAATTTGAGAATTTTTGACCCAAAATTTCGAAATTTCGAAAAATTTTAAATTTTTTTATTTTTGTTTATAGCCTTATTTTAAGTTATTTTTGTATTATATAGACTATATTTCGTTAATATTTCGACAATTTTACCACGTGAAAATTCACAAGAGACCAGAGAGAAACAGAATAGCAAATTCTTTCCTATATTCTGTTTTCCTGTCATTTTGGCATCTTTGCATCGGAGGATCACATACCAAGGTATTGACTGACTTTTCATGAGTATATACACATTTAAATCGTGAATTGTGAAACGTGATTGGTGACAGTTGTGAGAAAGGGACCCGTAACTCACTTGCCAAGAGTAAAAACAACCCCACCCAAAGTAGGTATATACTTATGATAGTTGGAATTCTGACTTTTCTAATTTTTATAATTATTGTCGCTCGCTTGGAATTACGACGCATCGATTTACCAATTGTGGAACTAATTATACTTGTTCAGCTATTACGTGATCTCACCCGATTTTTAATTTTATACTAAATGCTCCAAATTATATTTTTATTATTGATATTTTCCATTATCCTTCAACTTTGTGAAAACTTGTGGATAAACCACGTACCTGTACAAGCCATCGTCATTCTTTTAGGCAACATTATCGACATAGTGAAGTACATAATCATTAGCCAATAATTCTCGCTCCTGACCATACTAATTTTAAAGCCATATTTTAACCTATTTATAAATAATTACAAGCTTGAAACATTTTTTTTATTTTTGACATAATTTCACACTCAGAGTTAACGGAGTCAACTCTTAGTGTGGAGGGAAAATATCGCAGATTTTAACATTTTATAGAGTGACAAAAGCTGATTTTAATTATTTTTAACTTTTAACAAAGTCAACAGTCAAAAATTAGTGTGGAGGCCAAACTTCCAAATTTTTGAAATTATTTTTCTCACGACTAATTTTTGAATAATGGCTAATTTAAATAGGGAAGAGCAAGAATTATTTGGTTTAGATGCACCCATGAATGTAGACTTATTAGAGTCCGATGATGACGATTTGACTCAGGAAGAACAGAGGGAAAGGGACGAGTATATAGCTAGGCGTACAGCGGTACAGGCCCAAGATAAACGTATTTACGAGCAAAAGCTCAAGGACCTTCAAAATAAGGAAGCATCAGATAGGATAGCTAGAGGCCTCAGCGCCGAGAGCGGTCAATCCCAAGGTAATCCTCCAGCTTCAATTTCCTCAGCTCCTCAACCTCGAATTTATTTTAATAAGACCCAACCTTCAGCTAAACTACCTCCAAATCCTTTCGATTCCCAAAAGACTAATCCTCTCCCTAATTTGACTAGAGCTCCTGAACAGAGTGCATTTGCATCTAGCAGAAGTCTCCTAGGTAGATCAGCTGAGGATATCGCAGCACTTAGGAAAGTTTTTGCTCCACCAAGACCAACTAGTAAGGAAGCCGAATTAGCTCGTACTATACGTAATAACGAGCTTATTAAGGATTGGGCAAAGTACTCTGGAGATAGCGAGGTAGACGCATTCCTATACCAATTTAATACGGACGCTTCATACATTGACATGACCGAGTATGACAAATTTGACGCATTAGATCGCGTATTAGACGGACAAGCCCTGGAATGGTGGAAATCAGAAAAGTCATCCTGGAGACCAGCCTTAAAAAGACAGACACCAGGTATCAATAGAGACTTATGGAAGAAGTTAGAAACTGCTTTGGCAGTCAGATTTGATAATGATTCATTAGTCAATAAGGCCAAGGCAGACTTACCCAAAACAGCTTATAATAGAATCATGGGCAGTTCCGAGTACATTTCAGGTAGACTCAGCGTACTGAGACGCATCGATCCCAAAATGAGCGCAAATGACTTAGTAATTGGACTGTTAAAAGGTGTACCTAAAAGAATGCGTAGCAACATGATCGGCTGGACCACACTGGACAAAGCCATAAGTACGGGCGTAATTAATGATTGGTTGGATCCCGTTCCTACTGAACAGGTTACATATTGCGGTCCGAAAGCTGAAGGACGTACATACGCGCGGGCACTCCATGCCCATACGCCATACCAGCATAAACAAAATGCTGGGATTAGGGTAGAACCACCACGTGAACCCATAGTCCAAAGTGCCCAAGGTGCCCCTGTAAATCAAGTAGCTCCTAGATACCCTCCTAATCCTGTTAATGGAGCTCCCTATGAAGCTCCTCCTGATCCTAATGTCCCACGTGGGGCCAACGATGACCCTGCGGTGGTGAAATATCCTTACTATAATGAGCGCCGTCGTGCATATTGCGTAGCTGCAGAAGGAGCTCGGTCAGCATGTTGGCAATGCGGTCGAATGACACATAATTTTCGCACTTGTCACGAATTATATCGAGCTCAGGGAATTCCAATTCCACTTAGACAACCAAGGCAACCAAGGCAGCAGGATGCACCCCAGGTAGGACAAGCACCACAAGGAAATGGTAATTTAAACTAGAAGGGGTGGATATAGGTAATACATATATCCAGACCCGAGCCTCCTGCATCAGAGCATTCCTTTAAATCTGGTTTTATTAAGTACACGAAAGTCTATTTTAAGTCACCTAAACCGGCAAAAGTGTATAAAACTATAGCAAAGGCCGATGCCGCTTTGCGAAGCCTGGGAACCAGGCAGAACAAAGTAGCTGACGTTTTAGGTCATAAACCAGGTCATCCACTACTTCAAGTAGGGCAGGAGCTTGACGATTTTGATTTCGAAAAACCTATAGGTATCCTTTTTGATTTTCCTTCTGAAAATGTGATACATTACGCACGGAAATTCAGTAATGAGTCCACGGAAATAAAACGTGACATGAAGTTCCGAACGAATGTAAATAATATAAATATTTTGGAAGTTCTCGTGGACACTGGAGCCACTGTTTGTACAGTAAGTTTAAAAACTTTGAAGGATCTAAAAATAGAAAAGCAAATAAAAAGGTGCAAACCACTCACTGTATATTTATCCATAGACGATAATAATGCACATACTATTGATAAGATTATTTACTTACAATTTTTTATAAACGAGTACAAGGAATGGATTCAATGGGGATTTTTTGTGGTCGAAAAAGCTCAAGATCCTATCGTATTTGGTTGTGATTTACTTAAAACTTACAACGTCAATATAGAATGCGGATTAGGCACAATTATTTTTAGACCAGCTCAAGAAAGGACTCATAAATCCATGAGGTCAGACGCAGAACGATTATGCAGATTAAAAGCTTTCCCAAGTAAAGGTGCACTCAGGCGCATGAAATTACAGTCTGCATATTTACGTAAACAAAAGGCACTTCAACAAAGTATGGTCACCGCATGCAATCCTCTACGTAAGGATGATTTAACCAAGGTATTGGATGGGATACAGGAAGACGACGATTTACAGGTTGAAGGTAACGTTGACATTAGTCAAAATGAGGTCACAATCGATGACATTGAGTCTATAGGTACTACCACTATCAGACGAGTCCACAGTACAACTTCATCATTATTGGAGGAGGTTTGATCAGTTCAATCTAGCGAAGCATCCAGCCGAGCTGTCGAGTACTACAAACAATACAAGTTACGACTGTTTACTGTTCGGCCCTCCCTCATTAAGGATGACGCGGCAACGGAGGTTCCTTTTTATACAGAGGACCCCGAATATTCAGGTCAAATAGCTATACATCCTAATTATAATTTATTTAAGACAATGGGTCTCATGGTATTACAAGACACGGTCAGAGTCATAAAAGGTAAAGGCGTATTGCATGTTGCAAATTCTCAACAGTCAGGCGACGTAATTTTACCACCACAACCGACCCTTTCCAGTTATGAAACAATGCCAACGGACTATCTCCGAGCTACTAGGATAGATAAAGACAATTCCCCTACTATGCATGTTAATGATCAAGACTATAATGATGCAGTTGACACTGCACCGGTGCCAGAAAGTGTAGAAGGTAGTCAACCATTAACTGATGACGAATTTTCTCAATTCAAGATTTTCAAAGGCCTCACAGGACCTCAAAAGATTAAGGTTAGGGAACTTTTAAGTAAATACTATAAAGCTTTTGGTTGGACCGAGAATGACTTTCTGGAACCGATGCGCGATCCTAGGACTGGTAAGACATTACAAGCGACAGTGGAGTTATTGGATAATTCAGCTCAAATTGTAAGTCCCCGATCCGTGAGTTTAGAATTACAGGAGATTACTCGTAAATATACTGACAAACAGAGAGAACTAGGACTATTACAGAACTCCCATAGTCAATACGTATCCCAGGTACAAATGTTATCCTCCCGAAATACCTGGAAACCCAGAGTAGACTATAGAAAAATTAACCTAAAAGTAAAACCTGAACCTATGCCTATCCCACCTCTACATACTGCTTTCAAATCCCTTTCAAATTCCAACTATTTTTGTAATTTAGGTCTTCGTGATCCTTACCAACAAATAGAATTAGACAGTGACAGCAGAGACATACTTGCATTTATGACTTCAGACGGTCAGTTTCGTCCCACTCGTACTCCTTTCGGTTTCGTCAATTCGAGTGCAATTTTACAGAAAACCTTAGATATTATATGGTCTCCATATAAAAATTCATTTTTTAATAATTACTCCGAAGACAATTGTTTCGGCGGTAAAGACTTCACTGAATTAATCGACCGACTTGAGAAAATCCTATGGCTATGCATACAAGCAAATATAAGATTACTACCCAAGAAATGTTATATAGGTCATCCGAAAATAGTTTTTCTAGGTCACAAAGTCACTCGTCAGGGCATCGAAATAGATCCCGATCGCACGAATGTATTGATGAATTTTCCAGATCCTCAGGATACCACCGACGTACGTCGATGGCTAGGGTTAAGCGGTTTCTTTAGGAGATTAATTTTCGGCTATTCAAAATTTGCTAGGCCATTATGTAATTTACTTAAGAAAGACGCAGTTTTTGTTTTCAATGCCGCATGTCAGAGAGCGGTGAAAGAGATGAAAACAGCTATATGTACCGCTCCAGCATTAGCATTCCCGGATCCCACTGCCATTTTGGAATTATGGGCTGATGCCAGCGATTATGAAGTCGCTGCTGCCCTCATCCAGGTAATCACTTATGGGAATAAGAAAGATCGACAACCCCTGGGTTTCGATTCTCATACACTATCACATACTGAGAGTAAGTGGACAGTCACGGAGAAAGAGTGTTATGCTATAGTTCATGCCTTTCAAAAATTTCACAATTTGTTATTTGGAAGGGAAGTCTTAGTTTACACTGATCACCAAGCACTAGTCAACATTCTTCGCACACCTCAGGTCACCGGAAAATTAGTGCGATGGAGTCTCAAGTTGAGTTCATACCGCCTTAAGATTATGTATGTACCAGGAAAGTCTAATGCCATGGCCGACTGCTTAAGTCGCCCTCCACGAGCGGATAATCTCCCTGTAGCCATTCTTAGAGGCATGACGGCGGAGACTGAACATCCTAGGCAACCTGAGGACGAGGAATATATAGTACATTGCGCAGATACGGATAAGTCTATAGTTAATCTACAGGGTATGCAGGCACAAGATAAAGATCTAGCTGAGATAATTAAGTCACTGCAGGTAGATGAGGAAAATAATTGTCGAGGTAAAAATAAGTTTTGCAATGATTTCCGCCTCAACACAGACGGTATCCTCCAGCATGTTAATTACGAGCCACTGGGACCATTATGGGTAAATGTTCTACCAGTAACTGAAGGAAAGCGCATAGCACGTGAACTGCACAATAAGTCACATTTTGGTTTCCGTAAAATCTATTATTCTATGGTAGACAAATACTGGTTCTTACAGATGTGGGATAATGTAACCAAGGCATGTCGAGCATGTGACACTTGTCAAAGATTTAACGTCCCACGTGTCAAGAAGTCAGGCCCTATGCATGCTATGATTACTCCTACAACTCCTTATGCTAAAGTTTCAGTGCACTACCTTGGTCCACTAAATACTACTTCTAATAATAAAACCTATATCTTGGCCGTGATAGACCAATGCACCCGCTTCCTGCATCTCATCCCAACTACAGGCACAACTGTGGCTGAAACGGTAAAGGTATTAGAACCACTCATAGCTAAACATAAAATTAAGGGTATCGTATCTGATAATGGTCCAGCGTTTACAGGTCATAAGTTCAATGAGATGTGCACTCGACATAACGTGATTTCCATCCATAGTTCTCCACACCACCCTAGTAGTAATGCATACGTAGAACGAGTTAATTCAACATTCGGCAGCATCATGAAAAAGTTGAAATATGATAATAGTAATATTGAATGGGATATCATGTTACCGCATATAGAGAACGAGTATAACGCTGTCAAGCACGTTAGTACAGGCTATAGTCCTTATTTTCTTATGTTCGGTAGAAGTCTTCACTTTTGTTATATTACTGGTAAACCTCTTGACGACGATATTGATCCAAATGACCCAGAGATGAAGCAGGTTAGAATGCATGAATTACATAAGGCTCGTATTTTGGCGCATGAAAATTCTTGTCATAATCAGTTGAAACGTAAAATGGCTTTTGATAAGACTCACCCTACCGTCCTATATAAGGAAGGTGATTTAGTACTAAAGAAAAATTATTATAAGGCACCAGGCACAGCAGCAAAATTTACAGTCAAGTATACAGGTCCATATAAAGTATATAGTACAGCAACAAACCAGCATATGTACCTCCTCTGTGATAGAAATACTGACCTTTCTAAGTATATTGACGAAACTGTTCTTGAGATTGTGCATGGACACAACCTAAAACCTTACCTATTAGACGACATTCCTTCTGTTAACAATAATATGGAACCTGCATTAGGTGATCAAAATTGGTTAAATAATTATACTTATACTTCCGACGATGCGGCATTTCACACTGAACCTTGGGCAGACCCAGAACTTAAAGATTTCGATGGGGATACCGCGGCACAAATCAACGTAATCCCCCGCGGAATATTTAATCAAGAGTACTTATTCGATCCAAATAATGAATTAAAATTGCGAAATCGAACAATCCAACGAAACCCCATTTCTAATACTTACAAGCAACTTACCAATAATTATTCCAATCACGTAATCACTACTGTACCAGAGTTTGATACACCTCTGGGAAATCATAAACTCCCGATAGCAAATATTCTAGACACTAATACTAACCTACCTGTCAATTTACCATCACCACTAATACCGTTGGTCGCGGAACAGATTCCCACGCCGGCGGAACCCACTGATATTTCTAATAAAATTAACTCTGAAAATTCTCCTACAGCTAGACGGTATTTTGACGTAGAAACGGTAGATAGGTATCCTGCACGTATGACTACCACTATTGCTGATGATCCATTTGCTAGAGAATCTCGTTGTAATAGTCATAACATGAACCACTTGGGTTCTGATGGTTCTTTTATCGAAAAAGACGACTGGAATTTAATTCAGGGCATTGATATCACCACTGGTAAACGGTATTCAGATTTCGATTTCCAAAAAACTAAAAAGTATTTTAATTCTTTTCGAAACCCATCAAAAGACATACCTATGTCTCAAATTTCTAATATAGCACAACCAACTGAAGCTCCAACTTATCAAGCAGATTCTATAGACACTTCAAATCACTCAATTTATAGTTGTCACGTAAATGTTAGGAAAGGATGCTCCGAATTAGGTGATATTTCCCACAACAAACGAGATAACCCAGTAGAAATTCCCATAGCACCAAAGAGTTGGAATGAAGAGCGGAATGAAACATCCGCCCTTCAGACCAAAATACAGACCAAATTAATTATCACTGAACTTCCTAATAAGAAAGTAATTAAAATGGTCAATAGAGATGATGAAACTCAAGTACTTGAAGAAGTCGAAATCGACACAGCACTAAAAGAATCAATCACTGATAAAACTCAACAAATTGATCCAGCTGAAAGCGATCTTGAATTCTTGGAGGAAAATGAAATTGAAACTCCCACAGCTCCAACCATAGAGTCCACAGCGGTCATTGAAAATAATGTCACGATAACACCTGCAAAGGGAAATAATAGTAAGGTCATACTGAAGAGTAAAAAGTCAGAGTCAATTACTGAAAATACTAATTTACGAAGGTCAGCAAGACCTCGAAAAGCAGTCATACCTTGGGATCCTTCCGATGTTGAGGTTCCAAAGACACGAAAACGCAAGGAGGTAGGCTCAGTACACAAGAAGCATAAAAAGAAAAGAATCGCAAAGTTAAAAAGATGTCACGTAAAACCTACGGATGCCATGGCTGAATTAGTTAAGGCCATGGGTAACATAGGGCAAATGATGGCATGCCAATACCAGAAACCAGTCTCTTATTCTTCTTCAGACTCTGATACCTCAGACTCTGATTCTGAGGATTCCAATTAGATTGCACGAAAAATTTCTGCATGCACACCATTCTATTTAAGATTTCCAGTATTTTAGATAGAAAATTTTTCAATTTTGGGAAAAACACTATCCCATCACCTACTTAAGTAGTGATGGAAATTTTCTTTCTTTTTCGGGTAACGCTTAGACATCTTCGAAAATGGCTAATCCTTCACCTAATCCGAATCCTAACAAACTCCCTCATGGACCACCGCGAATTCCCGAAGGCCAACTAGATCCGGACAATGAATTTGCTAATGCTGGAATTGAGTCAGATGATGAAGATTGGGATCACAAGTATGTCTACAACCAAGACCGGTCCCGTAGAGTTATGCTACATCAATTGCGAAACAGGATACCTGGACAACCCGAAGCACACCGCTACGTCATGCGAATGACCAGCGACAGTACGCCACATCCAAATGACATCCAGGCCAGACAACCTGACGGAACTTATACACACATGGTTCCTCAGCCCGTAGATCCACGCCCGATTATGCAGAATACTCCACCAGCTTCCCCACGTCGACAGCAATTTATCCAACAAATTCCTACACCGGCTCGAAACCCTCCAAAATCTCCAATTAATAATCAAGCAGTCGCACTGGACAATGACTCCGAAGTTGAGCCTTTCGATAATATCGACATTAAAGATCCCGTTCCTTATGACCACGAGTCTTTTGAACCCCTGGAAGGATTTCCAGCTCAAAACATCAAACGCTCCACGAGCACTGCAGATTTCAAATCTGAGAACATTCGGAAGAAACAGCGAAGCGGATCTCCTCCGAAAATTCCAGAACCACAGCCAGGGACTTCACAACAATTGGAGCCCATCCCAGATGAAATTCGGCAACTTCAACAACAACAGGATGAAGCAAACCGCAGATCTGCAGAAATTGAGCAACAATTAGTTCGCTGGAGATTGACTTCCAGCACTCCATCATCGACACCACCAAGGACTAATGGTATTTTTAGTACACCTAACCAACCTACGGGAAATTTATTGTTGGGCCCAGCTCCACCACGCATTGCTGTCGGCCTCCCGAGATTCACAATGAGAGGAAGAGGACCCACCAGAGCTCCTCCCACCATCGAAGTTAGTCCGAACACAGCTCAGCCCCTGGACTCAATTACTCCAGCTGCGGCTCCAACTTCGACAGAACAAGCTCCAGCTCCAATTCAAAGATCACCATCACCGACAACAACCAGCACCAGCTTTGAATGCCCCTACTGTTGATCAACTCCCGGACTTAGGCACTACAGCTCCTCGGTATGCCATTTACACACCGAAACCTCGAGCCCCTATTGAAGCCACTCCACCATCTCAACAGAATTTGGCCACAAGACCATCACCACAGCAAGTGCAAAATTTACCGCGACCATTAGACCGTCATGACAGATACAGTAACCGACCACGGACTCCGGCTCCACCGCGAAACACTCCTCCAACACCACAAGCATCATTTCGCCCCCCTCTCCGTTTCGGACCGAGACAGATTCCGCAGCAATGGAGACCCCGAGCTCAACCACCAAGCTCCAATTTCGCAAAGAATCGACAACCGGATTGTCGTTCAAAAGATCAACCCATAGACGATATTCGAGGATACTCATGGCCAAGAGGCCGCCCATGGAGAACTCAGGCACCACCACAACATCGTCGGTCGCGATCCCCAACTCCTCCCCGAAAATCCTCCCGATCCAATGACTCTTCGAAACATCACGATGGATACCGAGCCTCATCCAGATCTCGATCAGATGCGCCACAGCGCCAACAAGCTCGAAATGCTCCAGATCCACCAGCTCCACAACAACAACAACCTCAGAACAATATCCCACAACCAGCTGCTATTCCTAACGGATATTTTTATCAAGCCCCAGGACTTCCTCAGCTCATCCCACTTTTCGGCGCACCTATTCAACAACCACAGATAGTTCATATTCCCATTCCTCAAGTCCAACCATTTCCTCCTTTACCTGAAGTTGAGAACCACTTCGTTGGAACACCATGGGACTGCGTTCTCTGCCGTCGTAGACACCAGCAGGGAAATATTCGACACTACTGGCAACGATGCCCTCATTGCCGAATCAGCTACGCGAAATTTGCCCGAATTATGGAATTAGCTCAGCCATGTTTCTTTTGCGGCGGACACCACCCAACCTATGCCTGTCCCCACTTCCAAGATTTCCATGGCCACGGCTATTAGACCAGTTTAATTCTTTTACTACTTTGGATATGGATACATGGCATGTATAATGTGTAGATCAATTTTTTTTAAAGTTCCTTCAGCAATTTCTGCAAGGAAAAATTTTCATTTTTTTTCCATTCTGTATTTTATAATTTTTGACACTACGTAGGTTTTAAGTTTTGATTTCCTTACTATGCACAATTGAATATTTGGTTTCTTAAGCACCAAGAACTCACTTTCATTTCATTACAAATATTATACCCAGTTTCCTCTCTTGGGATTTCTTCAACAATTAATATCATTAAAACTCATAATGAATGAAAAACACAAACTCTGTCTTTGCATGCTTTCAAAAATATCATTTTCATTTGCACACATAAGGTTCAAACAAATAGAATTCAAAAGAATTATGACTCCACCTCAAAGGAGGGAAGGAGCACCTACTAATAATAATTTCATAAGTTAAGTAGCACTATACTTCCATAAATGACATCCATGGGATAATATACCAGGCCTTTGAAGACCTGGGAAACTAAACATACTTAATTTAGGGAATTTAATTTTAGATACCACATTCATGAGACCTATCACCGCATTGGTATGGTACAAGTAAAGTAACTTGGAAAAGGGTGTTTTTGTTCCTTTACTATGATTAGACTTACCACAATGGACGGAGACCACGCCAGAGATATTCCGGAGGAACCAACTCTCCCACCAACAATAGAGATTGCACCTCAACTACCCATCCAAGTGGATACAGACAGCGAGGATGACGAACCGATAGATCTCCTCGAGCCAGATGACTATCAACCTTACGATCCATCCGACTATTACATTGACGATCCCCATCATTCTCCTATGGAGGCTGAACAAGCTGAAGAGGAGAAAGATGATGAAGATAACGAACTGGATCCTCCAGACATGACCACCGATGATGACACTACCGATAATGACGACGAAGATCCTCCAGCCCCCGATGTCAACATGATACAGTCAGAGGACTCGGAGGACCCTTTTGAAACAGCGCACACACACCTTGACGAGACAACTACTCCACCACCAGAACCATCAGAACGTGAGAGGAGGCCGGATCCGACGCTAAACGTCCGTGGGTTTGCTCCAGCATCGGAAGATGAAATACTGGACACACAGCAACGCCTGGGAAAGTGGATCGAAAGATTTCCGCCTCACACAGTTGTCCAAGGAAAAGAAAACTGGACTTCAGCAGCACTATTACTGGAGGATGACAGCAGTAATGATGAACCAATTCTAATGGACGAGAAAGCGATCTTAGAAGCTAATTTGGAGATTTAGGAAATCCAGCAGCAACAGGATGATTTTATTTTTCATCTCCGCCGTTGCCACGGCCAGACCATTCCAACACCAGAGAGGGGGATAGACACTGAGGAGGAGAGTAGATCACAGACACCACTTTCAAACAAATTGGAGTCTACTCCACACACCACCACCATTCCTCCTATCCTTACTCCTGAAACCCTTCAGAAAAACCCACGTAAACGTTCCCGTGACGATACTCCCTACACCCTTCATGCCCCTCAACCCCACCACAATTTTAATTACCGTCGAGGTGGCCTTTCTACCCAACAACTGCAAGACGTTATGGAAGCACGAAGGACCCGCCAACACCGGAGCCCTCCACCCAGACTGGACCATAGACTCCACCTGTCACCCATTCCTCAAATTCCTACCCGCGAGAGATCTGCAAGTAACCTTTTGGAGCAACTTCGTCGAAGACGCGACACTCACCACGAGATGCGAATAGCACGATGGCGTGCGGAACAGATGATCTTTGACCCACGTTATCGCCCAAGTCCCGACGAACCAAAAATCCCACCGACTCAATCCTCCAAGGACTTCACCGACCAACTCCCTTGCGATAGAATCACCAAATCCCCCCCCCCTACCTCCAACACCAGTGATGGGGACTGCAGTTACATCGACACTCGAAACTCCACGTATCTAGCCCACCAAGACCCTCCCACCACCGAGGACTCTGAAGAAGACTCCTTCACCTTCGAATAGCTTCGTCACGGAACACAACAATATAAATATATGTATATGTTAACGATGATTTATTGATGTTGATATGTTGATGATGATTTATTTGTTGATATTTTATATGCATATATTTATAAATATTGGAGCTGTTGATATCCATCGACAGACTTCAATTTGTTAATACTTGATGATAGCTTATACAATTATAATTGTGAATATTTGAGCTGGTGATATCCATTAACATCATATTTGTGAATATTTGAGCTGTTGATATCCATCGCTAGTTTTTGACTAAAATTGTAATTTATTTGTACAAAACACAACCGTGTGTTTTCATCTCCAAGATCTTGTAAATATGTTGGACACAATAATAGTTTCTGTTCACGAATTTGATTTATCCTCCATTTCGAGTCTCAATTAAAATCCCTAGAAAATTTTTAACCTTCAACTCAAAAATTAGTGTGGAGGCTGAACCTCCAATTCTTTGGAAACTTAGTTTTTCTGGACCCACGGTGAAGAACACAACAATTTTTTACATAGATAGAATTTTCACATGTAGGATTTATCAGAAACTTGAAGCATCAGAAATTTTTAGTTTGTCTGGACCATCGGTTGTGTAGTTTATAAAATAGAAAAATTTTTTTTTATGTTCTCATTTTCACAAAAGTCCCACCGTAAATATTTAATTTTTTTTTCGGACACCAAAAACAATACTAAAAATTTCTAAAAACACTAAAAACTGTTGCACAACCTGTAGATATTTGGATTTAGTTTTGAATTCATTTTTTTTAATCTTAAGCACTCATACGATGGTGATTCAGAAATCACCATCGTATTTTATTTTTTTGAGACCACACTAAGTACCTATATAGGTACATATACCAACATATACCCACCATACCATCATCACCGAGTGGTGGATGAATACAAATAAAAATTCAAAACACGATGCATTTTATTAAAGACTTACCATGTTTTTGAATAATGATATATGTAACCAAAATAGAATATCCTTTCTCAATGAGACTGGAATTGTAATACGTCCACGTGGACAAAATACCATATTTTTTATAATGATGTCTGTCAAACCTTAAATAATAAGTACAACCAACTCTGTACACGGTAGACGAGACGTATGCTAGACATGTAATGTACATCCCGGAAGGGATAGCTTTTGAATGAAAATACCTCATGTAACTAGACTGCATTCTCGCACACTTCCCGCACGCTAACCTAGACCGCCGATGGGTCACGGCTGATAGCGTGTGGAGGGATTTGTGGAGACGGAACTCCACCTCTGTCCATTTCTATTACAAATACTTTATAAATAGAAATCCCGCCCGTCCCATAGCACAATGGCTATGGTACATTTAGACAGGCGATCGAGAAAAGTAGCACACAGGTAGATAGTAAACAAAAGAACATTCCAATGCCACCGCTTTCAGCGATGGGATACATAGTTAGCGAGACAAAAGAAAGAAAAGAAGTTGAACTCAAAGCAGTGACAGTAGCAAGTCATTCATTCTGATTTGGAGAGCCTTAGCCTACACTTGAATTCTTTTTCTCGTCTTCCAAACTAGAACAGTGAAAAGAAGTTAGCGACGATTCAGTTTTTCACAGCGGAATATAGAGTAAACATTCTCAGAAATCATCCAGAGACGCAAGTGATTCTTTTTCATAATCCTAAAAGTCATTAGATCTACGACTTGATTTACAGTTTAGCTTTTCTTTTCTTAAAGACTTAATAAAGTTAACCGGTCATCTTCGTTTGACCTGGAGTTAGAGAGTTAGACGGAAAACTGCGGATTGGGATCATAACGCTCGAGTAGGGATTCAGGATTTATTGCCGTGCTGCCAAAGACACAGGTCTTGGAATACCATCGGACAGTGCCGTGGGACAATAGTAGATACTTCCAATCTCACCGGTAATTACACGCAATCAATAGATACCTACCTACCTCTGCTCGTTCTTTGTGTTTCTTTTCCTCACTCGTCTCCGTCCGTGAATATATTATGTAACATAAAAACTTGTATGTAATTGAAGTGATTGATCGAGGTTATAAAAGTATTAAAACAATCTTCCTCATAGATATTAATCACATGAAATATTCCTTTTTGTTTATCGTCGTTTCACTTTTATTTACAGATACATATATATATATATATATACCTATATTTTCATATAAACCCTATTACGACATCTTAGCACTTAAACGAAATCTTCTACTTCTATGAGATTTTGAGCCTCGGATCCGCTCCGTTCCCTCAATATTTGTACTACTAAAAAGATGTTTTATTACAGAGCCAAAAAATTATTACATACTACGTTTAAGAACCGTAATTAAGTTCTTTAAGTTTAGTACTTTCAATTTCCATTTTCCATATAGCTTTTTCGGTTTTATTAAAATTTTGGGTAATGTTAGTTAACAGTTTTTTGTGTATAAACCACGTAACCATAAAGAAAGTTGCGTATATGAATATGTCACTTCCAATTTGAAGCAATTTAAACATTTAAAAATAATTAATTTGTAACATTTTTGAGTGACCTTCATGTGACGGAACAGGTGACCTTATTTATTTATTTGGTGTTGATGGCTAAAACTGCGGTATCAAAATTGAAATACGGTTCGTTATTAACATTTAACATACTAAAATTTAGCCACAGCATCCTCTCCTGACCGGACAATTACATGGCGAGCAGGTCGAACATGCATTATTCATTCGCATTGACTGACAACAAAGGACCTGATCCCCCGCTCCACGAACCCTTTTCCCATTGACAATAATCCGAAGTCTCTCTCCCCGATTTAAATTATTACAACAGCAGTCGCAAACGTCCGAGCACTTCTTCGTAATCAACAAATTATCCTTCAGTTTCCGAGTTTTCATGTTCATATGGAACTTATTGGCACATCCCAGGAGGTCCCCATATGTGACTGGAAGCCACCTTGTTTTGAAATTCGCATCTGTCCCTTGATTAAGATAGCCCGGGACGAGCATGGATGGAGGGGGGAGTCCCGCGTAGGTGGCCAAATAATGGACCTTGGGACATTTAGGACAGCGCTTCAGTTGTCCCCTGAGTTTGCATGGGCAATTACAGCCAATGCCACGATTCACGTAGGAACCCTCCTGAGACACTGCATGGTATTTGTAACATCCTGGACGTCCTGGACATGGACACTATAATATTATTTGAGGGTATAATTTATAATGTGTTCATTTCATTTATTTAATTTATTATGTATTTGATCACAAATTTTATGATGCGAGACAAAGATGTAGTGGATCAAACCTCAGTGGGAACTGGAGAGTAGGTGAGACAGTTGGAACAGCCTCCGTAAATAGGGTTTGGATTAACTGAACACATGCATGGCCGTTTCCCGTAGCAAATCCCACCGTGAAAGATACCAAAACATTTGTCACTGCATGCAGTATCCATTGTAAAAAAGGCCTCTTACTTAAGATCAACGCTTGCAATTTTTAGTATGATTTACCACCGTAATTTAGCTGAACAGGAATCAAACTTTAATTTTCATTTATTCCAATCTTAATTTTGATCAAATTATGCGAAGCAAAATTCTCCAACCACAACTAATTTATATCCATATATTATTCATTTTCTAAATACTAATGCATGTAGCCTACGTCTGTCTGTGCCGCCAGGATCTATATTTTTCGTAAACTAAAATACATTCATTTTCAGAAACCAGAATCAGAATAATCGGCTAATCGGATTTATCGGATCGGATTATAGGATTGGAGGGAGAATTAAAATTTGTTCGAAATTTGAGCGTTAAAAAAATAACATAAAAAACAAATTAAGCAGTTCTGTTGTTAAAAAATCTTACTTTTTCGTGCATTAGATGTTAATAATATTAGAAAAACAAAATAACGTCAGATAATTAACGAAATAATGAGCTTAAAAAAAATATTTTGGGTGGGCATCTCCAAAGATTTATACTACAAGTTACTGTAGGAACATATTTTATTCTTTTATCTCATAATACCCTTCGTTTCGTAGAAGAGGCTTATTGTGTAAGTAGGTATGTGGTATATTGCTTTTAAAACATTAAGTATACAAATCGTACAAATTAATTTTTACTACACGCAAAATTAAAACTGGATTTTTTGGTATATTCCTATTTAACAGTTAAAGCATTATATGTGATGTAGTAAGTCAAATGGCCTGTCGCATTTAATTAGCACGATGATGTTTCCTATTAAGGGTTAAGGGTGTAGCTTTATTTGCAAGAGTCAGATGTTTCAATTAATTAAGACTGTTCTTCCAACATGGACCCTATTATTAGCAGGCCATGGATCTGCATAGGTTTACGAATACTTTGTATATTTAAATACTTAAATCTATCAAAATAATATTGTTTGTGAAGTTGTAAGTTTGCTTCTTGCTTCCATGACCTAACCTACAGATACTCAGTGTACAGATAATTGACTCACTTGAGAAGCGTGCCTGATATGAAACCACAAATATCTGTATAATAAATAAAGGAGTAAATGACCACCATTTCGAAAATACTTCACGTACAAAGGTAAAAATGGTGCCAAAAAACGGAAAACGACGTCAGGGAGCCCAATAAAAGTGTCTGATATTTAGAGAAGTACATTTAAGCCCAACTGGCAAAAAAAGGTTCTGTAAAATAAAAACTTGAAAAATCAGGTAAAAAGGAGGGTCGATGCCACTTGTAACTCTAAGCCGTTTGAAGTACGCAGAATACTGCCGTAGTCAGCGTGTCTAAAACTTCTAGTATATACATAATTGACTGACTATAGTGAGTTGCTTTTGTCTACATATTTAGTAATACTTTGGGATTAGAATGTAAATGCATTCCACCTGAAAATAAATTGCGAAATATCATAGTTAATCAATTGGACAATGAAATTACGAGAGTTATAAATATAATTATGTAATAGCTACATGCTACATTATGCTACTTCCATGATTATGCTTACAGGTGTTATGTGACATTCATTACATAAAAGCCCCGTAGAGACGAGAATGCCTTGTACAGTGATTTATCATTTAACCTCACGCGTTACATCACATAGTTTAATCCCGATCAATCAAAAGTCTACAACACAAAACTATAATCAAAATTAACTGCTTGCCACGATTAGATTAGATTAAATTATGCACGAGCCAGTACACACTCCAGTCCAGGTCCAGGGGAACACATATTATATACATATGATCTGAATACTGGCTTCAATTTTAAATCAATCTCAATCAAATGCACGTAAAACAAAATTATTCAGTTGCTGTCAATCTAGTTCATTGGTTCATTGTGGCAAAATGTGAATTTCAAGCACAGTATAGCATATAGTTAAATTAAAAAGAGTAAGATACACATTTTCCAGATTTAAAGTTTATAGCAATATAAAAATTTAGTTTAAAGTGAAAATGTCATGGATTGAGAGTCATCCCGATGTTTTTGGTTCGTATAACTTGACAAAGTTAAGAGTGGACGAGGCAATACTAAATATTACATCGAGTTACAACAGTCCCCTTTGGCTTTACGAGCTGTCAACAAATTGCTTGAAGGTATTTTTTCAATACATTTTCGTTATATTATGATCAATTTTAATTTGGAATTAAAATTGAATTAATAATCACACTAATGGCCTTGAGCTCAAAAACTTAGCATACCTATACGCAGATATAAAATTATCAATGTTTTGCTCTTTCACTAAAATCTCATTTTTTAAAATGCATTTTAGTGCCCGTACAAACTAATAAAGGAAATTGCCCCGTTGGACATGGTGGGAAGTCTTGGGACGATATCAACAGCCTTCCCAATTAAATATCGCATTCGAACAAATGGGAATGAAACTTATATTCCAGCTGATGATAATGATCCGTAATAAATTAACTTTTACCTATTTAACCAAATCACGATAAATATATCGTCTATGAAGAACCAAAATGACCCATTTCCAATTTATACTAGAATTAAAATGAGCTATGTCAAAAAAAATACCGTAAATAAGATACATGCTCACAATGGTAATCACGAGTTTCTAAAATGAGCAAATTATTCTATTTTACATGTTTTTAAAAAGATAACAATGTCCTATTTACATCTTTTTGAAATTGTCAAAATGTTCTAATTAAGTGTTTTTTTGGAAGTTTAAACTGCCCCATTTACATGTTTGTCAAAAGTGCAGAATATTCTATTTGTATGCTTTTTGAAAAATCCACAAGGTTCAATTTACATATTTTTAAAAATATCAAAATGTTCTAATTAAACGTTTTTGAAAAGTGCAAAATATTCTATTTACGTTATTTTAGCGTAAAATGTCCTATTTACTTGATGTTTGAAAAGTCCACAAAGTTCTATCTACATGATTTCATGAACATGTTATTTCAATTTTTTCTGTAGATAGTGCATTTTTTTAAAACTAAAAATGGAAATGGGTCATTTTGGTTCTTCGTGGACAATATGTAACTTATTGCATTTAAAAATATTTATAAAGATGACCTATATTATATATTATTACAGGCATAAATTCTGTGACGTGTCACACAATTTTGGAGAATTCGGAGTGTATGAGCTTCATGCTGGAGAAGTACTCGAAAATTCAGAATGCAAAGTGGACACTGTTTTGGATTCTGTCAATATTTATTTACGTAAGACATTTTTCCGAATTTTCCCTGGCTTTTTTTTGTGTGGAAAAATGAAAAACTGTCCTTTTTGACCTGAAATTTTTAAGCCTGAAAATATTTGTTATTTGTTTATACAGCCCTTGTGATAGCCGTGATAGTATTCCTCGTTCTGGAAATTTTACTTTGGGGAATAAACAAGTACGAGAAAAAAATTCGAAAGTCAATCTACGATAAAATATGTCTCAAATTTGGGGGTCGAATAGGTAGTGATGATAGTTCCGCTGAGTCGGGAGCAAGATTAGGTGATGATGATGCTCAAAAGCCAAGTTCCAATTCAAATTCTCGCCTGTCATCATTGGACACATTTCGGGGAATTTGCATCATTCTCATGATTTGGGTTCACGACGGAGGGGCGTCTTACAATTTTATGCAGCATGCTACATGGGATGGACTTACAGTGGCCGACCTCATTCTTCCCTGGTAAGAGGTTTCAACAACAACAACGTTGTAAAGAAACTAAAAAATTATGAAAATGAGACATGGGAATTCATATTTTGAAATTAAATTACCATTTTTCTTCAGGTTCTTGTGGATAATGGGAGTTTGCATCCCGATTTCTATAAAATCCTCATACAAGCGGAATGTCTCTACAAAAACTTTAATAAAGCAAACCACAATTCGTTCACTGAAACTCTTTGGAATCGGTCTGAGTATGAACACGATCGGGGGCTCTGCGACGGACTTGCGCTACTACCGATTTTTCGCCATTCTTCAAAGACTTGCAGTGAGCAATTTCGTGGCGAATCTCCTCGCGATCCTCTGCCTGAAAGAACATTTTAGATCCCAAAGTGGGAATTATTTTCGCAGAAATAGTAGCGTAGAAAAAGTGACCGCTTTTTTCAAGGATGTTCTTTTACTCTGGAAAGGATGGCTTGTGATTGCCCTCTGTGTGATGGTTCACACGCTGGTAATATTTTTGCTGGAAGTGCCCGGTTGTCCCACGGGCTATTTGGGACCTGGAGGTCTCCATGAAAATCGAAAGTATCCATTTGAATGCATTGGAGGTGCAACTGGCTACATAGATCGTAAGATTTGGGGAAATAGTCACATTTATAAATGGCCAACAGCTATTGATTTCTATGGGGAACCAGGGAATTCAGTCCCTTTTGACCCAGAGGGGACACTCGGCTATCTCACAACGTTCCTTCAAGTTTGGTCAGGGGTCCAAACTGGGGTGACACTTTTGATGTTTGGGGGTCAGCAAGGGTCAAATCCGGGATCAACATGGTGGAATGTGGCCGTTCGCTGGGTTATTTGGGGGGTGCTCCAAGGGCTTGTGAGTGGTCTTCTCTGTGACTGGAGGCAGACAGGGGGCGTCATTCCAGTTAATAAAAATCTATTCTCGTTGTCATTTGTCCTGGCTACAAATTGCATGGCACTCCTCATGCTCACTTTCCTCTACTTTATCGTGGACTGGGTCCAAATTTGGAATGGGTCCCCGTTCAAGGAGCCTGGACAAAACTCTATACTACTCTACATTGTGCACTTGGTCATTCAGAAAATGGCCCCGTGGCACTGGGCCTACGGGGAGATGCAAACTCATTTTATAAGGCTTGTGGAGTCCCTTTGGGGGATTTCGCTTTGGGTCTGTTTTGGGATTTGGTTGGTGAGGAAGAAAATTTTCTTAAAGATTTAATTGTCAAAAAATCAATGCTAATTTTTAATGTCTTACAATACATAATTAGTTTAGGTAGTGATTTGGGACGTAATTTGCTTTCATGTGAACGATCAGATCGAAATAATAATAAAAATGTATATATATACATTGTTTAAAATATTTTCTTAAAACCACATGCTTGTTTGTTAATACTGTCTTTTTGGCTAGTACTAGTGTAGTACCAGTGTAAATAAATTCATTTACTTTCTCTCGACAATCAATTCAGCATTCATTTGATTTTTTATAATGGCATAATATTGTCTATATTTACTACTCTAATTCCTTATAGACTTTAAACTATAGTTTAAATGTATGAAATAAAGTGAACCAGGAAATACGTCGAAAATATTTTTTTAAATTCTGGTTTTCCTTCGACATATATATAATTATGAATAGTTGTATATAGAACCATCTTTCCATTTTATTAAAGTCAAAAATTGTATTTAATTTCAAAACTTGCTATTCCTATATGAAATGCATGCACACGTACCTACATAATAATAATAATAATATCGCCTATGAAGATCCAAAGTGACCCATATCAATTTTTAGATAAAAACAATATCCACTATTTACACAAATATTCTAAAATATATCTCGAAAGAATTTAAATGGAACATTTTCCACTTTAAAAAAGCATATGTATCTAGAGTATTTTGAACTTTTTAAAAACGTATAAGTAGATTATTTTCCACTTTTCAAAGACTCCTAAATTAACATTTTGGGCATGCTTCTCATTTTGTTTTTATGACATAGCTCATTTTGATTCTTTATTACATTGCATTGGTCCCTTTGGTTCTTCACAGACGATATACATACCTCTTATATAAAGCTACTTAATTTAATGCATTAAAAAGTAAATAATAAACTGCCATAAGTAAAGTATGATTAATGCACAAAGCTTCCTGCCGAAAGTATAGTTGGAATTAATATTATTGATTTTAATAACTTCAATTAAAAGAAATATATACCTATACCTACCTTACCTACTTATGACTGTGTATTACTTGTGTTGTGTAGTTTGACATGTAAACAAAGCTTAAAACAAAACAAAACGAGCAAACTACTTTTTCTTATTTCATATAATACGTTAGGGGTCGTCCTTGAATGATTTAATCGAAATATCCCCATTTCTACCCTCCGTCATCGACTTAAAACTATTATTTAAAAGACTATCTTTAACATGGGATGTCATCAGAATCCAAGTAGACCCATTGACACTACACGTGACGTCATGTATGGACCATCCCTTATGCAAAAACAGTTTTTAAGCAACTTTTTACATTAGCTTCTTTAGAGTTTTCTAGAATATCCTTTTTATTAAATTGGAATCTACGACGTACTTGACTTTATTTTCATACCTGCATACATGTATTTATGTAGGTAAATGCTTTAAATAATTTAGTGCTTTTAACATCGGTTAAAAGCCAGGAAAAAAATACCTATATTAAATAGGGCAGGACAAACTTCTATAAAGCTATTAATGGAAAAATATATAAATCAAATGAAGCTTACGAAATTTCTAGAAAATAAAGGAAGTGTTTGTTATGAATTTTACGTACGTTTACGAAAGAACCTTTTAAATTTTAAAATCAAATCTGCGACGCATTTGATGTAATTAAGGACAGACCAAAGTCATCGGAAAATCAATGAAACTCGAGAGAAAAAATATGTTATTCATCTACAGTCACTTCATCACTTCGATTCAGCTCTAGGATTGCGAGGCTAACAATAAAAAAGTTGATTATAAACTCTGTTTTTTGTATTTATTAACGTTGCAATCAACAATTTTATTATTGCGAAACTAAAAATCAAAATGTTGTCTTTGCCTACTTTGGAAAAATATTTGAATTTAAACAGCGTCACACTTTCATCTCTCTCAAAATGTTGTCTAATACCATTTGAATTTGACAGGGAAAGTGAGTCGAACACTTTAAAGCCATGTTCAAAGTTCAAAATCGTCGCACATTTCGCCTATTTGATTTCTTTCTTCCTATTCTACGCCTATCTTACAGTCACATTTGTCCAACTTGTCCTCTCTGCTAACGATAGTTTCAATTTCAATCATTTCTCGATCCATTACATTTGTTTGAATTGTAGTACCATGGCACTTTACATGGCTCAAAATAACGTCAAAACGATGGACATAGTTTCCATTTTATGGACAGAATTTTATAGAAGTAAAAATCGAATATCCAAGCAGCAATTGCTTCTTATGGTTTTGCCGCAAACACTTTTTGGCTCATACCTATTTGCCATGGTTATTCTGTTTATGGACCCAACAAGACCCCAACAATTGTTTCATATTTTCTACTCCACTGATCAAGGGTTCAATAATGTCAACGGCACTTATTCACCTACGGATATTCCGTGGGACTGGGGACTGATATTGATTTTCATCATTTGCTGTAGTGTAGAAGCCATTATCTACTTCTATGCCGTGACGAGCTTGTACTTGACAGTATTCTTTCACATGTCGTTATTGGAAGACTGCAACAATAAGCTTCACAACATCTCACAGACTCTGTCATTACTGATGTAAGTAACTATATTAAAAATGTCAAAGTTTATAGCAGATGGATATCGTTGGTGGAGACGCAAAATGGCCCATATCCATGTTTAACTAAAAATAAAATGAACTAGCTGCATAAAAATTCAAACATCATGATCCTAAAAGCAGTAAAGGCATGTAAATAAAACATTTTGCACTTTTTAAAAGCATGTTAATAAAACATTTTGCAATTTTCAAAAAGCATGCAAATAAAATATTTTGCACTTTTTGAAAGCATGTAAATAAAATATTTTGCTCTTCTTGAAAGCATGTAAATAAAACATTTTGCACTTTTTGAAAGCATTTAAATAAAATATTTTGCAATTTTCAAAAACATGCAAATAAACCCTTTTCCACTTTTCAAAAAACATGTAAATAAGACATTGTGCACTTTTCAAAAACACAGATAAAACATTTTACGCGTTTATCCCATTTAGTGTTGTTTTATATACCGTATTTTAATTCGAGCTTAAATTGGATATATGCCATTTTGATTTTTCGCTCATGATGATATGCTATAATTATTGAAAATTAATAAAACCCTTTCATATAGAAATAATGTTCATAAAACTCCAAAATGATTCCAGGAGCGAAGGTCGGATTACAAAAGAAGACGTGAAGAGGGCAACGCAGCTGTGCCGTCATCTCCAACTACTTCTTTCCCTATTCAACCAAAGTAATTCTTCGACGGTCTATGCGATCAAGCTAAGTGCTTTTGCCACAAGTATCGGCTGCCCATTCTTTGCAATTCGGTATTTTGACCAAGCCCCCGCCATTGCCATTTTAAATTTACTCATGGGCTGTAATGGAGCTGTCGTCTACTGCTTTTTGTACGAGAAGGCTTTTCAAATCCCTGAGCAAATGGAGACGAATAGAAGTTTGATCATGGTGGCATGCCAAATTATTAAGGACAAACTACCGGACAGGCGTAAGGTTGGCGTTGCTATGGTTGGTAAGGGCATCACTGCCAATCGTCTTGACAACGACACGGAAACGGCAAAAAAGTTGCTACTTGGAATTTCAAAATCGATCAAATGGCTACCGAGTATTGGTATCATGGTGGGTGGATTTCATACGATGGAGAGGACGTCAACTTTGGACTTTATGGACTTTGTTACCAATAACGTTGCTTCGCTTTTAATCACATTTAGATAAATTTTGCTTATGATATAATTACCTAAAGTAGCAGCCGCGGGTTTCCCTCGCAAATTCGTTACAACCATTTAACGTTGTAAAATGCAATGTAGAAAATCCTGGTTGATTTTTAATATTACATATTTTAAAAAAATCGATTTTTACAATCGCCATCCCAAAAAATTCATATTGCATAAAAAGATTTCTTTCATAAAGTATAAGCGAACATAATTATTATATTAACAATCAAAATATAGCCAATGCCGCTACAGCTGCCCTAATGTATTTTTGAAGTTTGGTCAATTTTCGTTCAGAAATATTAGCATAGAATATTGTAAGTAAATCCATACGATCGTATAATTTTCTACCAAAAACGAATTAATTTGATAAAATAATTACCTACTCTATTGTCCTTAATTTGAGAGTAGCTATATAGGTAGGTATATTAATAACTAACACTGCCTACATGTCCCTCCTTTAAATTGTATACAATTTTCAAATTTTCAATGCCATAGATATAGACCGACGAAATAAATTAAACGCATACGTTTTGGACCTTCCTAAACGTACATAATTAGTTAGTCAAAGAATACAAAATTTTTAAACGCTGACGGAAAATTCGGATGAGCTGAAACGTTGTTTCAGTGTCCAGTCACGTTTGGCTTAATTTCACTAATTTTCACTGCGTTTCAAATACACAGATTATTTGACAGTTTGTGCTTTTTCGCTTGTGGTGCGACAAGGAAGTTGTCTCTGATTGGATACTGTATTTAGGTAGGTACCTATAGGTACTTGGTGCCTGCTTTATTTACCTATTTAGGTAATTTTACCTACCTAACTACATTAATTACAATGGCAGGGATAGGGATGGTACACCCATTAGCAATCCACCTACCTACCTACGTTTCGTTAAAAATTTTCAAAAGTTTCTTTTCTTTTCGTAAAATTCCCAATTTCCGGAGACTATTTAAGAGCGTGTCAGCGGAGCAAAAGCTTTATTATCTTCTCAGAAGTCTCCGAGATAGGTTCCGAAGAAACTGACGTCCTGGCAGACCACTATACTCTACTACAACACAACAGACAGGCAGATAATTACAGTCAGCAGTGCTAGAGCTATAATTTCGGAAATAATTTATTTCCAAGTTCTTTCTTTCAAGTTATATCTTTCCTATTTGTTCAAACCAAGTACTAGTTAGATATACATCGCAGTTTCTACGTTCGTAATCTTCATAGTAAGGTTCAGAAGAAGACGAATTTCTTACCTTTGATTTCGGTTCGTAAATCGATTCTGTTCAAGAATGTCGGACGACGGCTGGGATGAGGATCCAACCCCTGTGGCACCGACCACTGTAAGTTAGCATTAGTTTTCATCAGTGACAGTGTACTGCTTTATTTCAAGTAGTTATCGTTTTATTCCATGCTCTTGTATTTAGATTTCGAAATTATTGAATTTTCAAATTTTTCCTTTTTTGATTAATTATTATTTTCCAATTTTATGGCTACTACTTAGTTTTTGAATTTATTATAGTTTATTAGGCATCGATTAACTAAAAAATTAGAGTTTCTTTTCCAACGTTCATTTCTTCATTACTCATAATATGGAATAATAATCTAATTCAATAATGTAATATCTTGTTTTTTTTATTTGTTTCAGCCGCGAAATACTGGTGGTTATCTGGGAAATCGACGCGAAAAGGAGACGAAACGGGACGAGAATGAAGCGGATGATGAAGGCGACAATGGGGATGAGCGAGGTATTAAGACTAACAAATTATTTTTCATATTTTTTTAAACCATATTTTCAAAACGTTTTAGTCTTTCAAAATAGTCAAATAATTTCTATCTAGACATCTATAGGGATCAGAGTAGTAGATTTCATGTTGTCGCTCGTATTAATTTAATTGCACTAAATATTTATTTCTGGTATTTTTGATTATCTATTCCAGATGACAGCCGTGGTCGAAGAGGTGGTCGAGGTGGCGGCCGTGGTCGTGGAGGTGGCCGAGCTGGCGGTGGTCGTAGCTACCGGGACCAGAATAATCAGGACGAAAACGGGGGCGATGACGAAAATGAGGATGGCAATGGTGGTGGCGGTGGTGACCGTGGAAGGGGCCGAGGTCGTGGAAGGGGAAGAGGAGGCGGTCGTGGAGGAGGCAGAGGAGGGCGTCAAGGTGGTGGATCTGGGGATGAGGGCGATAATGGCGAAAATAATGATACCAAGGAAGGTGAAGGGGGCGAGGAGCCGCCCAAGAGGGAGCTCTACTTCCCGGACGCATTTCTTGAAGGAGATGATCTCATCAAGGAGAGAAATGACCTTTACACTGGTATCGGCAGTAACTTCCACACCTACGATACTATTTCCGTCATGGTAATTTTATTAAATTTTTATTTTATTTTTACATAATTCTTTTTGTGAATCCACTTCCCCTATGTAACAATACATTATACCTACAAGTTTAATCCTTTTTTTGTACTTTTTATATTTTTATTTTAGCGATCCGAGAACTGTAATGCTCCGGTTGCCAATACATTCGAGGAAATGGGCTTGAGAGACTTGATTTTGGGTAACTTGAAGAAGATGGGCTACAAGACGCCGACTCCAATCCAGAAACACGCATCTCCTGTTCTTCTCCAGAAGCAAGATTTGATGGCCTGTGCTCAGACAGGCTCCGGAAAAACAGTATGTGTCATTCATTTATTACACAATTTTGCTACATATATTATTATGCATTTTTGACGTATCTCTTTTATCTCGCATATGATTGTTATTGAAGGTATTCTATTTAATTAAGATTAATTTTAATTTGCGACTTTATTATTTTTTTTAGGCTGCATATCTTCTGCCCATTATTCAAATGCTTATGTCTGATAAGGACCTTCCATGCAGCGGAACGTTTCCAGTTCAGCCCTCTGCCCTCATCTTGGCGCCCACGAGAGAGCTAGCTAAACAAATTGTCACAGAAGCGCATATTTATTCTCAAGGATCCATTCTCAAATGCGTTTGTATGTACGGGGGAACAGCACTCAATCATCAGAAGAATCAACTAGGGGTAAATTCAAAAGCAGTTTTCGATCAATTTAATTTAAGACGTTGAATAAAATTATTGACTACTATGATTAAGTTAATTAATTAATAATTAATTTTTATTCTTTATTTTTTTAGCGAGGATGTCACATTCTGGTATCCACCACTGGTCGTTTGATGCAGTTTCTAGATGAGGAAAAAATTGACTTGAGTGCACTGAAATTCTTCGTGTTGGATGAAGCAGATCGCATGTTGGACATGGGCTTCATGCCCGATGTTCAAAAGATTGTCCCAAAGATTCCTCCGAAGGTATTTGAGTTTATTACATTATGTTCTCCCATAAAAATGTTATTTTTACATTGTGGCCATGATTTAATTTCATTTTAATAATAATTACTATTGTATATTTAATGACCAACATTAATTTTGTTTCTTTGACAGGGTGAACGGGTTGCTGCTCTGTTCAGTGCAACCTTTCCAGACGCAATTCAAAGCGCTGCTAAAGATTACCTCCAAGACTTTGCTTTCGTAGTGATTGGGACCATCGGTGGGGCTTGCTTGGATGTGGAGCAAACTTTTCACAAAACGGGCAAGAAGGAAAAGCGGGACAAAGTGATTGATATTCTGAACGAGACGGAGGATGCTGACAAAATCCTCATTTTCTGTAACTCGAAGAAAGGCTGTGACTTCCTCGCCGCCTTCCTATCCACCAAGAAGATATCCTCTACATCGATTCACGGAGATCGGCTCCAGAGTCAGCGGGAGTTGGCCTTGCGGGAATTCACGACAGGGAAGCGGAAGGTTCTTGTGGCGACGGCTGTGGCTGCGAGAGGTCTTGGTGAGCAGCTAATTCAAAATTAATTTTAAAATATTAAATTAAACTTTTAATTTATTACATAATAATAATATTTTCTGATAATATTGATCATTCATGGTTTGAATAATAATTAACTAATATTACTTACTTTTACAGATATCCCAAAGGTGACATTGGTGATCAATTACGATCTTCCCTCCGCAGACCAAGTGGATGAGTATGTTCATCGCATTGGGCGTACAGGCAGAGTAGGACATCCTGGGAAAGCTGTGAGCTTCTTTGATGACGAATACGACACTGGAATTGCACTGAAACTTGTTTCGATTCTCAAGGGTGCTGGACAGGTCATTCCGGATTTCTTCGATGAGGCTGGAGGTGTGGATTCCGGCGTAGCAAGCCAGCAACCATCGCCAACGAACGAGGGTGGGGATGAAGAGTGGGATTAGAAGATCCGTTCATCAAAGATCCAGACAACACATTTTTGCCACTTGGCCCACTACAAAGAGATAAATGGATTATCGGTCTCTTATCAACAATTATTTAAATTTATTATTTATTTATCGAAGAACTTTGCTCACAATTTTTTCTATTTTGATTTAGTATTAATTATAACAATTATTTGTATGATTGTATGCATATGGTTTTCATGTACTTTTTTAGTTGCTTGTATCAAATGAATTGAGATCAAATCTACATTGTCAATTTTTAACTTACTTAAAAATCTGTAAACCTAAAAATAATTATTATTATAGCTTATATTACTAAAATCATTTCTTACTTTGTCAGTCAATCAGTGCTGTTTCCTACTATAATACATTGTCAATGAATTTACACCAGTATATAGTAGTATTGATTTGCCCATTTCAGTCAATTTATGTTACAGCACCTTTAATGAATTTTGTATTAATACTTTGGCGATTTAATTTTAATAAACAATCTTAAATACTCCTAAACAACTTATTAATTTTTATTTCGTGGTTTTGCACTTGAAATTTGATTTTTTATAATACATAAATTTATATATCAAGTTACTTGCATTAAAAGGTTCAAGCGCCCCAATAACCAGTTCAAAGATTGATATAATATGCGAATTCAAGTTATAATAGATTTATCTGCAGCATTAGAAATACCACCATCGAGCCGCATTATCATATAGGACAGGACAGTTAATGTCTCGTAAAGAAAAACCCATTAATTTTGACATCTTAAACATAAAATATTATGGATTCGGATCATTAACATTTACGTAAACGATCAGGGCCGGATAATGCGGCCAGCTCGCTGCTTGAATTTTCAAAAACAATTTTTAAATGGAACATTTTGCAGTTTTTCAAAAATATGTAAAAAGAATATTTTTGACTTTTCAAAAACATGCAAATAAAAATTTGTGTACATTCCAAAAACATGGAAATAAAACATTTAACACTTTCCAAAAAACATGGAAATAGAACATTTTGCACTTTTCTGAATCAAGTAAAAAGAAAATTTTAAACTTTTAAAAAAATGTAAATACAACAATTTGCTTTGTCAAAGAAAACCATCAATAAAATCTTAATGGTGGGTTTTGCATGGAAACAAATTGCTGCCTAAATGCAATTCCTTCGTCCGGCCCTGTAAACGATGAACATATACCTATCTAATGCTTGATACATACAAAGCCTAATCTTAAGAATTCAGCTAATTATAATATCAGATAATATGTACAAACCATATCAGCAGATTCACAGATTCAAAATGTAAAAGTATGCATTTTAATAATGTTATTTATTATAGCTGACGTTAGAGATAAGTTTTAGTGAATGAGTCAAAATATTTACTAAATTATCAACAAACATTCCTCTAGAATTTAGTTCATAGAAATGTTCGCTTCATAAAATTACTTATTTCAATTTTAACTCACTCGTTACAGCTTCACTCGACGACTTACAGTAAACACAAACTTGTTGTGATTCAATAGGTGCGCCTAGATTCAATTAATACTGACAGCAATATTAAGTTGTTTTGCCCATGGAATTTCAAAAATATTATGAATTTATAAAAACACAGTTTATACAAAATCGTGCCTACTAATACATTATTGTGAACAAAAAAATTGTATATTTAAAATTTTTTAGTAGATTATTATAGAAAAAAATATTTTAACTGTGAAATGTCATTGACGGAACAAGATGAAGCGGATGCTGAATTTGTGGATTGGCTGGATGTGAACAGCGACCGAATTATTGACTCACTGGAGAACACTCCAGCCGTTGTCAAGAACCTACACGAATCTGAAGTCATCGATGATGAAGAACTTCGACAAATTGTGGGTTTAAAGTTAAACAAATAGATACTAACTTATAACTTTAACTACTACATTTATACATTACAAAGTTTAGTATAATGAGTTGGCTGTGTCTTAAAATTATTTTTTCCCTTCAAAAAGTCAAAATATAAAAAGGTACATTTCTGCGATTTAATATATTTAACATTACATTTAATTTTCCCACGTGTACTAATTACACAGATTTCTAAACCATCTCGTCTCACCCAGAAAAAGATGATTTTGCGGCTGATTAAAGAAAAAGGTTTGGAAAAACTAAAACATGTCATCCATGCACTCAAAAAATCGGACAATAATTACTTGGAGTCGGTTTTTAAGCTTTTGCATAAAGACAGTAAGTCTTACTATTTTTACATGTACTCTATTTTATTTTGAAAAAATTCAAATACCTAATAATATATTGGAAACAAAATACTCATATAATATTTGAAGTGCACACGGTGGAAAATATTTCGTCTGTGAAGAACCAAAATTACCCATATCCAATTTGAGCTAGAATCAAAATGAGCTATGTCATAAAAACAAAATGAGAAACATGCGTAAAATACTAATTAGGAGTTTTTGAAAAGTGCAAATTGTTGTATTTAAATGTTTTTGAAAAGTGCAAATTGTTCTATTTAAATGTTTTTTAAATGTGTTAAAGGTTGTATTTACATATTTTTGAAAATTCCAGAATGTTCTAGTTACATATTTTTGAAAAGGGGAAAATAGACTATATTAAATGCTTTGAAGACATTGTTTCAATATTTTTGTAGATATTACGTTTATTGTTACGTATTATGTTTTTAGCTAAAAACGGATATGGGACATTTTGTTTCTTTACAGACGATATCGCATCGCAGCATATAAAAATTAGAACAATATCTAAACGATAGTAATAATTTTATTATATTTATTATATCACAGAACATCAGGGAATAGTGGATCTCGCACCAGTTGTAGGGGATACAGATTGGGACTGGACAGCGGATTCTTCAAAGCCACAACACTCTTTTACAGAAATCGATTTGACAGTTTCACATAGCAACTGCAATATAATGGAGATCACATGTCCCAGAAATGGAAATTTCATTGAGCTCTTCACAGCAGCCTCCAAGGGTGATTACAGTTTTCTGAAAAAATTAATAAAATCCAAGAATGCTGAGCTAAGACCATGTGAAAACTGTTTGCTGCAAACAAAGGGACAAACATTACTTCATGCAGCAGCTAAAGGAAGTAAGTTCTTGAATTTCCTTATTAAATAAAAACATAATAAATGCGTCTATTGTCAACAATAACACACGGATGTTAAGGCACCATATTTTCTGTCCTTGTAATGTTCATACATTTTTGTAAATAGAAAGCTCTTCAGATGCCTTCAATTGCATTGATTTAATTTTGAAAAAAACTCTCCGGGAGTTTAATATCCGGGATGAAACAATAAAACACCACATCATTCAAAATATGTGGGCTCAGCAGGATGACCTGGGCCAGACTGCCATTCATTTGGCAGCTTTGAACGAGCGAGCAAGAGTTGTGGAGCATCTCTACACTAAATACAACTGTGATCTTCTTATCCAGTAAAATTGAAAACACAAATAATAATATTATAGTTTAAACTTTCAAAAATTTAACTATTATTTATCAATTATTGAATTCGAACGTTCGATCTTCTAGAAATAAAAATGGAGATACTGCTCTGGACATAATAATTTTGACCTTGCCCAATATAGCATGGCACATTCTATGCGAGGAAACATTGCCTTTTGCAGCAACTGATGGGTCTGAAGATAGTCTACTCGAAGCAGAATTTGATTTTGGGTAATTGCTTCATTAGGACAAAGTATCTACTGGTAGAATATAACTATATAGGTATATTATACAAACCACATCAGAAAACAATTTAATTGAATTTAATATTTTACTTTTTTAATGCAATAATACTGAAAACGACAACTGCAGACGCATAATAGGTTTTGGCTGCCAGCCCCAGTCAGTCACAGTTTCAGAAATGGATATTGAGAATACCATGGAAACGATAAATGAACCAAATCAAGCACAAATCGGAGAAACATATTCGGAATTGCAGACACTGGCAAAGCTAGTCTACAGTGACAAAGAACCATCGTTTACATTTCTATACCATGTCATAGTGAAAACATTTGTGGATTTAAAATGGAATTTATTGAGCCCTTACTTGTACTTTCACATGGTTTTTAAGGTTCCCACTTAAAATAATGCTGAAATCAAATAGTTACAATATTAATGTCAAAATTTAAATTTTCTATAAATTATTGTAACTTTTCCACCACTTGCCAGATGCTGATGTACATATGGTACACACTGTTTGTTGTCCACGTCTTTCTGGCCAAGTGTCCCATATCATCTGAAGAAAACTTCTCTCATGATGTTCTCGTCGATCATGCAGACAGTACAAATAATGGTCCTAAGAACAGCAGTATTTTTTCTTATTTGTTTGGAGACTGGAGATCTGCTGCCCATGCTTTAAGTGGATTCTATGGAAAAGAGTCAGAATGTATGTTCACATAAAGTTGGCACTTTTATTACATTATTTAAAAATAATTATTGTGTTTGCCAAGAAAATTGGTGATAAAGCCAATGCAGCAGGCGAAACTATAGTGAAAAATCGATTGTAAAAAAGCTCTTTTTTATTTTATTACAACATCAGCTCTAGCTGATGACCCAGCATGTAATTTCCAATTTCACTTCCAACCATTTATATTTCTACTATTTGGGCTCCTATCAATAACAAAGGAGTTCTTTGAAGCGCTACTTCTTAATGAAATGAGATACGAAGGGAAACGATGCGGACTAGCGGCGTATTTTGCAAGTTGGGAAAACCGGTTTCAGATCCTGTTTAATATTCTCATGACGCTCATCGGGACCCTTACATTTCAAACTAGTGTCCCTCACTATTATTATTCTTATGCGGCCGTAAGCTTTCAAATTCAAGTTCTAAAAATTACAAAAAGAAAAGAAGAAAAAGGCACGTTGGAAGTTGTAAGTATTTGAACTTACCAAAAGTATTAATAATGCAAAATTATAATCATTCTGACTGTTTTCAGCTAAGTATTGTAGTGGTGTGGGTGCTGATATTTATACAAGTTGGAACATCGCTAGGACAAGGGATTTACGTTGAGCTTTTAGGGCAGGTATAAATATATATAATCATCGGAATAAATTTTATGTGGTATTATGCAAACTATTTTATTGTAACTGAACTTACTTAGTTTGTGCACATCTGTTGTAAAATATTTTTCAACCGTTAGATTGTGAAACGCTTCGTAACTTTAATGCTGAACTATTTGTGTTGGATCGTTTCATTTTCGATTGCCCTCAGCATTCTATTTCCTCAGGTGAGTGTTGAAGAACAGCTAATTGCTCTCGAACATTATACCTGTGTCTACGCCTACGTGAATATAATTTTTTATTATAATTTCGAATTAAGGAAAAGACATTCACAAGTCTACCGAGATCTGTCCTGAGAGTGATTATTATGATGACAGGAGAGTTGGACTACCAAGACACTTTGTATGGCACTGATGAAGATGACAATGTCAGTAACAATGACACAGAGGTAACCAGGAATGGCTACTACGGTCCGGCCACATCCACATTATTTACAGCTCAAGTAATCTTCATGGTATTGGCACTACTTCTCACGATTGTAATTAGTAATGCGTTGGTTGGACTGATTGTTAGTGACGTCGAGGTAATTTACTTTTAGCATTAATGATAGTCACTAATTACTTATCAATTAATTCCAGTCTTTCCAGTTTAAAGTAAAAAACACGGTTAGCTTTATTACATAATTCCGCGATATTTTCCAAGAATGTCTACTCATGGAAATGTTTTTTGTATAGGATCTACTTAAAAAATGTGAAGTTTCAAACCGAGCCATCCGAGTGACACAAATGTATTCAATGGAAGCTGCACTTTTGAAATTAGGACGGATTTGTCCGATTTTTGAAAACACATTTGATCATATTTTTGTGATACCGCCAAAGGGTATATGGAATTCCGATGGGACTCCAACTGGAAATGGGTAAAAATTCCAGAATAATTAAAGTTTAAAAAAATATTGTCATTTCTGCTTTTATAATTCTATTCCAGGAATTTTGCTCTTTGAAGTAAACCCAAAAAGCCCAAAGGGACAAAATTATAATCTATTTTAAATGTGCGCCCAAGTAATGAATAACTATTTTGCAATTTTGCTTACTTTTAAACTTTAGAATGGTTCTTAAAGGGTCAATGAAAGATTTAAATATTTCAAAGGAAATCGTAGATGAAATTCGAGCCTTTGCCTCAAATAAGGAGGCTTATAAGTATAAAAAATATACACAGGTTGCTCAATATGTTGACAACGCTGAGTTTGAGAAAGACTTGGAAAATGAACCCGCAAGAAAGCACAACTCGGGAAGATAAAATCCAATAAAATGTAAATAATATGACAAGGCTATAATTTTATTAATTTTAATTGTAATTAAGTTGCCAATAAAATCAATAAAAATTAATGAATTTGAAATTGTTTGCAAGAATAAATTACCTGCATTATGTACCTAGTTCTAGTTATTGATGCCTAGGGAATCGGACTCCTTCACTGTGGAGAAGGGGAGGTGGGGACAGGGATAGGTGAAAAGGTAATATATGGCCAAGAAAAACTACTGCGATAGCCTCCTATTTCCTTACCCATAGTGATTGGTTGAGTCTGGTTGTATGAAGTTGGTCGTAATAGAATGAACATTTTGGGTAACGTCATTTATGGACCATCCCATTGTTAAAGTTGTCAGTGAGCATGCCATACGTTGTCGAAAATGCAAGTTGTAATAGAATTGTATTGCAATTGTTATTTACAAATGACAATTTTATATTGTTATTTTTAAAAAAATACAATTACAAATAAAATTTACAATGTTACGGCACTAGGCGACAGTCCCCAAGTTTATAGAGGGGAGAACATATCTACTACAGAATTGTACAGTACTACTTTAAAATTTGAAGTTTAATTGTTCAATTCTTCCGGACACATAATATCGGTGACCATTATCATAAGCAAAGGGCTAATGTTATTGTTATTGACGGTTAAAAATTTTTTAAAAGCTAATACTGTTAAGTCTAATTAAAATATTCTTGCTCTAGACTCTAGACATTCTTGGCAAAGTTGAAAAACACTTTATGACTACCCCTTTGTGAGTGGTGGGCTCTTATGTATTTATTTTTCCCCAATTGGATTTCTTTTAAGGGGGTGCTGGAAACCATTATACATAGAAGCTATACAAAAATAAATTGAAAAAGTGTGTGACTATACGCATTATTTACATGGATCAATTTTGTTTTACGGCTCAATATTCTATCTCAAGCAAAGCGTATTTTGTTTGTGATGATCATAATAAAGGGTTAATTTCTAAGTAGTCGTCTGTACCAGTAATATAAAGAAAGTACCCTATATACTTAAGGCGAAAGGAATAGGTTATATTGCAGGTTTATCATACTACTGACATTTGCGTATACACGGTAGCCAAACGGAAAATTTTTATTACATTTTTTAAAATGGGACGTGTCAACTCATATTTTTCAACGTGAGGTACCTACTTCTGTCTGCAGCATATTATGCACTTACGACCTGGAAGTACAATATACACTATAGGGAAGGCATCCCTTTGTACTATTATTAGAAATGAATCATACAGCAAGTGACGATTAGTAAAAAGCATTAAGTTCTGAGTCATTATAGTGGCGATAGAAAACACAAAGATGAACACGGGTTAGTGAATTCGATTTTAAGTAGAACACAAGCGCAATGTGGACAGAAAACATACTTTAATTTTTTTCAGTTGGTAATTTTCAACTAATTTGAAAAAGTTAACCGCAAATTACATTATTTTTTCATAACGTTTCTTGATTTATGTACTACAAATTATTCTTCAAAACCTCGTCTTTGTACACAATTTCATTCTCACTGGTTTTACCTACTTTGCATTTTGCATACTTTCCAAACTGTGACGTCAAAGTAAAGTTTTTTATAATATTTTTTTTTTTAAATCTGGAGATTATGATAATAAAATGGTGCACTCGCATTTTATTATGTTATGCCCTTGGAGCTTTCGCAATTGGATTATCTATTGAAGAAAACGAAATCCCGATCGAGGAGCCCCCAACAAAAATTCATATTTATCAGCAAGAGCACATTTTAAACTTTGTGGACAACCCTGACATATATCTCCCTACGGTATGGATCAATAAATATAACTAATAATTAAACTAATACCTATTTATTCATTAAGTCGACTTTTAGACTTGCAATAAAATCAGAGCAATCGGCATGATATGATTTTTCAGTTTTCACACGTGCTGTATAGATATTTGAATTCTGAAATGCTTGACTTTTAAACAAACATAAGTATGCATGATTCTAATACCTATATGTGGTTTAAAAACTGAAAAATCACACAATTTAAATCTTTTATTTTTGTCTCTATAGCCTGAGCTGGGTGCAAAGTATGGATATCCCGTGGAAGTGCACAAAGTCACAACAAAGGACGGTTACATACTAACAATTCACCGAATCCGTAATGGTTTAAATGCGGCCCCTGCACCACCCGACGGACGTCCAGTCGCCTGGCTACAACATGGTCTACTCAGTTCCTCGTCTGACTGGATTTTGGCTATTCAGGAAAAAGCGTTAGGTACAACAATAAAATTTCATTTGTTGGCAAAGGAAATTTAATGCAATTTTAAATATTTGAATCAGTTGTGAATTCAATGGTGTTCAAAATCACAGGCTACCGCTTGGCAAATCAAGGCTATGATGTTTGGATGGGTAATGCCCGTGGAAATACATATTCCAGGGAACATGTTACCCTGACTGCGAGAATGAAGGAATTTTGGGATTTTAGTTGGCATGAAGTGGGAAAGTATGATTTACCAGCCTTTTTTGACTACGTGTTGCGTGTGACAGGGAAAAAAGATATTTACTACGTGGGTCACTCCATGGGGACAACCGTATTCTTCGTATGTATGTCTCTCCATCCAGAGTATAATTCAAAAATCCGACTAATGACCGCTTTAGCACCCATCGCATTCACTGATCATATGGTAGGGGCAATCAAATTTATTGCTCCATTTTCAACCCAAATTTCTTGGGTTCTGGCTCAGCTCGGAGCTTATGAGTTCATGCCGAGCACTGATCTCATGGATATTTTAGGCGTTGGTTGTAATGAACACAGTCCAATGGAGAAAATTTGCTCCAATATTCTTTTTCTTATGATGGGCTACAACGTGGAACAATTAAATGTGGTATAACAAAATAAGCTTTGATATTTTTTACAAAATTTGGGTAATATATTTTATATGAGGCTCTAATAAAAATAAGTATCATCACTTAAAATATCATTAATTCCTCAGACAATGCTTCCAGTAATCATGGGTCACTGCCCCGCAGGAACTTCGGTTCGAACTCCAGTCCACTATGCTCAAGGCATTAACAACGATGGGCGCTTTAGGAAATTTGATTTCGGAGTAGAGACCAATTTAATTCTTTATGGGAGAGAGACACCCCCAGATTATAACTTATCTCGAATTACTGCACCTGTTGCATTGTACTGGGGGCGTAAAGATTGGCTTGGTGTTGAAGAGGTACTCGCGTGTAGATTACTTATTTGCGATATAATTTCATCAACACTAGTCATTTACGATTTTGCACAATGATTAACCTGTATTTGTAACTGCCCTTTGATTCAAGTAATTAGTAGTAAGGAATGTATATTTTTTCTAATAATATTATATTGTTTTCTTGCATGTATTTCTATTATAGGATGTTCTTAAATTGGCCGATCATCTTCCCAACGTGGTTCGAAAATATCGCGTTCAGTTCAATCACATGGACTTTTTGTTTGCTATCGACACCCCTACACTTCTCTATGACACTGTAGAAAAATTTATCAAACGCTATTAACAAAAAATAATTGGTGGAATGGTGGATACATACAGCAATATTTCTAAACTTAATTTAATTTGTGTATCATTGTAAATATAGCTCTTGCTGCAAATGCTTCAATACATTCTTCAATCCCTTCCTATATAAATCAGAAAGAATAATAAATATTAGAAAACTAATAATAGTAAAAACGAGTTTCGTTTAGTTACCATTAGCAAATTTATACTTTCAAAAATCCCACTTAGCGAGTCAAAATGCCCATTGGCATCATGTTCTTAAGCACATCTAGTTTTTTCACATTCTCATTCAAAACAAAATATATGGAGCCGATTCGGCGTGATCACCTCTGAACGTTCCCTCGAAATGAACCCGCAAGAAATCACAACTCGGGAAGATCAAATCCAATACATTAAAATGCCAATATTATGAATTCATTGTAATTAAGTCAATAAAATCAATAAAATTAAAGAATTTGAAATTGTTTCCAAGAATAAATTACCTGCAGTATGTACCTATGTACCTAGTTATTGACGCATAGGAAATGTGACTCCTTTACTGTGGAGGAGAGGACGGGGATAGGTGAATGGGTAATATGGCCAAGACAAACTACTGCGGTAGCCTCCAATAACCTCACCCACACCCACAGTGACAGGTTAAGTCTGGTTGTATGAACTTCGGTTAAATCGACCTAATGAATAATTTTTTAATAACTAATTTGCGCTAATTTTTGTGTACAATAAATGTATAAATTACCGTAAAGTTCTATGACGAGGCTGGGTCTTTACATTCAGTGAGGGATAAATAAAGGCAAGTAACTATTTGACTGTATACTTATAAGGGTACATAGTACACATATAATCGGACGGACTGGAAATGAAATGTGTAGCTTTTGGTTGGGGTTGAGAGTAACCACCTCAAAGTAGAAAGTACAGTGAGGTGAAGCTATTCCTATTATGTAGATTCACTAATTCAGTCAGTCTTCACTGAACTACTCTTCAGTTCCTTAGCTTTCTCCACATTCTGCAGCCACTGCCACAATAAAAATAGTTTAGTTCTACGCACGGTGGATTTGAATACAATCAAGAATATTTATTTGAAATTCTTTCACCCTTATAGAAGACGTACGTGGATTTCAATTTGGATTTTCGATTTCGAACTCATTGGGAACGGAACGGATTAAAAACGGATTTCTTTATCATCTATGTAATAATCTAAATAATTGACGTTGAAAAAAAAAACATAAAAATTACTTGTTCATTGTACAGTTTTTAAGTAAATGCTCAATATTTTGCTCCATATATTTGTTAATAATCGGGAAAAGTAGGTAATGACGTTTGGTTTTTTTAACAAAATAACTTACCCTCATCATGCTAGAATCATTGTCAGGTATGCCGAATCATGTTCGACCGTACTTCAAGACCGTAGCACAGCATAATTTTTAGATACTTCATAGAAGCATGTCTTTAAAAGTCATCCCAAAGCATGCTTGGTATCATGAGCGCAGGGTACTCATAGAGTAATGATACATATAAGCTTGTATGTTTACGGACGAAATCATACACGATTGTGATTCTCGAAGGTATCGTGGCGCATAAACAACTTGGCGATAAGCCAACGTAGTATGATAATGTATGATAGGAGTCATTAGCGCCAGAATAATATGCCGAGCAATCACCAATGTCTACACGCGCCGATTATGTTTCATGAGCGCCACAAGCCAAGAACTATTAATTCATTAGAGTCGATGGCATAGATGGGGGCGCCGGCAATCGAGAGGGAAATGCATACCCGTCAAACCCCAACAATTGTCGCATTCAAGGATAAAAATCAATTCTTTATAATATGAACATTTTAATTCTTGGGGGATGTCAGCCGTCGTGGTATTACAGTATGTAAATGCCACTCAACACAATCCCTCCAAAAGATTTCTAACTGCATTTTGTCACTCTGAAGTTCGACGTGGTCGAAAGCTCCGAAGTCAGGCTTGTTCCTTTCTCACATTGATCACAAGTTTTAAGTTGTGTAACTTTTAAGTTTAATAAACTTAATTTAACTAGAAACGTAGCAGAGAAAGCATAAGTCAGTGCGTCATAGCCAGCTACAATATCTACAAACTAAATCACAAAGTAACTATATAACTACCTAAATGAATTTTCAAACCGCATAACTACAAAGTTAGATTTAATCTAATATAACGTATTGATGGTGTGACTTAATTTATTTAATAGAGTCATATCAAGTTAACTGTAGACTCTGTTTAAAATAGAGTTGTTACTTTTCTAGTATGTTTGAGTTTTAGGGAGTTTCTGCATTTACAAAACTACATACCTATACATTATAAATACCTATGCAGTGCGTTCTGCCTGTTCATTTAGATAACTGCACTAAACCTAAGAGGCACCTATATAAGCTCAGTTTCAATATTGTGAAAACATATTTTATGACATATTGTACACGGTTCAAGTTTTTTTTATACGTTAAAGTGTTGAATTACTATCAATTCGTACATAAAATTTCGAGGCAAGAAGTGTGTAGGTACTTAAGCCTGTACTGCTGTAGCCGTAGCCCTAGTTGTCGCACTCAAAATAAAATACAATTTACAATTTGTCGCATAATATTGCCAATATATGATATGCCAGCTTCAATAAAAAATATCTAATATGTAATTTTTAACTCATATTCTACAGGCCTTTATTTCTCGCATTATCTAACGGCCGAATGAATAATATTTATTTGATGCTACCCCTGATGGGGAAGGAATAAGTCCAGCAGGCATGCAAAATCATACCTACTATAATCATAAATAAGCATACATGGTCATGATCTCATGATTGCTGCAGTAATGCATTTTCCCTATTATGGTAACCATGCATAAGTACTGCTCCGCAGAGTCATACTTCTTCATTATATTCATAATCATTGTAAGGCACTCCTTACTGTGATAGTGCCGGGCATACACAATAATACAAGTCACAGTCATGATTATGAGTAGCTCAGGTAGACATGTGCCTGAATGATTGCAGTAATCATGATACACAATGCGAAATATGAAAATTAGGCATGCTTATTACGCCAGCCAGAATCATGATTTTTTGACATGATTCAAGATGATTCTGGCAAGATGAGGGTAAATTTCCTAATTAATAGAATAGCCCTCGTCGTCGATTATCATTGATTTAATTGATTAAACTAAAAATTACTTACGGCTTTGAGGATGTAGGACAAGGACAAGAGAATTAGTTAAATGCGACAAGAATAATATATTAGGTTAAAAATTACAACTTTATAATATTGACTTTATCTAGGAAGTACAAAATACGTTTAACGGTCGGCGCGGCGGTTATAATTTAAATGTGATATACTTGATAATTATACTAATTGCATTATGCTAATTGCATTATAATTATTTCGGTGATCAGTCAGTAGTTGGTTGATAGGAAACTGACTTACGAGGCGGCTTTTTGGGTTCAGATTTTTTATCACCTATTTACATAATTTAGTACATTGTTAAAATACTTGGCCGATTTGGACGAATTTAGTATAGTTTATTTTAAAGCCCTTAAAAAATAGATACATATGAGATTCGTCGCGCTAACAGAAGTATCACGCCTAGTGTAACCATATCTTCCCAACAGAACGAACCATAATTAAACTATAGTTTTGAATCAATTTCAGAAAAAGTTGGAATAAACAGCGATGTAATCACTAGATCTTTGTGATAATTTGTTCACTTAGCTGCAGTTTGAATAAGATAGATCGCATCAGAAAAGGTATTAACAAAAATCTTGTACTGTAGCGCTAACAGGTTAAGGTGGTAACTTCGACAGGTTTATCAGAGTAAATTTTACATTTTTAGTGAGCGGGAATATTAGTTAGCCACGTGAAACAGCGCTGTACCATGTGTTTAATTAAAATAGGCTCAGACGTTTTTAGGGGGTAACTCCCCCCCCCCCCCCCCCACCGCACGAATAATTCAACGAGATAAATATTTTTTACACACCAAGCCCCGCAGAAGTGGGGCCTCCCATAAATTGTCTGAGGTTGAGTCTATTTCAATTTAATGAAACACATTGCATGTTTCAAAATACTATTAACTTGATTTACTGTAGCTGTAATATATTTACAGGAAATCAGTTAAATTCTACAGTTAACCTGTTAAAGGATTTATGCCACTGTTATATGTACGCTGAATTAGTGATCCATTACTAAATATGTTGCGTCAGTCCAGTGGTTAAGGAAGAATAAGTCACCTACGCTGTAGGTTGCGGGTTAGAATCCAAATTTGGTTATTTTTAATCGTTTAACAGGATTAGCAGTTTTTGGTGTTTAGTGAGTCAGTCTTTTTTCAGGGTAAGGTAAAATAATGCGTATGGTGGCTTAGCAATTACAGCACCCCCTCTTTAGGAATTGAAAATAAAACGTATGTGAATATATACTAAATTCACTCTAATTTACTAAAACTGAACAGTTTCCCTCAGGGTGTTAAACTTCCGCTAAATTCAAAATGTTGAGCATGATATTCGTAATTTATGAGCACCAGAACCAGACCAAAAACAAAATCTGTGTGTATTTTCTAAAAATTGTTTATTTCTAAATGGGTCTAAAACGGGGAGCTAATGGTTTTTGATCCCGGAACAGAACTATTTCCTCTATTTTATGGTGCTAAAATTACTACTGAGTATTGCTGAGTCCGCAACTTATTGCAATTTAAAATGCATTCACTTAGTATTGTAAAAAAGTCACAAAGATTTTACCATTAATTTAAACGTAACTTCAAGTAATTTAAAATAATAAAATTTCGCCGGTTGAATTTGACCGGTTTCAGTGTTTTTTTAATTCTGCCGTCGCATTTTAGAAAATCCGGCGCTTCGCTCAGTATTTGTCTACCGTGGGCCCTCAGTAGACGCTGAACTTGCAGTGAATTGGTTTGATAACGACAAACAATGTTTATATAGTATGGCTAACCTTAAAACCATCACAGTTGGTGCCATAATAAGCGACAGGCAAGATACAAGTGGTGCCGATACAGCACCAATACAAATGGGCTTAGTACGATCTTTGCTAGTACAAGTGGGTAGTAGGTACGAGTGATCTTAGCCAGAATAGCGCCGGTACGAGTGCGCTAGGTATGAGTTTGGCTGGTAAAAGTAGGCATTGTAGTAAAAAAAAATAAGCTTAATTTATTTTCGATTTATTAATAATATTATATACATGAAAGCACCACCATGATTGTTATATTTATTTTCACAGCAAGAATGTCTTCCCCAGCCAAAATCAAAGTAAATGTAAGTGCATTTCATTTCTCCAAGAGACGTACAATGTATTGTTAGCAAATAAATTTTAGTTTCCTATAATATTATTGTATTGTATATATGTCAGATATGATAGTTACTCATTATAATCATAATGATAATCACTGTGTTGTATTGGTAACATTAATGAAAATTTATTTATGCTATTTTCATAGTTAAAAATTGATGGAAACAGTTGGGAAGTTTTTACATTTATTGGTGAGAAAGAAACTGGTTCATTCAAAATGAAGGATCTTCAAAACGACATCAAGGAACATTTTAACCTTCAAAAATCAACGTACCAAATAGTACAAACTCGTGGTAGGTTTCGTTCATAGCATGAAGCTTGTCTTATAGAGAGTTACTACATATTAAAATAATGCAGTTCGAAATCATTGTACCTCAATTTTCGATGTGAAGTTATATGTACATAAACATCGGAACCACGCCAACCCAAACATTAACCTAAAACACGTGTTTGTTTATTGCAGAAAACAAAAAGTTCGAGATTCGAGTACAACAAGATTTAGATCAAGCCATGAATTCGTCTAAAAACAAAACCTTAGTTCTCCATTTGTTTTCGCTACCACTAGCATGACAAATTCGAAATGTAAAAAAAATAGCTGCTTCTGCAGTAGATTCAGATTCATGCATTACGGTTGTACTTAGGACAAAGCTTTACACTACTATTACAAGCTTTCTACATTGTAATTAATTGTATTTTAATTATTTATAGAACAACCTTCCAGGTTTATCTCCTGTAGGATTCAATACCCCACCTGCACCAAGAACAAATGAACATGGCGAGGAAGTTGTCTTTGGTAGTGCTGGCCCGTCGAGCTCAAATATACAAGGTAAGCCTTTTTATTAAGTTTTGAAAGTATGATATTTTAAGTTGGCTGGCACTGTTTTAGGTTTAAAAAGCAAATTTTACGGCTTTCAGATTGCCTTATTCAATTGTGAAATTGCTTTATGGACCTTTATAACGCTTGTTAGAATAATTTTAACGCTTTTGTTTGTAGATTGAATTAAACTTACTGGGATTTTTGTGCTGTTTAGTTCTATAGATTTATTTCGTATTTCAAATATTTTTATAGTTGATTTTACCATGAGTTTTACACATAGTCTATGTCGCATAGGTAATATAATATGTACTAATTTTTATATTACCAAGCAATTAAATCCTGGTTTTTATTTTTTAGGGGTCCAAGTAAAGGATGTGTCGTCAACATCGTCGAAATTCTTTTAATAATTTAAAAAATCTTTGGATTTCATTTTAAACTTTTTTTTTACATTTTTTAAGTTTGTATACTATTTCTTTCTTTTGGTACAAAATATTTATCTCCATTTACTTATATGGGTGTTCGCTGGTGGATTGTGGATTCATCTTCTGGTAAGAGTCATATGCATAATAAATGTTATATGAATGTGTAAATTGTAAATAGGATTAAGAAAGTATGCAGAACATCATTTTTTTAAATATTCAAGAACCTATTTAATTAATTCAATGAATTTATAAAACTATTTTCTAGAGATGGATAATTGAATTCTTTGATGAATATTGAATCTTCAGAGATTTTAAGCTAATAAACAAAAACGAAGTGAGCACGAAACGACCTTGATTGATATGTGGTGCTATTATTTTTCATCTTGTACGCAGGAATGCAGGATATTGGAAAAAAATCGGCATAGGTCATAATAATATTCTTTCAAGTTAGTAGTTGCTAGCATACAGAAAAATTTGTAAAATATAATTACTGCACTGCTTCTCCCATGTGCCTAAAAATTGTGAACATGTGTATGCAGACATCTTAAAAAAATGCTTAGTGACAAGATAGGAGGTAATAAGACAGTGAAAAACTATTTAAGTCATTAATAATGGCAATGTACGTGGAAAATCCTCGGGTATTATAAAATTATTCAAAAAATTGAATTAAAAGTAAAAATTGATAAGTAAATCTTGGACTGCCGTAAAAAGTTTTTGTTTCCAACTTTAGCAGTTAATAATTTCTAATTCCGTGTTAGCTTTAATAAATAGGAAACTCACAAAACAGAATGCTACAATCGACTTTCATGAGAGTCGAACTGCTCTGACGCCTTGAAATAGACAGGTAAAATAAAATAGTAATCGAATTGAATTAGTGTATATTAATTTACTTGCTGATCCGATGCATAGATAATATGATATATTAAAGTATGCAAAATATTGCATATATTTTTAGTCTGTGGAACATAGATTGTTGCATAATAATGATTATAGCTTAGTTAGTTACAGTTAGGACAAGGGATTTACGTTGAGTGTTGAGCTTCTAGGGCAGGTATAACTACGTAAGAAATCATTGGAATTAATTACGTGGTCTTATGTAAATTATTTAATTGTAATGAACTTACTTATTGTTTTAACTTTAATTATTTTGTATTGGCATCACTTGCGTGTTTGTTAGGATCTTCCATAAATGATGTCATCGAAACATCCCGATTTCCAGGACCCTATGATCATGATTCCCCTGCCAACAGCATCACTATTGCGTAAATGGCTATCTTTAACATGGGATGTCCTCAGTATTCAAGCAGACTCATTGACCCCTACCCGGGACGTCATTTATGAGCGATTCCTTAACAGTGAAAAATGTTCTGAATGCATTTTTTTCTAATTCTAAGCTCAAGTGTTTCGTCAACTAATCTCGTTATGACGTTATATTATGACTTTAACCGTTCCGCCAGGCCAGATGACCACTATAGTACTTATAATTGATGTATAGTGATAAGTTATAGCTAAAGCTTCTGATGGAAATTGACCGCCACTACCTTACTAAAGTATAATATAATGGTAAGATTGGTAAGTATTCTAGCAAATAAATTTGCTTGCTTGCTATAGCTTCCTAACGCCTTATGTAACGCATGTATTTTCATCGCTAATGGAATTAAATTCGAGGAATAATTAGCTTTGGAGCATTTATCAATTTAATTAATAATTTGGCGGCGATGATATGACGTAACACACAGATGGCCAAAAATGTACGACACATTAATTGTTTTAAATAACGCGACAGTAACATTTCTGTTCTGACTAAATTTACTATGTTTGCTATATATAAGTACATACCAGTTAATACATGCAAACAACATTATTAGATCACCACAAAATTAACCATTTAAGTTTATTTACATTTACAGCCGAGTCATTCTAAACTATGTAAGTTATAAAATTGTTTTGACAGATGTTTATGATAATTTCGGCTTCGGCTTTAATTTTTAAAAGCTGGTATTGCCCTGAATGAGTCATTTCCTTTGCAGTTGACAAACTGTAATAAAACTGTATAACTATTCGCATTACTCTAAACTAAAAATTCATAATTTACCTACTTCAATATTATTAGCAATTGCATTTTTGCATTAAGCCTTACGCCAGACCAGAATACAGTATCTACAATGTTAGCATAAATATTTTCAATTCTGAAAGGCCGACGCGACGCCGTCATAATACTATCTAAACAGATAACAGAGCTTATTGTGAAAATGGAAAACACAATATATCATGGCTATTATACGGAAACGCTAAAACTAAAACTGAATCAGCTAATGTACTGCTGATAAGTACAAAAGTGTGAACTACAATAAATCATGGGATAATTACGAAGATAAAGATATGAAGAGTGGTTTGGCAAAACAAGATAAGTCCATTTGTTCAAAAATGAGATTATTTGGGTTAAGTCAAGTGTACTGTTCAACTATAGTTAAGTTACTGTGTTACATGATAAAGGTAAAAAATTCAACCAAATAAATTCTTTAAAAATAGCCAAAATTTCATTTTTTTTGGCAATACGGGATAAGCCCTTCTAAAACATACACTTCAGATGTAACTTTACTTCGTTAGTTTTTTCCAAGTTTGTAGAAGACCATTGACGGGCGTGAACTATTTTAAGCACTAAAACATTGAAATGTGAAAAAAACGTTTAAATCACTCATTACGATTAAAATTTTATCTCACGGGATTTCTAATCCATTATTAGATTTTGAGGCACAACGGGTCAAGTCTGCAAATTAAAATTTTTGAAAATTTTCGAAAAAATTCCAGAGTCAGTCTAGATTTTCGAAACTGCGCTTGTACTAAACCTTCGTCAGTTACTGTACCTGTAGAAAACAATTCAGTACAAAAATTTAATCCTGTCACCTTTAAATAATATTTACTGTTCCTGTGAAATTGGCTTCGATGGACTTATCCCGCTTTTTCATAAAGTGTTTCAATATTGACAATTCGCATAAAACATCCTGCAAATTCAGCTGTACGATATATTTACATTTGTATTATCACGAGAACTTGACCTTTACTGTAATTCCTAATAAAACAAAATTCATTAGTCATTTGACTGGTTTTACAATGCAGGAAAAAAACCAAATTCATTGTGATTTTTCACTCTATCTGTAAACAGAAACCGCACCTGCGAAAAAATTAGTACGATTTTAATTTAATTTATTGCAGTTGTAGTCACTGCTTCCGTCAGTTTTGTCTATATTTTTTTACATGTGTAAAAGGTAACTACTAGTTTCAAAAATAATTTCTGTAATCCTATTACTATAAAATTATCAAGTTCCACTTCTATAATTGAAGATTCGAAGACACTATCATACATTCAATAAGTTTTATAGCGGCATCGCATATATCAGTTCAAAAATGATGGAGAACAGCACTACTGACTCGGAAAAACGAACCGAGCTATTTCGAAAAGCCATGAAGGAAAATCGAAAACGGATTTTAAATTCACTGGCTAATACACCTGAAGTAATACGGCAGCTAAATCAGCTGGGCGTCCTTGGCAATAAGCAACTAAACAGACTAGTAAGATCCGAATCTGCCTATACCTATCTATACATCCTAATCTAATTTTAACTGAGATTTGTTTTGGTCTATTCAGTCAGGCAATTAATAACTGCTTAGTAAAATTATTAATCAATTCAAAAATTCTCAACGTCGATTTTTTCAAAATGTCATGTTTATATAGATACATATGCCAAGCCTTTCGATACAAAAAACAAAGCTGATCAATATACTGCTCAATAAGGATTTTGAAGTCTTAGATAAGTTTATTAAAGTCCTAGGCTACACCGGAAATCAAGCGTTAGAATATTTGCTGGATTTTTACAGAGACCAAAGTAAGTAGGTATTTACTAATCGAAAATAAATATGTACCTTCATTTTCATTTAAAAACGTTATAAAATCCAGTGTGGTGCAATACAATGTCAGGATGCAAAAATTCGTAATTTTATAATAATAAGCGATTTACGATTTATAACAACGATGTAAAAAAGTGTTAAAAATAATCGTGTATTTTCTTTCCGTCTCTGCTTCTCTTGAAGTACTGAAAGAATTTCCAGTAGAGAATTTAGAACCACATGGAATTGAAAAAGACAGTCATGAACGCAGGGATTCTGGAAATAGGTCCAGTGGGATGTCAATCGAGACAGATTTGAATACCTTAATGAATCCAGACCCTGAAGATCCAATTGAAACGGATCCTCTCGCAATCCCCTTGAGCCCATACCCATCACCACCTTCCCCAGCAATAAGTACCACATCAATTCTCATAGATATTTCTGGTAAAAAATGTAGCAAGTGTTCCTATCTTAAACTGTTTCGCGCAGCCTCAGAAGGAAATGTGGATTTTTTAAAGAAATTACTCGAGTCTGAAAACTATCAAAAAGAAAAGTTGGAGCCATGTGAAGAATGCTTTAAGCAGACTAGAGGCCAAACTTTATTACATGCAGCTGTTTTAGCGAGTTAGTAATTTTGCAGCAGAATTCTTAAAGATTTTTAAGTTAGTAATTAATTATTGTATGGCATATGGTATGACCATTGGAAGTCATACCGTCTGTGAAGAACCAAAATGACCCATATCCAATTTAAGCTATGGAATCAAAATGAGCTATGTCATAAAAACAAAATTAAAAACATGCGTAAAATGTTAATTAGGAGTTTTTGAAAAGTGCAAAATATTCTATTAACATGTTTTTGAAAAGCTTAAAATATTCTATTTATACATATTTTTGAAAAGTGCAAAATATTCAATTTAAATGTTTTCAAGACATGTTTCAATATTTTTGTAGATAGTGGATATTGTTTTTAGCTACAATTTGATATGGGTAATTTTGGTTCTTCACAGACGATATCCCGTTATAGCTATCGAACTATCGATTAATTAGACTGAATATTCCGGGGGCAGAAAATCTAAAATATATTTTATTTTTTCCAGAAAATTCAACTGACGTTGTGGCATGTGTGGAGTTGCTCCTGGCCAAACTATGTGGCGACGTAACGGACAGTATACTATCCGGCGAGGACAGCTTGACCCTATTATTGAACACTCAGGATGACGTAGGACAAACAGCGATTCATTTAGCTGCCAAAAATGAGCGCAGTACTGTTGTCGAGAAACTGTACTATGATTATAATTGTGATATTCTTATCAAGTAATTCATAATTTTAAATACCTAAACATCTAACTAACGATTTTTAACGTGATTTTTCAATGTGCAAACAAGATGTAGATATTCCAATTCTACATGCTTGACTTAGTCTACTAAAAAAATTAGTTTTAATACTTCGAATACTTCAAAACTTTATTCCAGGAACAAGCTTGGTTTAACCGCCTTGGATCTAATCTACACTAACATACCCAAAGTTGCGTGGGGTATTTTGAACAAAGAAACTTTACCCCTTGCCAAGAATAATGACTCTGTTGATGGCAATTTTGATTTAGAAATAGATTTCGGGTAAGATTTTAAAGCATTTTACTACGTGACTATCCTTCAAAGTGTAAAAATTGTAGTAAAAATTGGATATTAAAAATCGTTTTAAATTATTTGTCACACATACAGCCGCATCATCGGATGTCCCCTTTTCAAGCATGATAAAAATAATGATACAAATAACAAAGCAGCTGACAAGTATATTGAAACTAGAACACTTACTAAATTAGTGGAGAGTAATACGGATGCATCCTACATTTTGTTATCTCACGTGATGGTGAAAACTTTTCTGGACTTAAAATGGTCAAAGATGAGCCCCTTCCTCTATTCGTACATGGTTCTCAAGGTTCTACTATATATTTGGTATACACTGTTTGTGGTCAGTGTATTTCTGGCCCAGTGTCCTATTACCTCGAATTCGAATGCACACGTTTCCCCTGAGGCTGGCGGGGCAGGAGTAGAAGCTCATTTTCCTTTCGAGCGTGATGCAATTGACAGAAATATTTTCACCTATTTGTTCGGAGATTGGAAATCTGCAGCTCATGCTTTAACCGGGTTTCAAGAAAATGATGAAGAAATACATGCCCGTTCTTCAAGTATGTATCTCTAATAATTATAATATACGAATCGAAACAGCTATATTCTTATTTTACAAGAAATATTTTTACATATTATAATATGACGTAATGTTACTTTCAAAAATTTTCCATAGCTACTGACGGTCGACTATTTTGCAACTACAATCCTAAATGGCAATGGCAGCCTTTGGCTTTCCTCATTATAGGGATTTTGCTCTTTGTGAAAGAAATTTTGGAAGCATTAGTTTTGACTGGGGTTCAACACAATCAACGATTTTTTGAAGCGTACCGGAACAGTTGGGAAAATCGGTTTCAATTAGCATTTATTGCTCTCATGATACTTATTGGGACCATGGCGTTTCAGCCGAATATCCCGGACTACTATTATTCCTACGCTGCGGTAAGATATCGTCTGTAATCTGTGAAGAACCAAAATGCGACCTATATCCAATTTAAGCTAGAATCAAAATGAGCTATATGTCATAAAAACAAAATGAGAAACATGTGTAAAAAGTTAATTAGGAGGTTTTGAAAAGTGTAAATTGTTCTATTTACATAGTTTTGAAAAGTGTAAAATTTTCTATTTACATGTTTTTGAAAAGTGCTAAATATTCTATTTACATATTTTTGAAAACGAGAAGTGCAAATTGTTTCATTTACATGTTTTTGAAAAGTGCAAAATATATTCTATCTACATGTGTTTGAAAAGTGCAATTTGTTTCATTTACATATTTTTGAAAAGTGTAAAACGTTTTATGTACATGTTTCTGAAAATTCCAGAATGTTCTATTTAAATATTTTTGAAAAGTGTAAAATGGTCTATTGAAATGCTTTCAAGACATATTTCAATATTTTTGTAGATACTACATATTGTTTTTAGCTAAAAATGGGAATGGGTCACTTTAGTTATTTACAGACGATATGCAGTCAGATCATTATATAGAACATTTTATATCTTAAAATTCATGACAACATTTAACTACGAAAACGAAATTATAAAAATGAGGATGTTTTGATGGAAGATCCCCGATATGTACTTTTTTTGGCTACTGTGTGCATTATGTACAGTTAATAATTGAAAATTTAAATATTTGACTTTGCTGCTGAATGTAATAATTATATATTTCATATTTAAATTCCTTCCATAGCTGAGTATTGTAGTGGTGTGGGCTTTGATTTTTATGCAAGTGGGCTACTTATTAGGACAAGGGGTGTACGTTCAACTTCTTGGCAAGGTAAGTCAATCCCTTAATTAAATATCGGCATGGGTTAATATTAAAATATTTTAGTTAATTATAAAATGGACTACATATGTATATGCAAGTACATATCCGTACAGAGTTGCAGAGGATACATTTATTGAGAATTAATAAATATGTTTCAACAGATCATCAAACGATTTGGGACACTCATGCTCAACTATCTCTGCTGGATCATCGCATTCTCAATTGCACTCAGTATTCTCTTCCCTCATGACAAACCCTTTGAAACGCTTCCAAAATCCTTTTTAAGGGTCATCACCATGATGAGTGGGGAGCTCAACTATGAAAGCACGTTCTATGGACATCAGGTTCAGAACAGTGGGAATGATACTGAAGCTCATACTCAGGCCCGAAGTGGCCCGGTTTCATCCATCGTTTTCACTGCTCACATTATCTACATCAGTTTGGCTCTACTTCTCACTATTGTCTTGAGCAATGCACTCATTGGGCTTGTTGTCACAGATGTCCAGGTAATTAAGTGATTTATTTGACGTGATATGTAGTTACTACTTTAGATGTTTGGAACTTTACTTTACTTATAAAACACACCTTGAGACTTGAGATGAGATGTCGATTTATACTAAGTGAATGAAGATTTGTTATTAAATAGGAATTGCAAGAAAGAGCAGAAGTCCTACTACGGTCGATAAAAGTCGACAAAATGTACACAATGGAAGTGACGCTGTTGAGGCTACAGCGTATCTTACCTTGTTTGAAAAATGTTTTAAATATTTTTGTGATACATCCAAACGCCATTTGGCAAGTTCATGGGGACAGGATGCCAACCGGTGACGGGTAACAATATATTATATGATAATATCACAATTATTAGTAAAAATGTTTTGAATTAGTATTCGTTTATTCGACTGTGCGGTGTGAGTAGTAATAGAAAATAGACAGAGAAAAACAATAGAAAAGCTTCAAACTTTATGGGAGTTCAAGAACTTATAATTGTATGGCATATAATTTGTTATTGCGAATAAAGTATATCGTCTGTGAAGAGCCAAAATGACCCATATCCAATTTAAGCTAGAATTAAAATGAGCTATGTCGTAAAACCAAAATGATAAACATGCGTAAAATGTTAATTAAGAGTTTTTGAAAAGCGTAAAATGTCCTATTTACATGTTTTTGAAACGGTGCAAAATGTCCTAATTCCATGTTTTTGAAAAGGTGCAAAATGTTCTAATTCCATATTTTTTAACAGGTGCAAAATGTCCTAATTCCATGATTTCGAAAAGGTGCAAAATTTTCTAATTCCATGTTTTCGAAAAGGAGCAAAATGTTTTAATTCCATGTGTTTGAAAAGTGTAAAATGTTGTATTTACATATTTTTGAAAAGTGCAAAATATTCTATTTAAATGCTCTCAAGACATATTTGAATATTTTTATAGATAGTTGATATTGCTTTTAGCTAAAAATGGATATGGGTAATTTTGGTTCTTCACACACGATATGTTATAATTATTCATGTCTTGCATCGGATCCAAGAGTGCAGGTGAAAATAAGCAAGTAGTAATTATATCAGTTAGATCGTTGTATTTACACTACATGACTGAATGTGTTGTTTTTAGAATGGTTCTCAAAATCTCCATAAAGGGTATTCCAAAGGATCTTCAACAGGAAGTTCGAGAATTTGCACTCAACCCAAAGGCTTATAGTATAAAGACACCAGTTGGCAGCGTACACTTACACTGAATTCAGCCAGCGGCCAGCGATAAGATGATTATTTAATTTTGTATGTGATATAATTATATGTATAACCTATACATGCTGTGTATATGAATTTTATTACTTAAGCGTAAGCTTAAAATGTACTTAGGTAAGTAGTTTAATATGCATACGGAATGTCAAAAAGAACAACATTAAAAAAGAAATCACAAAATCGTGTGTTTCTATTCTCTTAAGTACAAAACTACAGCTGCCAATCAAATATTAAATCAAGCGTTTTACAACTCTAATTTTATTATAGCTCGCATTGCACCTCATCGCAAATCAGGAACTGTACATAAAAGTTAAGGTTATGCTTTTTAGGTACTCAACATTCAACATCATCTTCAATTTATGGGAACAAATCTGCTGGGCCAATATTCACGATCTTGTCACTTGTCATATGTCTAGGTCCTCCCTATTTCTATCTATGTAATTTATGGAGTATATAATTAACTGCAAAAGACTCAGGGCATAATGTTGGGGAAATACCTAAACTGAAAGATTAAAAAATACAAAAATTCAAAGAAAAAATGAAGTAATGTTGATGTTTGGCATTGATTATGGGTAATGGGTACCGCATGCTCAAGCTTCCCACAGTGCTTTCCTGTATGAGCGCAAAAATTCACAATAGAACAATTCGTTTTGATATATGTAGCATACACATTTTAATCATATGCAATCTGCCTAAAAACTAATGCAAGTTCGTCATATGGAAAATCATGATCTTACCTAAAAATAATGCAGCTTTGCACTTTTTGTAAACTTTACGAGTTTTGGTCAGTTCTGGCTTTCTCACAAAGGTTATTTAGTGCATCTCTATGCATCTCTGCATCTACCTACTACAAATCATTATTGCGATATGCAGATTACGAACTGACCTCCTGTCAAAATTCTCAACCTTCCACTCACGACCAGTCATGTACTTTTGTGTGTGTACTTCATAATATTATGTACACTATTTTAGTCATTGAAAAGAAATACAATGTGGAAGCAACACTTTACATGTATGTGATGAATTAACAGCTTTAATAAAATTCGTATCTATACAAAGGTGTTTATTGATGATTGAATAGTTATATTTTCAATCAAACACACATCTTTAATTTAAACAGGTACATTACATTTTCCAAAAATGCATCTGTTTTAGATAGTAGGCTGTGTCTGTTTGTAGGCTGTGAACTTGACCAACGACGTGTTCTATTTTTATTTCAGTCAGTGCATGCATTCCACCACACCAACACTTTTGATTTACTGACAAAAAGTGCTAAGAAACTCCTAATATTCGTTTACAGTAAAACTACTTTTTCAGCATAATTGAACCAACATCTGATCAGCACTAAACTTTTACAATTAACTACAATTATTACTTTATAATTATGTTTGTCTTAACCAACACAAGTCAAGAAAAACCCGAAGCAGAAATCGAGGAAAATATAGAAGTTCCTCCTCACGGTGCTGCAGACGATCGGTTTTCAAAAATGATGGAAGAAAATCGAGGTCGAATTCTGGACTCAATGGAAAACACTCCCGAAGTTGCCAGACAACTGTTTGATCGTAAAATCCTCAGTGAAAAGGAGCTCTTAATAATTGTAATATTTACTAATTCCTTTACACTAAAAAAATAGTATCAACTAAATAATCATTAAGTAAATGAGGGAAATGTTAAAGTACATACCAATCTTTCTTATGGGTATTCAACATTGAAGTTATTTTGCATGTATTTTGCCTTTTAATTTCTGTAAAAACGACAATTATTTGTACAGTACTCCAAACCGTCCCGCTCTACACAAAAAGAGATGTTGGTGAATCTAATAAAAGAAAGAGGACGCGGACAGGAAAGGCTACAAAGCATCATTACAATTTTCCGTGACACCAATAACCAAGGTCTGGAACTACTTTTCGCCTCCATGAACGATGAATGTACGTAAGACATAAAAAGCACTGAAGAAAGTGGTTCCAAATTTTGAAATATTATTGGGTTTAGTGATATTGTGTATGACTGTTGGATGGGAGTGTAAATAAATGAAGATGAAGTGACTCTCTATTTGTTTGGTAACAAATGTGTTAATAAATTAGTTTTATTAACGGTCTAAACTGAAACACAAAATAAATGACTTAACTATTCAAGATAAGGTAGGTACTAGTTCACGGTTTAAGATTTGACGTGGAAGTGTTTTACAATGCTCTCAAACCGTCCTTAAAAAGTACTAATTGTTTTGTTTCCGCGTTCCAAAATAAATTAAATATTTTTACATTAAACAATTAAAATTCATTAACTTATTTCCTTGATTTCATCATGCTTAACTGTCTAGACTAGTTGGTAAATAATGTCACCATTCATCATTGATAATTTCCTCATTGCTAAATCTAGACATCACAATTTAATTTACAAAATTACTCAATTGCATGACTCAAATACTTCAATAATTTCTACACTACAAAAACTCGGTAGCTTCCGCATCGCTACCTCCAACACGCCGCCTACCCGATTTAATATGCGACCCATGCATATTCTTTAATCCCCGGGTCGGGTAAGTTTTTTAAAAAAAAATTCTGAATAAATAATTATAAAAATAAATACTCAAATGAATTTAATTATCTGTTATTCTGACTGCTCTTCGTTATCCGATGGTTCTGCTGGTGGGGTCTCTGGTCCCTCTGACTGTTGCATGTTGGTATCTAGTCCCTCCTTCTCTTGTAAATCTTTTTCTAGCTGCATTCTCAAGACTGATGGTAATAGCTTTCCATGATATTCCATGGCACTGCGAAACTGACCGGCCTCGTCGATGAGCTCGGGATCCCAATCTCCTCTGAATCGAAAACCGCTCCCCAAGTGTTTCCGGATGAAGTCGTTCCTATTTGCATAGCGTCTCATGGTGTCTTCGCAAAAGAAACAGCTTAAGCCTGAAGGATGTCCGTGGGCCACTAAGTACTCCATTTTCGGTGTCAATTTGGCTCGATGTCTCCACATCCTGACTGTGTAATCTGCATCCGCTTGTAGAGTATTGAGATCCCCGTGTTCCCAATGTCCTCGAATCCGCGAGCGTGAGTGAAAACAATACTTGTATTCGAAAGAAACTTCTGGGTCGAATCCGCATTTCTTTCCGTCTGCACTAATGAAAGCTCCCAATTGTGCTGCCGTCCCCAGGTAGTAAAGTCTTTCGTGCCTTGGTATGTCACACTGCTGGAACCATGGTGCTGGTGCTTTTAGGTTGTGACACCACGTCAGTTCCCTTTTCATTTCACACTGATGATGGATAGGCTCACCGTTCCCCTTCCCCATTTTTCTTATTATGGATGGCACTGGCAAGTCCTCTAATTGCTGTTCGATCTCTCTTGCCTCTTTCTTAAGCGCCTTCATTTCCCTCTTAATCGCCTCCAGTCTCCTTTTGCCTTGGTTTTCCGTTCGAATTCGTCTCCTCACTTCCTCTCTTTCCTCGTCTGTATCGTAACCGTCCGAACTCGTGTAAATGTTATCCGGGTCCATTTTAAAAAATTAAAAATGACACGAAATTAGTTAAACTTTGAATTTGGTATTTTATGCGTATAAATAGGACAGTGAGTAGTTTATGCTATTGATTGACAAAAGGGCCATCGCCAGCGACTCTGAGAGTGCCTTTGTGTGTCAAGTGCAGTGGGGGAATAATTTGAGCTGCCATGTATCTCGCTGGTCTCTGTATATTTCGCCTTGGCCGTGTTGATGTTATGGATTGTCCATCCGTCTGTACTGGAATGCTCGAATCTGCATTTTTACTTAGTTGTTGTTGTTTAATTTCCTCATCCTTCTTCGCCTTTGTTATTCTTATTTTTCTCGCTTGCCCTGGCTTCTTTACTGTCTCTGCCTCTGCTTGTTTGTCTTTTTTATTTTGATTCCTCTTTCCTCTCCTTGAAAGTCCAATTCTTTCGGGCAATTGTGGTACTTTATTAAACTCGTCAAAGTCGAAGGGTATTTCGTGTGTCCTCCATTCCTCCTCTGACCTAATTACTATCTTTTTAAGCTGTGAACAATGTGCGTATGTAGGGATTTTTATACCTTGATAATCTGGGTGAAATGGTTTGATATTGACATTCCCATACTTGTCCTGATCTGAAGTTACTATGCACGGACCGAAGTATTTTATTATGAATTTTTCTGCCATTCCTATAATTCTAACCTTCATCCCTAATCTTACTGTGTCGCCTACTTTGAATTTAATATCTCTCCTATGCTTGTCGTAAGCTTCTTTTGCCTTAGCATGCGCCTTTTCTAATTCTATAACTGCCTTCTGTCTGTCTTTAAAAATTTCATTAATCGTTGGATTCCTAGAATATGCTTGCGATCCAAAAAATGTGTCAATGGGCATTATTGGCTCTCTAGCATGAAGTAATTCGAAGGGTGTAAATCCTGTGCTTTTGTTTACTGCCGTATTAAATGCAAACGTAATATATGGTAAAATCTCGTCCCAATCTGAATGCATTTTGTCTACATACATACTTAGCATGGTTGTTAAAGTCTGATTAGTTCTTTCCGTGAGTGCGTTGCCTTGGTGGTATGTAGCTGCTGTGGACCTATGCCTTGCATTTAATTGTAAAATTACTTCCTGTATTAAATTTCCCTTTAATTCTGCCGCATTATCTGTTATTAAATTTTTAAATGCTCCATGCTCACATATTATTTTCTGTACTAAAAATGCTGCTATATTTTCCGCCTTTCTATTTGGTATGGCCTGTGTAATTGCATATCGCGTAAAGTATTCAGTGCAAACTATGATATATTTATTTCCTTTCAATGACTCTGGAAATGGGCCTAAAAGGTCCAATCCAATTGTATGAAACATGTGTTCAGGTGTTATGGGTACCATTAATCCTATTTTACGCTGTGTGGAATGCTTTCTGGCCTGACAGTGATCGCATGTACTAACAAACCATTTAATGTCCTGTTGCATATTAGGCCAATAATATTTGGGTGTTATTCTTCTCTCTGTTCTAAATACTCCTTGATGCGCCGCTAAATTATCTATGTGATATGCCTTGAGGATATAAATTCTTAATCCCTTGGGGATTAAAATTCTGGGCCATCGCGTATGTACAGTATGGTATATCCATACTCCCTCCTTATTTCTTTCACAACTTCCCTTTTTCTTACTTATAAAATTCTGTAATTCTTCGTCCTCTGCTTGCTGTCTTATTAATTCTAAGCCTGCTGGTATTGGATGTGACTGGTCCTCCCAACCTTCTTCTTTCTCAGCTACCTGCGTTAATTTACATTCTACTACTATGTGTCCTGCGTATGCATCTACATAATTATCTTTTTCTTCGTCCTCTGCCGTAGCTATAGTTGTCGGGTGCCTACTTAATGCGTCTACATTCGTGTGCTTCTTTCCTGGCTTGTATTTTATATCGTACTCGTAGTCTCCTAATTTAATCAGAAATTTTGTTAGTCTACAAGTCTGGTCCTGTTTCTTGGGTAATAAATATTGGAGTGCTGAATGGTCAGTTATAATTGTAAATTTCCTACCATATAAATATTCTCTAAATTTTCTACATGCAAATACAGCTCCTAATAATTCTAAATGCCCTGCTGGATAGTTGGCTTCTGCTTTAGTGAGTGATCTACTAGCATACATAATTGGTACTTCTTGGCCGTCTACTTCTTGACTAAGTATCGCTCCTAAACCTTGATATGATGCGTCAGTGGATACTATGCACGGTAAATCCTCTCTGAAATGATGTAAAACTGGTGCTGTAATTAATGCCGTTTTGAGTGTTTGATATGCTTCCTCCATCTCCTTGGTCCATTCATACTTAGCATTCTTTTTCCATAATTCTGTCAGTGGTTTGGCTATTTTTGCATAATTTGGAATAAACTTTCTATAATATGATGTAAGTCCTATCAGTATTCTAGTTTCGTGTACATTCTGTGGTCGTGGAAAATCTCTGACTGCCTTTATTTTTTCTTCGTCTGGGTAAATCCCATTGGCGTCTACTATGAAACCTAAACAACTTATCCTTGTAAATGCAAAATGTGACTTCTCGGGATTTAATGAGAGTCTATATCTCCTAAGCCTATTAAATAACCATCTCAATCGCTGTTGGTGCTCTGGAAATGTGGGTGCATGTACTATAATGTCATCTATAAAAACCAAAACGTATTTCCATTTTAGGCCACACAAAGCTGTGTCCATTAAAAATTGGAAAAAACTGGGACAGGTTTTCATACCAAAACTCATTCGTTTATATCTATATGTTCCATTTGGTGTTATAATTGTTGTCTTATCTCTGTCGTCTGGGTGTATGAGACCTTGATGAAAGCCTGCGTATAAATCTACCGGGCTAAAAAATGATGCATTTCTGAGTGCATGTAAAATATCATCTATTCTTGGCAATGTCCATGTGTCTCCTATTGTTACTGCGTTCAACTTCTGATAATTTGCTACCATTCTAAAACTGCCTCCTTTCTTCTTTACTAAAAATACTGGGGATGCCCATGGGCTGTGGGCTTCCTCTAAAATATCTCCTTCTATGAGCTCGTCAACTTGTCTAGCTATTTCCTCCATTTCCTGTGGAGATCCTCTATAGGGTGGGCTGCTTTGGGGTGGGCTATTTCCTGTATTAATTCTCATTGGTGGTAATTTGGCTGCTTTTACCTCATTAATTGACCATGCAAAAACGTCTGAAAATTCTAAGCATAATTTCTTGACCTGCTCTTTTTGTTCGTCATCTAAATCTGGATTAATATGCAATTTGCTAAGCTGCTCTGCTGTTAATAATTTAAAGTCCGCTGGTGGTGGTATTTCCTCTTCAGTAGATTTATTATGATTTAAATTAGCTCTCTTTCCATGAATAATGGTATAGCCGTCCTCATATGTACCTACTACGGCTCCTCTAAATATTTTCTTGGGCTTCTCTGATGGATTAAATACTAATACTGCTGGGCTACTTTTCTTTATTAATCCTCTTGCTATGAATAATCTCTGCTTACTATATACCTCCGCCTTGGGCTCTAATAATAATTCTGGATGATCGTCATGTGTATATTGTAATTTAACCATAGTCGCTGATCGTGGCTCTAGCATTGTGGTCTCCGCTATTCGGGCTTTGTTATTATTGTACATTACTGGAGTTGTGAATTTTGCATAGGTAGGGCCTTTAATTTCGAAGTCAAATGATTTAATATCTAACTTTCTGGGTATGCATTTTAAAAGTGCGCAGTCTAAAATAGCATCGTACTTCTTTATGAAATTCATTCCTAAAATAATTGGTGGTGAAACGTTGGCTAATACGAAAGCTACAACTTTGATTTTATCTCCATTTTTAATGAGAGTCAAATCAGTTCTCCCTATTGGTGACTGCCTAATCCCTCCTAGCCCTTCTACTGCAAAATCGTAAAGTGGGTAAATATTTTCTGGTCTAACTATTTCTTCACTAATAAGAGTAATTGTCGCTCCTGTGTCAATTAATGCGGGGTAATCTAAACCTTCATAATTCATTGTGGTGTTTGGTGTGCCTTCACCCTCCATTGACATCATGGCCTGAGTGGAGAGAGTAGGATTTCTAGCTGGCTTTGGTTTTGGTGCATCTGTCATTGGTTTCCTGCCTGCCATTCTCCTCTCTGCTCGCCACTGTGCATTCTGTGGTACTCTACTGTGTGCTCTGCTCCGCCGAAAGACCTTTTGGAACTCTGATTCCATCTGCTGCCAGTCTCTCTCAATTTTAATATTTTCATGCCAGTCCCTAGCTGCTCCCATTAATGTGTCCTTGAATAGCTTACATTTTTCCTTGTCGTCATTTATGTCCATTACTGCTGTTATTAAATTGAAATGATTTAAATGATCCTGCATATCGTCTATCTCTGGGTCGAAATATCTCTCCATGTTTCCCCATGGTATGTTACTTATTGACATTTCCTAAATATTTCCTATGACTTGACGTTGTACTATACTGCGTGCCTGTATATTCTACAGCTTTGTTGACTATACCTTTTCCTACTCGAAAATATTATTGGTATGTGCTCTATATATCTGTGTGTACCTACTCGTACTTACGCGCCTATCATAAAAGTGAAATGCTTCTATATAGTGCTTATGCGTGTAGTTGGATAGTTACTAATGCTTACTTAAGCTAAATTCCTTTTCCTTGTAAATGATATGACAATGAACTGTACTATTTACTTATGTATTTCTATGAGCGCGTGCTTTATCGCCTCTTGTCTATGGAATTTACTATCTCAACTTAAATCGATTTATACACTGTCCTAATCCCTACTCGGTAGTCAGTATATGCTCATGAGACTTCTCCTTCTAAGAATTTGAAAGCTTTCAGTACCTTAAGGTGTTTACATACCTCGTGAGAGTGTATGTTGGATCCAGACCGCCGACGTCAGTTCCTTTGCCGTGTACCTGGACCGATTATTTCTTGTTGTATTTGTCAGTTTTTTGTTATTCAGCAACCTTGAGTGTCGACTTCGCCTTCGTTCAAACGTGTTATTTGCGTTTTCGTACTGTTGGCACTTTAAGCTAGGTAGGATGGGATAGGTTATGTCTACTCTGTTGTGCACTTTACTACTAGATAAAGGATTTTGCTTCTTGTTAATTTCTGTCTGCTACTACTGTTATGGTAAAGCGTGCTACACTCCTCCGTAGTCAAAAAATATTCTACACAATTGTCACTGATGGTGGATACTGATTTCTTCGTACTTTACTCTGTGCTGATCGGTATCTCACCCTCTTCCTCGAGGAAAGCAATATTAGATTTTGGTGATTAAAACTTTAAAAAATTGAAAATTGAAACTTGATTGCTTTTTCTAAATTGCGCAATACTAATATCTGGGTACGCTTATGGCCACCATATTGGGTTTAGTGATATTGTGTATGACTGTTGGATGGGAGTGTAAATAAATGAAGATGAAGTGACTCTCTATTTGTTTGGTAACAAATGTGTTAATAAATTAGTTTTATTAACGGTCTAAACTGAAACACAAAATAAATGACTTAACTATTCAAGATAAGGTAGGTACTAGTTCACGGTTTAAGATTTGACGTGGAAGTGTTTTACAATGCTCTCAAACCGTCCTTAAAAAGTACTAATTGTTTTGTTTCCGCGTTCCAAAATAAATTAAATATTTTTACATTAAACAATTAAAATTCATTAACTTATTTCCTTGATTTCATCATGCTTAACTGTCTAGACTAGTTGGTAAATAATGTCACCATTCATCATTGATAATTTCCTCATTGCTAAATCTAGACATCACAATTTAATTTACAAAATTACTCAATTGCATGACTCAAATACTTCAATAATTTCTACACTACAAAAACTCGGTAGCTTCCGCATCGCTACCTCCAACAATATCCGTATCATTTCAATTAATGTAAGAAATCAAAATTTCATAAAATCGTAAATAACTTATCGATCGTGTACATTGCATGTATAGTGTTCGAGAAATTTCTCCTGACACGGGAAAGCAATCACTTAAAATCCGAATTTGATCAATTGACCTCTAACAACACAGACACAGACCAAGTAACTAGCAAACTTCGCAGATTTTCTGTTTTTTTGATGGGCGGGAAAAGCGACGACACTCAAACGGATTCCGATCAATTTAGTTTAAATTCAGTAATAACTTCCGGGACTGTCCCGATCCAAATTCAGCCCATGGACAACCTACAGAACCGACTAAAGAATAAAATTGAAATCGAGCGTCAAAGCTCACGTCAAAGTCAAAGCCAAGATCAAGATCCAGGATTTCTAACAATAAACGATCCATACGCCACCATTCAGTCCACATCAAGTATTGTCAACCAAATCGATACACTGTGGTGCACATGCTCGTTCCGAAAATTGTTTCGCACTGCATCAGAAGGAAATTCGAAATTATTGAAAAAATTAATTAATTCAAAAAATGTGGACCTCGAACTGTGCTACGGATGCACTTCCATTTGTCGGGGGCAAACACTACTGCACGCCGCAGTTCTAGCGAGTAAGTTGGTGTTGTTGACTTGTTGACCTTTGGCCATAAAAAAATAAAATTACAGTTTCAAGCATTTACAATGGTATATTATCAAGTAAAGTTATTGGCTTTACTTAATTAAAATCTGCATTATTTAGAAAATTCCACTGATGCTGTTAAGTGTGTGGACGTACTACTAAATCATGAGCTACTACTTAAAACATTTTGTGGAGCTGCCATGGAAACCGATTTTGGTGGGATCATGAAGAAAATGGTGAGAGAGCATTGCATTCAAACTCTGTGCAATCAGCAGGATGCCCTAGGACAGACAGCTATTCATTTGGCGGCTGAGAACGAACGGGTCAAAGTGGTGGAGCATCTTTATTTTAAATACAAATGCGACATCCTAATCCAGTTTGCCTATTTTATTTTCAATAATTTTTTAAAAAAATGTAATGAAAATTATGAAGGCACCCAGTGCAAGCGTAATTTATTGTAACTACTGAAAATTCATAATATTGCATTTTAGAAACAAATATGGTGACACTGCGCTGGATCTCGTAAATACATACATGCCTTCAGTAGCCTGGCGTATTCTGAGCGAGGAAACTTTACCCCTTGCCAAGAACGATAATTCTTTAGATGCACATTTTACATTGGAAATTGACTTCGGGTAAATCTATTAATTACTCCCATTATATCGTAAAATTTAGCTAACAAGTATTTATTGGATGAATAATTTTTAAAATTAACCAAATGCGTGGGACCCTTTTATTTTGTATTATTACTTAGCTATTTAATTTAATTTTTAAAATATAACCATAGACGCATAATTGGCTACCGGCAGCAAGCTCGAAAAGAAGTGAGACTCAATAATCGGAAAAATTATGCCATGAAAACTGAAGAAAATGCAGACGAGGAAAATACACTAATTTCAATAATTCAACCCGAGGCAAAAAATGACAATGAAGTTGACGATGATAATGATAATCACGGAGCGGCAGAGAATTATACCGAAATGCGAACCTTAACAAAACTAGTTCACAGCACCATGGATGGGTCCTACAGTATACTGTCTCACGTCATGGTCAAAACATTTTTGGATTTAAAATGGAAAAAAATGCGCCCGTTTGTTTACACATACATGGTTTTCAAGGTTAATTAAATATTAAAGTATCCATGCTTTTTTTCTTTTTAGTAAGAATGTTTTTAAACGAAATTCAAAATTATCGTACATCATTTTGTTTCTTACAGATTTTGACCTACATTTGGTATACGATATTTGTGGTCCACGTGTTTCTGGCCAAGTGTCCCATTTCTTCCCACAAAAATGTGCTTTTATACGTTACTCCTACCACGGGCATAGGGTCGCATGCGTTCATTCAAGGAAATGAAAGTACCGTTGCTGATGCTGTTGAGACGACAACTACCAAAAATGTTTTGACGTATTTGTTTGGAGGCTACGAATCCGCTGCTGAGGCACTTACAGGAGTTTATAATAAACCGCAATTGTGTAATGCCTTGCCTTACAATTAATTAATTATTATAAGTTATTATTACTGATATAGCAACTTATATAATTTCATAGTCATTTCATTATTAATGCATACACAGACACATCATTATTTTTTTGTAACTTTTGACCTAGCAGATGAGCCACTTTGCAATTTCGAATATGACAGTCAAGCCCTCATATTTCTTGGTTTTGGGATTTTATTCACAATAAAAGAAATTTGTGAGGCGATACGGCTGAACAGCGTGAAATTAAGTAAACATAGATGTGGTCTCGTAGCGTATTGGAACAGCTGGGAAAATCGTTTTCAACTCCTATTTAACATTCTCATGATTTTGATTGGGACTTTGGCCTTTCAAACGAGTGTCCCAAATTACTACTACTCGTATGCTGCGGTGAGTTTTACCACAAAATAGCTTTAATCGTATAAAACTGTTGTTAAATAATGATGTTTTGCAGATAAGTATCGTTGTAGTATGGGCACTCATATTCATGCAAGTAAGCTATTTAATGGGGCAGGGCATGTACGTTCAACTCCTTGGAAAGGTAACTATGTATAAATAGTGTAATGTTATTGAACTTTAAATTAATTTCCTTTGACAGTATTATAACAGTCTTATTATTGGCCAACTTTTAATGATGAAATTTAAATATACAGATAATTAAACGGTTTGCAACTCTCATGGCTAACTACATGTGCTGGATTATTGCCTTCTCAATTGCTTTGAGTCTCTTATTTCCTCAAGAAAAACCATTTGAAACACTTCCAAAGTCCTTGCTGAGAGTTATTACGATGATGAGTGGAGAGCTGAATTATGAGAACACTTTCTATGGACAGCACAGTCAGTATAATAATGAGAACGGTAAAAGTAGCAATAATGACACTGACATTCAAAACGGCCAGCAGCAGGTTTCCTCCATTATTTTTACAGCTCAAATAATCTACATCAGCTTAGCTTTGCTTTTGACAATCATTTTGAGTAATGCACTCATTGGACTTGTGGTCACTGATGTTCGCGTAAGTTTATCGAAATTAATTATATTATTCATATATTAAAATTAAATTTAAATTTTACACAACAAATTCATGGGAATTAACGTGCTCTTTAATATTAAATTGAAATTGAAGGAATTACGAGAGCGCTCGCAAGTACTCCATCGATCTATTAAAGTAAATAAAATGTTCAAAATGGAAGCTGCATTGGTCAAACTACGGAAGCTGTGCCCTTGGCTGGATGCCTATATTTTTGTGATACAACCCAAGAACGTTTGGGAAGTGAATGGAAATGGGAAACCAACTGGAAAGGGGTCGGGTGATAATTAATTAATTCGTTAGCTATCTGTATTTTTTTTTTACTTATCTATCTATATATGCATACTTTTAACACAGTATAAAATGGCAGTACGCGGGCCTTTAATAGTACACGGGGCCACTGGCGTACTAATACAAGATATACGCTAGTTTCATAGGCGTAACCTTTGTTTTATTTTAATCTTGTAGGATGGTCCTCAAAATATCAACCAAGGAGATGAGTATTTCTAGAAAACTTGAGGAGGAGATTCGCGAGTTTGCTATGAACGTAAAAGCGTACAAAATTACAAGTTGCAAGTAACAAATTAATAAGTATGTGCGTACGTATCACTGTAGTGAAATTACTGTACCCTGCACATGTTATACGATGGCGATTACGTAGTAACATTAAATGCAAACAAGTAAAGCACAGTAAAAGTCATTCCTATGTATTTTGACTATGTGTAGAAATCGAGGCCAATAAAATTCAACAGCTTACAGCTACACAATTACATCTAAATCCCTGAGAAAATAAAATCTATTAAGAAGAGACTTAAGTAAATTGGCTTCAATATAATCGTCATTTAAATTAATTAGGTACTTTAATAGTAGCGCCATTATTAATGCGTTTAAGGGATTGAAGGTGCATAATCAGCTTCGGCGAAGTACATAATATCGTCTGTGAAGAACCAAAATGACCCATATCCAATTTGAGCTAGAATCAAAATGAGCTATGTCATAAAAACAAAATAGGAAACATGCGTAAAATGTTAATTAAGAGTATTTGAAAAGTGTAAAATGTTCTATTTGCATGTTTTTGAAAGGTGTAAAATGTTCTATTTGCATGTTTTTGAAAGGTGTAAAATGTTCTATTTACATATTTTGTAAAAGTACAAAATGTTCTATTGACATATTTTGTAAAAGTACAACATATTCTACTTAATTGCTGACAAGACATATTTCAGTATTTTTGTAGATAGTTGATATTGTTTTTAGCTATAAATGGAAAATGGAAATGGGTCATTTTGGTTCTTCACAGACGATATTATATTTTATACATACCGTGTGTACTGGTACTTACTGTTTCCACCAATGTACTTGCCTCTGTGTAAACACTATTGTACTCTGGAAAATGTAAAGTCTGCGCATTCTCTCTTTTAGCAGTCCCATATTCTCTCTCATTAAATATTTTAAACTTCCATGTTTTATCAGTGCATTCTGAATTACACCTGTACGCTCTGTACATTATAATACAAATCCTATTCTTTGCAAATATTACTAATAATAATGTAATCTCAACTCACTTGTTCTTTCACTTGTTCCTTCCTTATTTGTATTCCTAATATTTGCACAATTAAAATTCCTCTTTAAAAATATTTATTTCCTCCACGTTTGACCATTAACTTTACTCGCTTTGAACTATACAGTATCTTTCTCAGTAAGAGACCTCCATCATAATTACCAAATCTGGTTAATTTGCCACAATATACAGATACATAAATATACTTAATTCCAAATATCGAGCTGTTTCATAAATGTACCGCCGGTAAGTATTAACATAAAAGGCAAAAGGTAAGTTTTTTTGCAGAGGTACACATTATAAAACAATGAGTATATAGATACTTCATGTAGGTACTTTTAAAGTTCTCAAACTACTAAGTACTTATAAGGAAATAATTCGATTTTAATCCAATAAGAATATGTAATTGGAAATTGGAGGTGATGTGATAATTATTTTCAGTATTATCCGTATCACGGTTGGCGGTATCACACCGGATGCAATTGGTCAGAATAACTTCCATTCAACTTCAACTGACATTGTCAGACGTATGTACTCCATTTCTTGACTAAGGACTCGCCACTACAACATATTTGTCCAAAGATTATTCATAAATCCTTTATCTTGGTTAACCACTCTGTTACACAGAAACTGATTTTACTACACCATATTTATGCCTAAAAATTTCAATCAGCAATGTAATATAATGACAGCGTAAATAGTTGATACAGATAATTTTAGTATTTCAGTTTTCAAGGATCTTAAAAAATTCTCTCTTTGAATCTGTTAAAAAAAATTGTAAAATGATTTCTAATTTCAATTTTCATGGGGTGTATAAATACAAATTTATTCGTGTCTGTGTTTACTCGAGTGCAATGGCTTGTGTTTGTATATTGCTAATATACGCTGTTCCTCAACAAACCCTCAGATTATTCATGTAAGATACAAAAATGTAGTACACGGGATTTTTGTATAGAATTCCATTATTGGTATTCAAAAGGAAAACTAGAACAAAAGCTGAATAAATAATACTTTATTTTTACTTCTGAAAAGTGTTCCTGCATACCAGTTGCAAACCCAGCCATCAACACTGAGGAAAGGTTACCTCGTTGACAATCCCTACTGTAAAATGAAGGATATGGACCCTTGGGATCCTTCAGTTCGGCAATACGTCAAAAAAACGGATAGGGGGCCACATTCGTTATCATGTCAGAAAATAATCGTAGCTGTTTCCAGTAAAGAAAAGGTATTGAAAAAAGCGTAGGAAATTATGTACGAAAGTGCAGTGTGTTAACAATAAAATGCAACCTATTGACGTGTAAAAGCTTTTCAGAGTTGCTGAATCAAATGAAGAATCTTGCTGCTATCGTGAAATCTATCGTGTCACTCAAGATTCTCAAAAATACAAAGGAGATGCTGACAATCTGATTAGGTAACACAATTACATAATAATGAATTAGAAAAACATTATAAATCTACAATAATTCAAAATTATTTTCTGTAATAATTTACTAAATGACGTATTTATGTTTGAATTGTGCTGACTGTAGAAAGAGCGATTGCAAAACCATTAAAGAATCAGCCCTGAATGGGACAATAGCCACAACTGAATTCTTCGAGATAGAGTGCAAAAACCGCAATAGTGGAAAAATCACAAAAGACTATCAAGCTATCGTGATACCACCAGCTCAAAAATCTAATCTAACAATGACCAAAGCTAAATTTTGGAAAAATTTTCAAGATAATGATAGAAGCCAAGTAAATTCAACTTATTTGACGATCAACAGAATTCAGGGCGAGAAAACTGAAACACTGTCTGGAGAAAGACAAAAATCTAATAAACCTGAAATTAGGAATCGGGAAAACGGTAGCAAACCAAGGAAACTACCCCCCAGCGTCCTTATTATCGGTATCGACTCCGTCTCTCGCCTTCACATGATGCGCTCCTTTCCCAAAGCAAAAAAGTTGTTGTCAGAAAATGGCTTCACTGAAATGCACGGCTACACCAAAATCGGTGAAAACACATTTCCGAATCTAATGGGAGTTCTTTTGGGACAGGACCCTTACAAGTATTCCTGTTGGAGTGAAAGATATAACAAAATAGATGACTGTCCCTTTATTTGGAAGAATTTTAGTCGGAGTAGATACGTGACGGCTCTTCTTGAAGACGCACCAAAGATTGCAATATTTAATTATTTAAAAACTGGCTTCGTTCAACAGCCAACAGACTACTATTTCAGACCCATGGCTGTCGGCTACAATCATAATTTAGGGAGAAATAAACAATGTGTTGGTGGAGGGGGTGAAACTGAATTTATGCTCAAGTACATCAAGGAATTTATTCAAGAAATGACAGAGAAAATCCCGTATTTTCTATTGTCTTGGTTTACTTCCCTGTCCCACGACAGTCTGAATAATATTCAGGTATATTTAAAACGAGAGCCTATAATTATACCTATATATACCTACATAATCAGAAATGAAGTATCTGAAAGTATTATTGCCATTGATATAGTTCAAATTGCATCCATAATTTTTCAGACGGTGGACACGAGTTTTCGGGGTCTTCTGTCTGAAGCAGTAAAAATCGGTCGAGACAATACCGTCATTATTTTCATGAGTGACCATGGCTTCAGATTTGGTGCTTTCCGGGAAACGTTTTTGGGTTATTATGAAGAAGCCCTTCCTTTCTTTTTTATTCGGATGCCCACTGCCCTTAAGAAGTCCCACCCGGATTGGTACTCAAACCTGAAGGTGAATAGTCACCGGTTGACTTCTCCACTGGACCTCCATGCCACCTTGGAGGATATTCTCAGTCTATCCCACTCCGCCAATTCCCCTTTCTTACCGGATACGGCCAGTCGAAATAAAAGCTTGAATAATACAAGAATCTCTGCCAAATTATACCAGAAATCGTATTTTAATGCTAACTCCTCCGAGACTTCTGATGATTTTAAGTTCACACATTTCAATCGTCAACCCAGCTTTCGAAAGACCTACTCATTTTTCGAAGAGACACCCATTAATCGAACGTGTGAGTCCTCTGGGATTCCCCAAATATACTGTCGCTGTGGCGTTCATGCTGAGCATGCAAAAACCTCCAGTAGCTCACACAGATTAGGTGAAGTGGTTATTCAAAAAGTTAATTTGATTCTTGAGAATGAAATTAAATTGAAAAACTGTGTTTCATTACAATTTTCAAAATTTATCTATTTGCGTGAGGTCAGTGAGGGTCAGGGGTGGAATAACTTTGGTAAATTTATCCCTTATAGAGAATATTTAGTGGCAGTGGAAGCTAAACCTTCAGGAGCACATTTTGAATCCAAAGTTCGGGAGTACCAAACTCATACTAAAATAAAGAGCGTCGTAGTGGTTGGTGATATTAGTAGGATTAACAAATATGAAGGGCAGAATAACTGTGAGAGCGATCACAAATTAAAACCCTATTGTGTGTGTCCAGACTTTGTAGCTAAGAAAAAATCATAATACCACACCACGCTACATACATATTAACATATTTCTGATATTAAAATTTATATTTTATATTATTTATACTACTTGAAATTATTTATATTCATACCGTTTTAAAATGTTAAATTTCCCTAATAGTTAATTATGCTAGCGGGATTTACTTAAATTTTCTTAAATTATGCGTATTAATAATATTGCTGAACTATGATATTTATATAATTAATAATTGACATTTATTTCAGTGAAGTGCAGTTAAAGTGAATTTGAAAGTAAAGTTTAAGTACCAAACCTATTATTTTTTATTCTTATAGTTCGTATTCGAGCAAAGATATAAGCTATAAATGTTAACTATATTGCAAGAATTTTATTAGCTCACAAAAAATTATAATTGATAAAGTATTTGTGTTCAGTAGAAATTAATATAAATTGCATGAATAAATACAATTAATTTTACAAATTTTGATTTGGTTACTTTGCTGCTTTTAAATACTTGCGGAACAACTACGAAGAGTAATCAATTTCTATCATCATCAACTCTGCTAATATTGTGTAACTTCGATAAAGTGAAAGTACAGTACTACAAACTACAATAAAATTCTTGTGGTCATTTACAATTTTAAAGTTTTATGGACAAAAATCAACCTAGGTACATGATTTTTACCACCATAATTCATAGTGAAAATCATACCCGCAGATTCTTTGTAAAAGATAGTTTTCAATATAACGTTTGCCCAGAAATAAAAGGCTTACAATTAATTTAAGGTGCAAAACTGGGTGGAACCTAGATGACTTTTAAACAATGAAACTACTCCCCATTCATAATTAATGATTTGTTTTTGATTATTACAATATACTAAATTTATAGTACCAGTACAAACTAGGGAGTGCAATCTTTACTTGAAATTCGTGATATGACAGCATTAAGAAGATTAGACGTTTCAAGTTCAATGGGAGAAATTCCATAAACTTCAAGAACTGCTTCCAAGTCAGTGTAGTTTTTTATTTGATCCACTGGAACTTGCTCTCCTTTAATTGAAGCTCGGATTGCGTCAAAAAGCTTCTCATTCCCAATTATTAGAAGTTCCGTGTCGAAATCATCGCTACCAAATGTTTTCAAAGAGTGTGATATCTAAAACAAATTTATAAGAAACAATTTAATTGCAGTTGTGTCGTCAGTGACCTCGTATACTTGTTTATATTACATACTCCTGTTATCCTCATTCATGATACTACTGCTCTCATAAATACTTTTTCAAGAGCTGTATTAAATATATTTTCAAATTAAGTACTGTAGCATGATTATTCATTACGGAAGCTCGGCTAAGTAGTTAGTTATATTGATAATATTGGTATCAATAAATATGAAAAGTAAAGCCACCTATTGACTGAAGTTTGAAAATTTAAAATTTTTGTCATTGAACAAACCAATAAACACAGTAAAATGTAAAGAACTAATCTAGGTCTTACACTTTTCGAAGGACTGAGACAAAAAATGATTTCCGTCTGTAAATTACTCGTTTTCATTGTGCCTTCCTTTTGATTGTACAATGCTTTCGTTATCGCAACAGTAAGTTGAAACTGATCCACAATCTAAATTCCGAAAGTAAGAAATCAAAATTAAGTTTTATTTAAATAGGAGTTATCTAGAATGAATTGATATAAGATTTAAATTCTTTGTTAGCAGTAAATAAAAAATATCTCGAACGATGATGAAGGACAGCATTTTTGGCTTCTCATACTTACGTATTTTGGTTTGACAAGAGAAAAAGGAAGCGATGCAGCCCGTACGAATTTTCGAACATCTGACGCATTTGAAACATTTCGAAATAATGCTTGCGTCAGCTTTTCCTGTGATTCAAAAAAAGGATCTACCATCTTCAATTGATTTTTCTGACTTCTTTTTACTAAAGTGCTGATTGTACAATGTACAATAATTGTTGCAGATATGAAGATATGAGGTAACCAGGTAACTTCTCTATTTGCTATTCGTTAGAATTTTAATGTGTTTTTATTGATGACCTAACCGAAATTATGAATGCAAATTACAGTTACGGTGCATGCTTGTAAGCACAATGGATAAATAGCTAGTGTACAGAGTACAAGGGCAATTTTTAACAACAAACTTTGATTTTGAACCACTTTTAATTTAAATTTTCATTGTTTTCTATAAACTAATACTACTTTTTTCAATTTTGCGTTCAACTTTCACTTTCATATCCTAATCCAAGCCACAAGTAGAAATTATTAGAATAAAAGCGCCACGTGAAGGCTCCATGCTTCACTCATGATGCAAAGTAAAACAAAACAAATGCAACTGAAGTATGATAATTATGAAGATTATTATAATATAATGAAAGATTTTTGGCTTTTGGAATTTAAAAAATGTATTTTCCTATTATTGAATATGGAGATGGAGTATGATGGACATGATATATATGGACAATGGACATCATGGACCTATGGATTACTTTTGAAACTTACCCCGCATAATAATTTTAAAGTAAATTTCAATGCACGCAATTTTTACATAACCATCGTGTTTGGAGAGGCGTAGTGGCGTAGGCGTTGATTTAGAAATCGTCCGTTTGCACTGTTTGCAGTTTGCTTTGCTTGCGGCTTGCAGCAATGCTATTGTATTGCGTTGCTGTTGCTACTGCTGCCTGCTGTCACTGGTGAACGTTGACCAGCGTGGACTGGTGTCTACTGGCTTCCTTGCTTTGTTCCATTTTTTAGAGGGTGGCGGTAGAAAATTTGACCTTTTCCTAAACGTCATTTATGAACGGCCCTTAAGCGTAGTTTTTACTGATTTGCTGAAAACTTGGTTTAATTACTCATTCTCTCGAAGCCCCCGAGGAAACTAGTAGAGAAATCAGAAATCAGATTTCGTTGCTGGTTGGAATTTGGGTTGGTCACAGCACTGATTAATGAGCACAACAATCGTTACGTTTTCTCAGTTTCAGTTTCATTAGCGAGTCATTTGTGCAAATAAGTGAGCTTCGGTGGGTTCGGAGGTTAGTCAATTTTACATTCTTTGTTTTCTTCCGTACTGTGCGCTGTGGCGTAATTACATTGCTATTTTCTTCTCTTGCGATTAATGTTTACTTACGATACTTTCCAATGTTGATCTAGAAGAGAGTAGATAAGGGAAAATCGTTTCAAGAAAAGTGCGTGTCCGTGTCTAAACAGTGTTCGCTTTTCCTTTTGGGATTTGTTTAAAACCAACGACTGGAATATGACGGAGTTGAGAATGGATGCTCTTGCGTTAGAAGGATCTTCGAGGTAACGTTATTATTTTGTGTTTCACAAGTTTCACTATTTCCTGAGGTTGTTCAGACTCATTTTATCATGATTTGTGATTTCATTTTGATTCGGTCTACATTCAGTCGGCCAATATCAGAGCAACTGGGCCAGTTTTGGGGATTATTAATATGAATTTAATTACTCATTTAAATTCATTTATATTGCATGGCCTGACCTGGAAATGTAGTTTTACCCTACCTACTTTTTCCGTATCCAGTAATTACGTTGACAATGATGCTACTATGGCTCAGTCCGTGGACGTGGACGTAAGTTGCAGTGATCCCTACAGATTGGTTGGCACACTCACACCTGTAATGGGGCTGTGGTCGACGTTTGAAGAAACTGGAGTAAGTAATACGTCGACCCTTGTACATCAAATGGAATCTTTCTTGAAATCTATCCAGGTTCAAAATTACAGCCTTATGACAGAATCTGCCCGATTTAGATGCCTTGAATTACTATCAGTTGGAATTCTCAAAATTATTCAGTCACGTAGCAGGTAAATTTATTAGTTGTTGGCAACTTTAATTTATGTAAAGCATTGTTTTATCGTAGCTTGGGTACTTGGGTCCCTTTTTTTTGCGAAAGTATGTACACTCATCGAATACGAAAATGTGAGACCCACCTAATAAGTAGGGTACCTAGGTGCGTTCCAATCTGAGTTCCCCAGGAGTTTTATAGATTTTAGGTTATGCTTGTGTTGATATTATTCGCAATGAATAATGTCATCATATAATCATTGCGAGGTCATTTTTATTTCAATCAGGCTGGCGGCATTCCAAGAAAATGAAATTACAACGATTCTGTCTATGGCCGAATGCTGTTCACATCTTCTGGATAACACGGAAATTTATTTCCGAAAATTCAGTTTTCAAGATCTACATCTTTATGGTCTTCTTGAGTACATGGTGCAGTCAGTAAGGGGAGAATGGGAAGATGTAAGTTTTTTCAGTATCCCTCCCGTCTGGGTAATATTTTAAAGCATATAATAATTATTACTAACACCATGTTTTTTTAAATTTATCCTCATCACTTTTTCCCAGCCCATTCGTCAATGTGAAGATTTCAACTTGGCCCGTAGAATAATTGGACACCTATCCAACCTTGAAGCTCGTGGCTTTCTCTTTTCTTTCATTGTGCAAGCTCTTCGAAACAGTGTGCAGTGGTTCGACAAATTACAAAGGGAAAGCGAAGAAGGATGTGAAATCGAAATTCTCAGCACTCAAGATTTACCAGCATCAACTTTTCGATACTTTCAACTTCTCGAGTTTGTCATAATGACTACTAATGATTCCAAGCCTTGGCTTAACGTAAGCCTTTAATATTACTGACAACTATTGAGCATAATCTTGCACGTTTTGTTTGTTTTTAGTAAAGAAAATCGAATCTAGCTAATTTAAATTTATATTTGGCCTGTAGCATGTAATCATCCGTTATGATTTATTAATTTACAGTCTAAAGAAGTTGCTGAAACAGATTGTTTATATAATGCATACAGGAAATTTACTTTCGGAAATGTTGCTGTGCTCGCTAATAGTATTCAAAACTGCGCTACCATTCGGTACTCCGCTTTATTAGAATGAATCTAAAAATAATGAGAGTGAAAATTCTAGGAATATCTGCAGCAATAAATTGGTTGCGTATCTAATTATTACATCAATCTTCTTTTCAAGATGGTTGAGCTCTAGGCACCTGTCTAGTAGAAAGTTACGTTACGTTACTTATTTAAGGAGTTTACCTATATTTAAATAGTTTAAATAGAGGGATCGCAAAACCCTCTTTTATATTTAATAATCTGTATCACTACGTACTTGTTAGCTACTATCTACAATCTACATGAATGCTAATATCGTCTGTGAAGAACCAAAATTACCCACATCCAATTTAACCTACAATCAAAATGAGCTATGTCATAAAAACAAAATGAGAAACATGCGTAAAATGTTAATTAGGAGTTTTTGAAAAGTGTAAAATGTTGTAATTCCATGTTTTCGAAAAATTGCAAAATTTTCTAATTCCATGTTTTCTAAAAGATGCAAAATGTTCTAATTCCATGATTTCGAAAAGGTGCAAAGTGTTCTATTTAAATGCTCTCAGGACATATTTGAGTATTTTTGTAGATAGGGGAATTTGTTTTTAGCTAAAAATAGATATGGGTCATTTTGGTTCTTCACAGACGATATAATGTTTTGGATTATACTTACAATTAATGTTATTGTTATTTGGGTTAGAGCCGTTAGAGGCAGGGTTGGATCTATATAACGGGTTTTACTACTAGGGGGCCGTACTACTAGTTTAATGAATAAAATAGTAGACGAAGAATACTTAATAGTCAAAAATGAAAATATCAGTAGTAACTAAGCTGTTTAGGTATAATGATTCACAATAAAATTTTAGCGCTCAATTAAATGTAATCAATAGGCTTGCCACTTGATTTGCTACAAAATCTATAAATACAAGTGTCGAAATTTTCTCCATAGTGTGGAATCCACCCACATTTATCCCAATATTTGGAATAGACTTAATAGTTTTTGACATTTCAACTATAGTTCCATTCCATTTTTGGTAAAAACTAGAGACTTTTAAAGTCATCTCAATATAACTTTTACACACAGCCATATGCTCCTTGATTTGAAAAGATTTTTCATAAATCAACCAGTAAATAACAATACAGTCCACCCCACAAAGAATATTTGCAAGTGTAACCAATGGGGCTCTCTCGTAAAATTCAATCCCAAAAAATAATCCACTGATGCTTAATGCCAATAGAAATAATTTAAAGGCAAAAATTGCGTAGGAGTTACTCAAGTTAAAAAGTTGAATGAGAAGTTGTAGCTGACGACAATTTTCTGCAGCTTTTCGAATTTTATCTTCGTTTTGAAATTGAAAGTCCGTTTTCCTGTTGACATAATATTATTACAATAATTCACGAAAATATAATCCGTGAAAAAAAGAATTATCAAAATTGTGCATTACATTCTTCATAGGTATTTTGAAAAAACTTACGCCTTTAGTTCTTGTACTGTCGTATTCAGTCGATAATTGCAATTTTCAAGAAACGATAGGTGGAGGTAGTAGAATGTAACGTACCAGTTGGCCGTCCAAAACATCATTAGAAGGAAATCAATACAAGCACAGATACAGAATGTGATGACTGTTTTTTGCTCCATGCTTAAGAGTTGATACAATAGTTGAGGTCTTGTAGGGTCAGCAATGACAATTAAATAGCAGAATAAAGTAGTTTCAAATAGAAGCTGAGGGAGGAACTTTAGAAGTAATTCTTGCTTTGATTTATTCCCTAGTATGGACGAATAACGACAGTGGTTTCTTTTTTTATTCCTTTCCTCCTTACTTCATTACTAATTTCTAATCGATTTTTGTTTTCCATGACTTCATTCCATACTAAAACGATGACGTCAGCATGTTTTCTGTAATTGTAGGAAAGATATGATACTAAGGTGGTATCAAAAATACAGATTAAATGAAGGGAAAAATGATTAAAGTTAAAGTTATCCTGAGATACTCGCAATAGATTTAAAAACTGAATGGATGAATACATTGAACTCAGAATATGTGTAATTACAAACAAATTTGATAAAAATCTAGGCCATCGAGATGTTAACTTAAAGATTTTCCCTGTTTTTGGATCAAATTTGAACGGAATGAGTCCAATCTTTGAAATACATCTCATGGCTATCCAATTAGCACTACGACTGAATATTCTAAACATTTTAGTGCGTCGAATACAGCAATACGGAATGTGAATTGTTTTTCCTGATCTGTAATTTTAAAACCATCAAACGCTAAGAAAACTATACTTAATTTGGGATTATATTTAGGCTGATTATCTTAAAATATTAGCAGATTATGGAACAACGCGTTGCCTTTAGTAGCTTCAGGTTTTCGCAAAAGTGACTGATTAATAGCGACCATTGAGAACTAACATCTATTCAACGGTCCCAATCCTAGCAGCTCCAAAATGATTCATTTACAGCTAGTTATCTTTTTGTGGGCACCTTTTAGTAGTAACCACATTAGTGTACAGCTATGCAATACAATTGAAGTGGTTATACTATGCTTCCATGGAAACAGTGACATCAAAAGTATTAATAGTTCAAAATGTCCTGGATCATTGATCGTGAGTGCAAGTAAAAATTGACTGTCGACTTAATTGTAAAAAATTAAAACATTTTTATTCAGCCCACGTCCACACGTCACGAAAATTTAAATTGTTCGTAAAATTAAAATAATTGACAGTAATTACTGGCTAACGTGACTACGAATTTTGCTTCTAAAGAATTCGTACAACTAGGTGCAAAAATTAATTAATTTGATAAATGTATAGGAATCTAGTAGGTTAAGGGCATCATATTAAGTATTAGCAAGCGATTACGTTATATATATTGGACGTAAACGATATTTCTAGCTGAAGTAGGTTTCGATTATACTAGTAAGAGTGTAAATAAACAGAAACAATGTAAGTTGCCATAGTTTAGAATCATATTGTCAATCATATGTCGGCGATTATAATTAAATCTCCCTAGTTGCTAGTAGGATAAAAACAATTTTTCCATAAATGACTCTACTACCCAGAGAAGTTTTATTTACCGTATATCCTGAAATAATGCACGGGGCTGTAATACAGAGTGGGTCTGAGAGGTTTAAAGTTGAATAGAACACGGGGCGTACTGTTACATTTTATGCAGTACATGAAAACAAATGCCAATAATAATAACATTACCTACTTGCAAAATGGTGTGGAAGTTCGTTAATTACTTAATCACAACGAAAACCATCCGTTAGGTTCATAATACATTAAACTAGAAATTATTTGAGGACGTATAGGGGCTTAATTATGACTTATCTTAACTGCTATGTATGGGCAACTTAGAGTCATGCTCCTTTGTATTTTATTACGCATCCTACGTAAATACTTCATGTAACGCTACTGATAGGCCCTAACAAAACACAAATATTACTGATGATTGCTAAAACAAAAATTACTGTAGTGCTATTAGCATGCTCACAATTTTCCCAACAACAAAATCAAAGAAAATTGGTGTCGACACTCGTTCGAATTCATGAAAACTGCCAATTTTGATCCCGTCGTTAGGAATGGATTTTATTCTGAGATTGAAAACTGAGAAGTTCAAATTGCGAATTTTTGCATCACCAATAATTACTAAAGAACTCATCCTCCTTTGGCTTCTACCTTGACCTGGGGCATTAGAGAGCTGGAACAGTAATTCCTTCTTGAGCGCGTCAATTCGTTGAGGGATCTCAAACGCTTTGTCGTACAGTATAACAAAGGAAAGCATGGAGTAGATTGAAATGAAAAAATTGAAGCAGGCCAATATATAACTTTGATGAAAATAGTGGATCCCAAAACATGTAAAGATCACACCGACGGACAAGCAAAATATTTTAGTCAAAAATACAACGTTGGATTGACTCAGATTAAACAATTTGATGTTAAGCTGAAGTATTCGAAGACTTCGATATACTTCTGTTATAACATCCTGCCGCCGCTGTCGTTCCCTTGTTTCTTCCTGTTCCGACAAATGACCTTTCCATTTTGAGAATCTAAAATAAAATGTAACATAAGCAGCGTACGTTTAAAAATGTTATTTTTAGCATCGGACATCGCACTTGCCCTTATTTATTATTCTAAAAGTACTAAAATTGATAGTGTAAAAGTAATGGGACAAAAACTAAAGACTTACGACTGTAACGTATGCGTCTCCTTGTCCAAAACGTGGAGGCAGTACTGAAAGAATGAAAGTTGAAAATAAATACCAAAACTGACTGTGCAATCGCCAAACAGAAACAAAATGTTGTTCACAGTAAGCAACAGCGCGAACGTCACATTGTTTTGATATTCCGGATTTAACAAAGAAAACAGCAACTGGACGCGGGTCGTGTTGTTATCATAAATAAAAATAAGAGTAACGAATACCCACATCGAAACTAAAAGGGAAGGGAATGTAATTAAGAGCAATTCTTGTAAATTGTAATCGAGCTTTAGCAGACGCTTCACGAACCCTTCTTTTGGTACCCCCGGTTTAGAAAGTCTATTGAACTGCTCAAATTTTTCAAAATTGTGAACTTCGTTAAATAAAGCCAAAGTTTCTTCCGGAAACGCAGAAAACATTACAGCAGCATAGTAGATTCCAGCACTGAATAAAAATCCCTCAATATAATGAATTGGGAAGTGAAATGGTTGAAAGTATTTCTCCGGAATTATGAGTGACTGAAGAAGACGAAAATCTACGAATAAAATATGTGCCGCGGCTAGAAATAAAAATAATTTCCAGCACAATACTCGCGTTTTTGAAGTTTGAAATTGAAACTTTGGAAAATGAGATGAGCAGAATGATGTCAAAGTTTGTTCTGTTTCTGTGATTGTATTCGATTTTTTAAAAAGTATTACATTTTTATTTGTTCGTATTAAAAGTGGGAGAAAATTTATAGCAGAATAGAATTTGAAAATCCATAGATTTAGTTTTAAATCCGATTGATGCAACATGTTTAATAAAAGTCTTAATAAATTAATGACAGTTAATAGTTGAAATAGTGAATATTTTGCGTTAAAAATAGTCTCAAACAGGAATTTCGTCTTTGCTTCGGCACTAGCAACTTCACGAAGTTTGAAGCAAAATGGCTTGAATGGTACAGTGAAATATAATGACAGAATATACATAAGTATAGATCAGTAAAGGATTTATCTGTAATTTTCTTATATGTATATGATTAAATAATATTGTTTCTGTTCTAATTATTATTATTCCAAAATTAAAGTAGAAACTTGCGCTATGACTCAAATTATACGTACTCTCAATTTCAGGTAAGGACTTGTGTAATTGTCCCAATGTTAGCAAATTCATATATATATAATTATTAATAACTTTGTTTAGTTACAGCGTATGAACTGCTTAGCAATATGAATTATTGATGTAATATGAATAATTGGGGAAATTATTCTTATCATTAATCATAGCTTGCACGCGCACATTTACCTGAAATTACTGATATAGTATACCTAAGCAAGTGTTGCAGTAATAAATATTACGTAATATAAAAATATGATAGTAAAAAGCGACGTTATAAACCTAATTAATTAAATCGTTTAACAAAACTAAAAGTAGTTGTTAACATCGAAGCTGAATATTAGTAATTAATATTTCATAGCCTTATACAATTTGCAAATTTACTATTTATCGATATTTCCTTAACTATGCGAAATCATAATTATTACTTACTGATAATATGCTTAATAAACTAAATTCTTCACTTTGATATACCAAAATTAACTTTTCAGATCCTTAAAAAAGTTTTTAAACTAACATCTACTCAACGATCCTAACAGCTCACAAATGATTCGTATGCTATATGCTAGTTATATTTGCTTATAGAATTTAGCAGCAACCACATTAATGTAGTGTAGTTATTTATCCAAAGCATAAAAACTGAACTTACATATTATGCATCTATGGAAATCGTTACATAAAAAGTATTAACAATTGAAATTTTAAGTTTTAAACACCAAATTATCTATAATGACAGGACAAAACAAGGAATGTAACTTGTAAAGAATACTGCACGTGGTGCAATGGACCATAATTATTTTGATGAATGTATAGGTACCCTGTAGGTTAGCAGCATCGTAAGTATGAAGTAGGGATAACACTATATTAAAGTCTGAAATACACAGCTTACTCACGTAAGCTCAAATTTCTTGCTAAAGTGGGTACTATAGGCTAAAATAATTATAAAGTGTAAGTAACTAAAAAGCATGTAAGTTGTCACAGTTTAGAATCATACTGTCAGTCATGTGTAGTGATTGTAATTAAATGTATTGCGTATATGATAAATAGCTAGTTTTTTCCCTTTTCAGTGGCCTATACTCCCAATGAAATAATGTATGCTACATTTTCATTTTCAATTAATAAAAAAACCTACCTACTATGTAATTCAACCGGCATGAAAAATTCTAGCAATTTTCAAGGGAAATTCTATAGTCACTTGTAATTAAAAATTAACCGTAAGGTAAATAATGCATTAATCTATCTGAGATGGCACGTGTGCTTTATTACGACATAGATAGATACTACACAACGCATTGCACGATCGAATAGAATTGAGCCTTTGTATTAAGGCTTTATGCTTGCTCAGTAGCTCTTGACAATAATTTTAACATAACTTGGGATACGATTTTATTAACAACGGTTACAGGCAGTGGCGGATCCAGAAATGTTTTATGGAGGGGGATATTGGCCTCCTGCGGGGGGGAGAGCATAGAATGTTGTAAGATCGTCTTGGAAAACTCCCGATCCTATCTGCACAATGCTAAAAAATTCCCTTATGGAGGAAGCTATAAGCCCTCCGTGGATCTTTGATTAACGGTCAGAGGCTTATTGGTATTGAAACGTATAACTACTTGATAACAACATTTTATATATCTAACATCTCTTTAACCATATCCAACTAGATTAAGTACCTGGCCCTGGCCCAATGTTGAGGCTTTAAAGTTTGTAGCCAGAAACCTTTACTTTGGCGCGTACTTCTCCTACATGCATTTGTTTGAAGCTTTAAGCAAATGCTGTGTTTATTTTATGTGATAAAAGCTATACATGAGCTATAATATGCAGTCTTAAGTAGTCTTACAAAACTTTGAAGGGAAGGAAACTGAAAGGAAATACCTATATTTATATGACAATTTTGTTTACATAATATTCGTCATACATCCAACAGTATATTTCAACGAAAATTAAAAGCTGCCTATCCCGTGCATATTAATTTCTGTGAGGTATCTAAACTATCTGATAATAGGTAAACAAATAACTTTAAAACATGTTATCTGTACATACCACTCAAAGCTTCAAACTATTTAAGCATTATATAAAAAGGTTCACCAGTACTTTGTCTTTTAACGATGCCGGTTTACGAATACTACGCAAGTAGTAATTATGTACTGCTAATATTCAGTTAGTTGTAATTATTTAGATATGATTATAACATATCGATTCATCCGCTTCGTAATAAATGAGTGAAATTAACCGTAGCAATTTTATTAATTTTTTACGCAATGCTGTGGTTATATACAAATAAGCAAATACTTTGTTTTGCCTAAGTCCAATCATATAATTTCCATCGTGTTACGTCAGGCAAAGCAATTAACCTAGTTGGCTATGCTTTAACAGACCAAAGAGCTCCAAAATTACTCGTTTACAGCTTACAATTTGGGTAGGCGCATTGAGCAGTAACTACATTAATGTATAGTTAATCAACCATCCAATGACGTTTACCGTACAACACAGAGCCGTAAACGATTAGCAGTGGCCGAAGATTGAAGCCAGGACTGGAGTGACTGGAAAGTTCGTTCCAGTCTGCAGTCCTACTCCTAACCGCTTACCCAAGCACGCCTGCTTAATTTTGCTACTATGTATCCATGGAAACTGACATAAAAAGTATTACATTCAGATTTCATGTGAGTGCAATAATTACTTAACTTCGACTTATTTCAAGAAAATAAAACGTTTATTTTTATTCGGTTTACGAACATACACAAGAAGATCAATTCAAATGAACCCCACGCCGGAAAACTACGTGCCCAAAATATTTTAATGGCTACAATAGCGAAGAAACACTCTTAACCTTGAACTTAAGTGCTTGCTGGATTAATAAACAAAAGAAAAAGAAATATTACTGAAGGGCTAATAGCATACTCGCAATTTTTCCTACGACAAAATCTAAAAAAATCGGTGTTGACACTCGTTCGAATTCATGAAAACTGCCAACTTTGATTCCGTCGTTAGGAATAGACTTTATTCTGAGACTGAAAACTAAGACATTCAAATTGCGAATTTTTGCATCACCAATAATTACTAAGGAACTCCTCCTTCTCCTTTGACCTCTCCCGTGACCTGGAGCATTAGCGAGCTGGAACAGTAATTCCTTCTTGAGCGCGTGAATTCGTTGAGGGATTTCAAAAGCTTTGTCATATAGTATAACAAAGGACAGCATGGAGTAGATTGAAATGAAAAAATTGAAGCAGGCCAATATGTAACTTTGATGAAAATAGTGGATTCCAAAACATGTAAAGATCACACCGACTGACAAGCAAAATATTTTAGTCAAAAATATATCGTTGGACTGGCTCAGATTAAACAACTTTATTTGAAGCTGCAGTATTCGAAGACTACGATATACTTCTGTTATCCCATCCTGCCGCCGCTGCCGCTGCCTTTCTCTTGTTTCTTCCTGTTCTGGTGCATGACCTTCCCATTTTGAGAATCTAAAATAAAATGTAACAAAAGCAGCATCTGTGTCAAAAATCTCATTTTTAGCAAGTATTAGGACAAAAACTAAAGACTTACGACTGTAAAGTATGCGTCTCCTTATCCAAAACGTTGAGACAGTACTGAAAGAAGGAAAGTTGTAAATAAATACCAAAACTGACTGTGCAATCGCCAAACAGAAACAAAATGTTGCTCACAGTAAGCAACAACGCAAACGTCCAATTGTTTTGATATTCTGGATTTAACATAGAAAACAGCAACTGGACGCGGGTGGTGTTGTTATCATAAATACAAATAAGAGTAACGAAAACCCACATCGAAACTAAACCCGAAGGGAATGTGATTAAGAGTAATTCTTGTAAATTGTAATCGAGCTTTAGCAAACGCTTCGCGATCCCTTCTTTTGGTACCCCCGGTTTAGAAACTCTACTGAACTGCTCAAATTTTTCAAAATCGTGGACTTCGTTAAATAACGCCAAAGTTACTTCCGGACACGCAGAAAACATTACCGTAGCATAGTAGATCCCCGCACTGAATATAAATCCCTGAATATAATGAATTGGGAAGTGAAATGGTTGAAAGTATTTCTCCGGAAATAGGAGAGACTGGACAAGACGAAAATCTACGAATAGAATATGTGCCGCGGCTAGAAATAAAAATAATTTCCAACATAATACTCGCGTTTTTGAAGTTTGAAATTGAAACTTTGGAAAATGAGATGAGGAGATTGATGCCGAAGTTTTGACTGTTTCTGTGATTGTATTCGATTTTTTAAAAAGTAATACATTTTGATTTGTTTGTATTAAGAGTGGGAGAAAATTTATAGCAGAATAGAATTTGAAAATCCAAAGATTTAGTTTTAAATCCGATTGGTGCAACATGTTTAATAAAAGTCTGAATAAATTAATGATAGATGATAGTTAAAATAGTTAAAATAGTGAATATTTTACGTTAAGAAATGGGCTAAAACAGGAATTTCGTCTTTGCTTCACCACTAGCAAATTCACGAATTTTGAAGCAAAATGGCTTGAATGGTACAGTGAAATATAATAACATAATATTTATAAAGCTATAGATCAGTAAATGATTTATCTATAATTTTATTATACGTATATGATTAAATAGTATCGTTTCTGTTCTAATTATTATTATTCCAGAATTAAAGTAGAAACATGCGCTATGACTCAAATTATACGTAATTTCAGATAAGGACTTGTGTAATTGTCTCAAAAATGTATGCAATTTCTTATATATATATATGTTAATTACTTTGTTTAGCTACAGCGTATGAATAACTGTTTAGCATTATGAGTTATTGGCGTAATATAAATAATGAATAATTGGCAAAATTATTCTTATAATCAGCTTGCACACATTTACCTGTAATTACTGATATAGTATACCTAAGCAAGTGTTGCAGTAATAAATATTACCTAATATGAAAATATAATAGTAAAAAGCGACGTTATGAAACTAACTAATTGAATCGTTTAATTAAACGTCGTTGTTAATACTGAAGCTGAATATTAGTAATTAATAATTCATAGCCTTATACAATTTGCAAATCTACCTACTATTTATCAATATATACTTAACTATGCGAAATCATAAATATTACTTACTGATAATATACTTAATAAACTAAATTCTTCACTTTGATATGCCCGAATTAACTTTTCAAACCCTTAAAAAAGTTTTCAAACTAACATCTACTCAACGATCCTAACAGCTCACAAATGATTCGTATGTATGCTATGCTAGTTATATTTACTTATACCTTTTAGCAGCAACCACATTAATAATAATTTCAGTAGTTACTTATCCAAAGCATATAGTAACTGAAATACATATTATGCATCTATTTCAAATAGTTACATAAAAAGTAATAAATTCAATTAAAATTTTCAGTTAAACAAAACTATCTATAATGACAGGACAAAACAAGGAATTTAACTTTTCAAGAATGCTGCACGTGGTGCAATGGACCATAATTATTTTGATAAGTGTAGGTGTCCAGTAGGTTAGCAGCATCGTATACGAAGTAGTGATAACTTTATAATAAAGTCTTAAATACACAGCTTACTCACGTAAGCTCAAATTTCTTGCTGAAGTGGGTACTATAGGCTAAAATAATTATAAAGTGTAACTAAAAACCGTGTAAGTTGTCACAGTTTAGAGTCATACTGTCAGTCATTTGTAGTTGATTGTAATTAAATGTCTCGCTTATATGATAAAAAGCTAGTTCGTTTTTCTTCGTGGTCTATACTCCTAATTAAATAATGTATGCTACATTTTCAATGAAAAAAACCTGCTATATAATTCTACAGGCATGCAAAATTATAGCAATTTTCAAGGGCAATTCTTGTCACCCATAATTAAAAATTAACCGTAAGGTAAATAATGCCTTAATCTACTATAACTGAGATGGCACGTGGGCTTAATTACGACATAAATACACAACAACGCGTTTGTACGTCACAACCGAATATAATTGAACCTTTTTGTAGTTGCGCAGTAGCTCTTGAAGTTACTTAAAACATTACTCGGGATACTAAATTTTGAACCAAGGTTAAGGGCAGTGGCGGTTGCAGCAATGCTTTATGGAGGGGGCTAATAATGGCCTCCTGGGGAGAGGGAAAATATATATTTGCACCACGTTGTATGTATGCTTTAGAAGTTAAGTGAAGTTGTGACGGGTGACGGTAGCCTGTGAGTATGGATTTTTTTTGGTTATTATTCACTTGAGTTCACGATGAGTGTAGATTTGGCCTGTGCCAACAATACAACCTTTTGATTATGATTTACATTAAATTCATTGGTGACAGCAAAACATTCTACCAGCTTATGGCATGTTTTAACGCCATGTATCGGTCAGTATCGGAGTATTTTATATTTTATTTCTACCTATTCACATAATTTGTAACAATTTAGCAATTCTGAAATACTTGAGCGATTTTGTCGAGTGATAGCTCATTTTGAAGCCCTTGAAAAAATAAGAATCCTACTATGATTTTATTTACTTTTGGCCCATACAACACTTTTTATAGCGATTTTTCCAAAAACAAATCGGTTTTTTCGATTTAATTCGAAAATTGTTCCAATAACACGCTGTGAACTCAATCATAATTAGATTCTGCTAACCATTGCCGTTCTAATGATGTATCACTTGTATGCAAACTTCATGAGTATGAGTATCCGGGCTAAATATCGATTTTTAAATTTTGAAAAGAGTTTTGCGGGAAATTCAAACTCTTTCATTTTATACGGCTGATAAAGGGTCGGATGTACATGGTGCCACCCACTTTGAGGGTGGGTAAGCTGGAAATAAATAACCGCATCGTACACATTGTCGTTTCTTATGTTATGCTTAAGAGGGTGACGCATGAGGTGGGTGGGTCCAAAAATATGTTGAAGTTCGCTGGCGTCATTTTTGTACGGCCCTAAATTTTCCGGCAAAGTTTTTCAGTTTCTTATGCAGTAGGTACAGTTAGTTAAAGTTAAACCTTCCGTCTACACACATAGGTAGAAATAAAATTGGTCTAGTATAGTATTTTAAAAGCGTACTAAATTATGTAAATATAAATAGGCACAAATAAATATTACTATACATTAATCGTAGAATAAAAACAATTACAAAAGCATATAACACTATATACTACATACTACAGCTCCATATTACTGTTAAGGCTGCCCTTAAACAAGGGGCGAAGCCCCTTGTTTTTACTACATATTATGTATGTACAGAGTGGCCCATTTGTTTCCAACAATTCTAATTCTAATAGGCTATAAAGGCCAAGTTTATTATTCGATTTAACTGATCAATATACATATTAGAAAAAAGACAATTTTTAGGAGATTTGATTGATACCACAAACACAAACAAAAAAATTGACGTAGAATAAGTTGCAAAATGGCTTAATTAACCAAATTATCATTTTTTAAAGATTTTTAGCAGTGAAAATTATTTTTTTACAACTTTGCTTTTAAAAAGTTTAAAACCATCCAGACTAGACAGAACACGTTGAGCAGTTTGTTTTAACTTTTTTAAGATTTTTGAATTCTTTTTGACTGCAACTTTTTAAAATCCGAAGCTGTTTGAAACGACATTTTTGCTGATTTTTGGGATAAAACAGGGTTTTTGTTCATTCTAAGATTTTTCACTTCCACTTGACCGATTTTATCGATCAAGATACTAAACAAATCTCCGAATATTTGTCTTTAATTCGGTATATTGCTTGTTAAAATCGAATGATAGACTTTGCTTTTATAGCCTATTAGAATTGTACCCTGTACTTCACAGTAATAACCCTAAGAAAAACATGCACACATTATTGATGATTGTGTTTATACAAATATTACTGAAGAGCTAATAACATACTCGCAATTTTTCCTACAACAAAATCCAAGAAAATCGGTGTTGACACTCGTTCAAATTCATGAAAACTGCCAACTTTGATTCCGTCGTTAGGAATGGATTTTATACTGAGATTGAAAACTGAGACATTCAAATTGCGAATTTTTGCATCACCAATAATTACTAAAGAACTCCTCCTCCTGCTTTGACCTCTCCCTTGACCTGGGGCATTAGAAAGCTGCAACAGTAATTCCTTCTTGAGCGCGTCAATTCGTTGAGGGATTTCAAACGCTTTGTCGTACAGTATAACAAAGGACAGCATGGAGTAGATTGAAATGAAGAAATTGAAGCAGGCCAATATATAACTTTGATGAAAATAGTGGATTCCAAAACATGTAAAGATCACACCGACTGACAAGCAAAATATTTTAGTCAAAAATATAACGTTAGACTGACTCAGATTAAACAATTTTATTTGAAGCTGAAGCATTCGAAGACTTCGATATACTTCTGTTATCACAGCCTGCCGACGCTGTCTTTCAGTTGCTTCGTCATGTTCCGGCAAATGACCTTCCCATTCTGAGAATCTAAAATAAAATTTAACAAAAGCAGCATACGTTGGAAAAATATCTGATTTATCATTCGCAGTTTTGCATATCTAATTCTAATGACATAACTATTCCATAGTATAGCGATTGCATTATACATACCATTATACGGCGAAGAGATGTTGGTAAGGCGCACTGCCTATATGTGAACATACTGTAGAATACACGGAAACTGAAGGCTAGCAAGGGTAAAGCTGCTTTTTTTGCATGCAAAATTTATCCTTGCCAGCCTTCACTTTGGGTTGCCTCTACTATACAGCCCAAGGATGACCGATGAAATGTATTAATGTATATAAAGTTTCAATATTTCAGAATTTCAAATGTGCGCTACGGCGTGCTTGGCAACCTTCTACAGGATAGAAATTTGAAATTTCATAAGCTTTAGAATAATATAATAAAAATAAAAGTATAGCTTTGCAACAAAAATTTCATTGTTTCACGCTTAGGGACTTGGGCTATTTACTATTTGTTTACATACACGTTTAGAAAAATATGTGTGAATTTACCACGTGAATTTGTAACTGATTTTGCTCGATATCGACAGCAGAATCTGTTAATATAGCGGTCAGGACGAATTTTGGTTAGGGATTTACCGAAACTGCATTAAAACTGGGTGAATTAATTTTTCCAAAATTGCTGTTAGATCACACTAGGTAATGGTTTTACATGGTACCCGCAAATTTCAAAAAGTCATGTCTACAAAAATCAGGCTACTTCGAAATGGTTTAGATCCAAAGTAACTCGGCTGCATTTTGCGTTGTTTGGTCACAGTAGCCCGCCAAAGTGTAAACAAATTCAAATTTTAATACATTGCCCCTCTGTAACTTCTACAGTTCTCATCCAATTTTGACAAGATTTTTTCTAATGCTTAGACTCTTTTCTAAAAAGTTATTTCAGGATTTTTTGAAACTCGAAAAATTTCATTTTTTCAAAACAATTGGTCCATAATATTAGGCCTTAAAAATAATGCTTTCTTCGAATTTTTTCAAAAAAATAAAATTTTTCGAATTTTAAAAAAGGCTGAAACTACTTTTTAGAAAAGATTCTAAACATTAGAAAACATCAAATTTTGCCAAAATCGGATAAGAACTAGAAGTTACAGGGTGGCAATGTGGCAAAGAATTAAAATTTGAATTTTTTAAAACTTTGGCGGGCTACGGTGACCAAACAACGCAATATGCAGTCGAGTTACTTTGGATCTCCACTATTTAAAAGTAGCCTGAATTTTGTAGACACGACTTTTTGAAATTGGCGGGTACCATGTGAAACCATTCCCATGTCAGAAAGTCAGAACTAATAATACTCTTGAACGATTTTGTTAATTGAAAAATAGAAAACAAGTCCGATTCGAACCCGCGACCTCCGACATAGGTGGCTTCCTGTTTAATCCTTGAACTGAGACAACTCATTTAATTATTAATTAATAATTCAGCATACATACAGATGTAATATACAGTAATATTTAACAGAATTTCTGTATATTATACAGAAGTGCTGTAGATATTTTACCTACGGAAAACCCAGTTAAGGTGGTTTTTCCAACATAAATCTCTGTTTCTAGTATATATGAAGCCAACTGATTTCCCCATTCTTCAAAAATTTTAACCTTTCCTGATAAACCTGTCGAAGTTAACATCTAAACCTGTTAGCGCTACCTTAAGACTGTTGTTGAGATCTTTTCTAAGCGTATTGGCAGTACTCCTTCTGTAGTTACAGTAACAATATGCTTTAAAATAGCAACCTATGCGATGTTTGCTATTGCGAACGCAGTGCATTTTATTAATAATTTTCATCGAAATCATAAATTATTCAAGAACTAATACTAATAATACTGCTAATGCAAAAGCAATGCTACAAAAATTGAAGACTTACAACTGTAAAGCACGGGTCTCCTTGTCCAAAACGTGTACACAGTACTGAAAGAAGGAAAGTTGAAAATAAATTCCAAAACTGACTGTACAAACACCAAACAGTAACAAAATGGAGTTCACAGTAAGCAACAACGCAAATGTCAAATTGTTTTGATATTCCGGATTTAACACAGAAAACAACAACTGGGCACGGGTCTTGTCAGGGTCATAAATAAAGATAAGAATAACTAAAAGCCACATCGAAACTAAACCCGAAGGAAATGTTATTAAGAGTAATTCTTGTAAATTGTAATCGAGCTCTAGCAAACGTTTCAAAAACCCTTTTGGTACCCCCTGTTTAGAAAGTCTACTGAACTGATCAAATTTGTCAAAATTGTAAACTTCATTAAATAAAGCCGAAGTTACTTCCGGGCACACATAAAACATTTCAGCAGCATAGTAGATCCCCGCACTGAATATAAATCCCTGAATATAATGAATTGGGAAGTGAAATGGTTGAAAGTATTTCTCTGGAATTATGAGTGACTGAAGAAGACGAAAATCTACGAATAAAATATGTGCCGCGGCTAGAAATAAAAATAATTTCCAACACAATACTCGCGTTTTTGAAGTTTGAAATTGAAACTTTGGAAAATGAGATGAGGAGATTGATGCCGAAGTTTTGACTGTTTCTGTGATTGTATTCGATTTTTTAAAAAGTAATACATTTTGATTTGTTTGTATTAAGAGTGGGAGAAAATTTATAGCAGAATAGAATTTGAAAATCCATAGGTTTAGTTTTAAATCCGATTGGTGCAACATATTTAATGGAATTCTCAATTATTAATAGTGAGTATTGCGTTTAAAATTTAGAGAAAACAAACTAACGTTTTCCGCTGCTTCACGACTTCACAACTTTTGACGAAGAATGGGGAGAACGATAATGTGAAATATGATGAAAACATTTTCTTACTGTTCTACTTGTTCGAAAATTAATGCATAAAATTATAATTATGCAATTTTCTTCCACGGAATAAAGTAGCAAAATGTTAAGGATTTTCCATTGATGGCGTCAACGAATAATCCTATTTTTCAGTACCCAATGACCCACCTGTCATGCGCTTAACTATTGAGTAAATGGCTATCTTCAACATGGGGTGTCATAAATCTTCAAGAAGACCATATGACCCTTCCCATGATGTCATTTATCGACGATCCCTTAGCAATATAATTAATATAGACATTACTTTATGGCTTGTGGCGTAGCGTATTATAGTTTCGCCATCTTTAACGATTCTGGATTATTGACCTACATAATAATATTTGTATAGTATTACTTTGCTTACTTGAAATTAGAGTAATTATTCTGTCAATTAAATTAAATAACTTACCTAAAATTACGATGCAGTCTCGGACTTTTTCCTACCGGACGTTTTCCTCCCAACTTCGTACCGAGGACACTTTCCTCCCAATATTTAAATTACATCCCTAAAATAAACTAGTGTTTCTTTCCAGAAAATTTATTTTTGTATACAATAATCGTTGCCACAACAAATAAATTGCAATAAACTTTTGTCGTATTTCAGTTTATGAATTTTGGATATGTTTAAAATGGTAGACGTAGACGGGTGCACAAATTTTCTGAAAAGGAAGGCTAGTTTATTTTAAAGTGAATTTGATACTGGGAGGAAAATGCCCTCGGTACGAAGTTGGGAGACAAATGTCCAGGAGGAAAAAGTGTCCGTATGCCAGAGTATGCCTAGACTTTTACTTCAATGTTATTAGAAACTAACATGTATCGTACTAAAAGCAATTATTTGTATTTATGTTGATTAGATACATTACATTGCTCACACATTTTGTTACTTCTGTTGCCAAGCTAAAACTATGTAATGACCATGTATTAATATAATTGTACAAACCATTGTTATTGAAAGAAAATATTTTATGTAAAGAACTCTCATCGTAATTGACACAAGTATTTAACGAAAGCACATTTGACGAGAAACGAAATTTCGACTAGCACATTTAAGCAAATTACTAAAGTTAAATACAATGTATGTACGTATTTAAGATGTAATTATATAAAAGCGCCAGCGTGAAAGAAAAAGATCAATAATTATTACAATACGATTTTACTTAAAAGCAGCAGATATCTGTAGGTATACATTTTACAATTACTAAGCTTCTATTTTGAAATACATAACAATTAATATTTTACAAAATACTAATAAATTCCATTTAACTCCATCCTTCAAATTACTTTAAGTAAGTTTTGACTCAACTAACTATTAGGGGGAAACCCGATGATTGTATTGTAATCGTCGTTGTCAAGTTCTAAAACAGCAAAATTGTGACGGTTACCATAGAAATTATAAAAAATTGTGACGGTAACCTTAGAAATAGTTACAATTTTATATTATTTCTACGGCAACCGTCACAGTTTTGTTGTTTTGGAACTTTACGACGGCAATTACAATTCATCGGATCGGGTTACCGTATAACTATAGGGCTTGGTTGCATTATTGAAACAGTGAAATTTTTAATTTTAATTTATGACACCCTGCCTCTGCCGTAATTAATATTTAATGATTTCGTTTATTACCTGCTAATGGACTTCACATGACGACTGACGACGACTACTCTAGCCCTTGGCGTCACACAAATTGAATTTCAACGAAATAAGTATAGGTAGAGTTTAGAGTGTTTAGACACGTCGGAGAGATTACTCCCGCAATAACACGAGCCGTCTTGCTGAATGTGCCTTTCCCGTTCCTTTCAGCTTCCGCTTCTATAATTCAAAGAAAGAAATGTATGTGATATATACATATATAGGGACTAATTGAAATAGAACACAAGGCAATCAAAGAAAATCTAGCAATAAAAATTAAGAAAACTTTGCCCATTTCTCCAAACCTTGAAACTTCCGCAATCTGTCAGTATAGGGTCAGGACAGTGAGCAGCTCACCATATACATAGAGAGATATTAGCGTGAAGATATAAATACAAATTAAATTCTACCCAACATTAACTTGTACTTAAGTATTTGAAGTAAAGTAATTTAGATGGATTAATTTATTATGCATAGGCATACATATATCTAGCTCTATCATTCTATATACGAAAGTTTCAACCAAACTGAAATTTTGTAATGTTTGTACAATAGCCACAGACAGTTGTGAGTCGACGACATGCATTTCATTTTAGGAGCCTTCATGTCATTGCTGGATGTAATTGCTTTACTGTTTTTACACAGGCAACAGTTACTTATATTGCTGCTCTACATTTACATTCTACCTGCTGGCCGCTGGCTGGTAGAATAGCAACGTTAAGGTTAAGAGCAGACACTTTAATAACAAACAAACACGCTATATTGTAGCTTATTTAATTTTTCAAATTACTCCAACTCAAGCTCATATAACTAGCAGTGTGTTCCTAACTTTTCTGCTACACCATATGCATGACATGCAAAAGGGCAAAGGGCACTGTGTAATTAAACTAAATTGTATTTAATTACTGTTAACTGCTGGCTGCCAATTCAAAATAATGCATATAGCTAATTCCAAATTCATTTCACTTTCAATCACAATGTTAATACTGCTAACTCACGCAAACACGGGAGTACTGTTGTAATTTGTGAACAAACAAATTGGAAGATTGTTATTTCTGAAATAACAAAACAATCACAAAGTACGTTGTTCACAATGTATTTTCTCAGCTAGGATTGTTATTGTGATAGATTGTGTTTGTCCACAAAACGTTCTGTGCTGACGAATGACAAAAACAGGTTTGTTCTTGTTTGTCGTCCTGCGTGTTTGTTCTACATTGTGATTGTGCACAATCCAATTTACTAGTTTGTGTTTGTGGTTGTGAAAGCACTATCACAAACGAAAAGAACAATTGTTCTTTGTACACAAATTACAACAGTACACGGGAGCTATACTGTCCTGAAAATTCTAGGGTCTTGAAGTATGCAGAATCAAAATAATAAAATAATTCATACATAAACATAACACAGCAGGTCTACCCTACACACTTACCAAAATTGATTTCTTAATTATGACATTTCCCGATTAAGCTACCTGGATTTTCTTGAACCACTGTATTTTTACAATTTTTACATTTGCTTAAATGATGAAAATGAAACTCTCACATCTCAGATCAAGTCATACCCAATTTAAAAAAGCACTTTTTTCGGAGAGTACGACTAAAATAAACAATAAAAGCGAAAATAATCTCCAATCTGACTATAGAATGATTGGAAGACTAAACACACTTTAAGTAAATTGCCTCAAAATTAAGTGAAATGGTACTAACTGTGACTGTAAATAAATGTTTGTTTCAACCAAACTGTCCCATAATAAATTCCGATTCTTGGGAGGCGCCATAGAAAACTGGAGAAATAAAAGGGTTCGACTCGCTGCCTCCATTGGCAAATTACCTTTGTGTTTGAATTTTATGCAAATTAGGGCTCGAGAACTTAAACTTATTTTCAGTAATATCAGTAGACGACTAGACACTAGACCAGTGACCATTACCAGTATCAGTCAGTGGACAGGCATTAGATTTAGATCCCAAATTAGTTCAACTACGATTTAAAAGTTACATCTACATGTGAACGACGATGGTGTTGTCACTCGATTTTCATAAAAAGTTAACGCCGTCAATCAGTTCCCTGATTGGTCCGCTGGTTTAAACTTATTAGGAATTATTTCTAAATCCTGGAAGTAAACCCCTTTTCTGCAAAAGATTTAGTTTTAAGTTTTAATTCCCTTAAGGGAATTAGGGAATTAGAATTAAAGCGCGTCCACAGACTGAGTATAGGCGTAGGCTTTGGAATTGTCAGTTATATCAGTCATCAGAACCTTTCTTTACCACACCGCAAACATTAAAAACGCCAACGGCCAACCGCAAAAAACCCAGCATCGCATTAGTATAAACTGTCGAATGCTTATTTTTATATTTGTAGAGAATTAACTAATTATTTTAGAATTAATTACTAGTTATACCATTTCTGTTAATATTGAAGCAGGTTATGGTAAGTTGAATATAATTTAGTTACCTACAATAAAAATTTACTATTTAATTTTAATTAGTTACGCATATTACACATTTCGATATTTCTGCTATATCGTAGTTATAATAGCACTTTATAGCATTGTGTTTGCCCATTACTAGTTAATTTTGTACTTGCAATATTATTTTATTTGATAAATGTAATCATTAGTATTTTGGTTACCGAATCTTGAAGTAGATACTGTGGCCATAACAATCGGTCCTAATTAACCACGGTTGACGGTACCGGCAGTTGCCAGTGCCTGTCACTTGTAGTCTGTATTCAGTATTTAGTTAAAAGAATAATGTATCTACTATAATTATAATAATATAGGATAAAAGTCATAAGTGTTAATACTGTGTTTTAGGCATTATAAAAAACATGTCTGGTGTTCAACTTCGAAAAAGAAGTCAGCGGGGAAACAGCCGCGATTGCGATGCAGCAGGAAGTTCTTCCAACTGTATATCCAATGATGCTACAGCTGAAGGCAGTAGTGTCACCAACAACGTTCACGGTAGTTCTCGATCACGGTCCAAGTCATCAGTGTCGAAATCAAAGTCAACTGAAAGAGACGTTTTCGATGATAATGTGGTTGCTGCAGTCACTGCACCTAACGTGTTAGAGTCAACGGAAAATGAGGACGGCACAACAGACTTGCCAGTACCGATGGAATTGGATGTGGCTAATGTGGCAGACGTAGTGGAATTAGAAGTGGAACAAGAACTCAGTTCAGAGGATAAAAAATGGAAAGAATGGGTTCGTAAAGAATACGACCGGATTGTTGAACTGAAAACTCGAAAAAACCGAAAAGATGGAAGTGCTGCCTGGCTCCAGAACGTGTCAAATTTAAAGCGTATGTTATATAAGTCACTCAATGATGTGATATTTTGACTTTTGAATGACATTTCAACAATTTGTATGAATAGTAATTTTCTATTGAAAACTGCTTGTCGCAAATTACTATTTAGGAAATCAGTAATAATTGTAATAATGATTCAATATTCAATGAATGACAATGACTAATTAATCAGCTCACTAATTACCGTGATTACAGTTTCACTGTAAATTCCAATAAGAACTCTAAAAAAATTGTGAAATTAACTACTATTTTTCATTTTATTTTTTCATGTTTCTTATTGGATTCGGACTTCCAAATAATTAGAAGGAGCAGCTGTGGAAACTCAAATTTGGGAGAATAGGAGCACTTCTACTTGGGCTTGTAAAATGGACGTTCCCCGATACATGGCTGGAAAACAATCCCGCGTACGAGTTACAGTCGGGGATCGACCCTTGATCCCTCAAGTGGTCAATATGATAATGAGTTATGATCAACCACGGCTCCCCATATTGTTAGACTACACATCCACCAGGCGAAATTTTACGGCGAAAGATGAGGAAGTTCTCCACAACATTCCTTACATGGGCGATGATATTCTGGAGAAGGACAGCGAATTCATTCCTGATCTTCTTCAGAATTACGACAACAAAGTTCATGGAGGGGATGGGGAGTTGAGTAATAATGAAGTTTTTATGGAGTTAGTCACAGCACTTGCCCTTTTAGAACAGCGAGTTATGGAATACGATAGTTATCGTGATCACAATTTACTGGGAATTGAGGGAGCTTTTTCAGTTAAAGCGTCTAATCGACATCAAAGGCCAAGACCATATTATGAACCCCAACCAAAGACTGGGATGATTGTTTCGCTAGAGAATAATCATGAAATAAATCCTTCCATGACAGTTTTCAATGCTATTTCACGAGTATTTCCCGAAAAGGGTGAGGCAGAGGAGATTCGAGAAAAGTAAATCAACTTCTTCCTTGTACTTACTTAAATATACTTATTAAATCTGGGCATTATTTTCTGAGCGTGTATTTTACGGCAGATTCGTAATAAGTTAGATTACAAAATTCTTCCGTGTTTTTTAATATAGTATTGCTGTATTCACAGCTAATGATGATGATTCAGTTTAATTAATTATAATAATCTTTAATGAAAGTTTGATAGTTCGAAAATGATATTATACTGTATTTATTCGAAGTTACGAATGCATAATTAAGCTTCCTATGTCATGTAAAGATATGTATTCGGTTGCCTTGTTTTCACTTGATATTAGTATGATCATTATTATAAACAGCATTTTTGTATAAACATTACCAGATTTATGGAATTGTACGAGAAACCTTCACCAGCTCCAAATATTGATGGACCAAATAGTGAGTCTTTACCCCATGAGAAAGTTATGAACTCCTTTCATTCACTTTTTTGTCGTCGATGTTTTAAGTACGACTGTTTTCTTCACGAGGGTAAGTAATTATATGTACTCAATTTGAGCTCAAGGTGAGCTTAATATAAGAAAATTTCATGAAGCCATAATATGCAACAATAATGTATATAAATTATATGTATAAAGTAATAGAATGGTTATATTCGTTATATAATAGAAATTTCTTTGATATGCAGGGGTCTTATATTATTAACGTGCGTTATGTGCAAAATAATTACAGGATCAGAAGATCCTCCGTTAAAGCCAAAGCTCACTCCAGGAAGGGAATTACCAGGTTTAACGGGCCCGTGTGGATTAAATTGCTACCTTCATTTGGTAAACCACTACTCTGTTCTTTCCCATACTTAAGCAAGTAGTATGTAGTACCTATAGGTACTACTAGCTATAAAGCAGGATTTGCTTTTTCAAAACTATTCGTTACACAAATTTTCACTGATAAAATTTAGTCTAACAATTTTTGAAGTATGTCCTAAATCCTGTTATTTTTGGCATGCAAACTTTCCATGCAGTAATATTTTTGAAACTCTTCACATGATTTTCAGTAAACAATATTTTCATTTAACATTGCCAGTTTTGGCTGGGTAAAATTTAAAATACTTACAATTGGAACGTCTTATTACGTTCCAGGGTGAGGTGAACTCTTACTCAGTTTATAACGCACCGGGCGTAAGCGGAAATGCTAATAATATTGGCCCAACGAACAACTGGTCAGGTGGAGATCAAAGTTTATTCCGTGTGTTACGAAAAGTCTACCAAAATAACTTCTGTGGTCTTTCTCAAATTTTGATGACTAAAACTTGTCTTGAGGTAAGGAAAGAACGACATTGATGAACTGATGAACAAGGTCTAAAAGTTGAAGCACGTTCGAATATTTCGATCTATTCTAGCCATGGTTCGTTAAGGCGTAGTTATTATAATGGAAATTTATTAGGTGATATTAGCTATGTAACACATTCTATTTTAATTGGAAGGTGTACTATTTTGCACAAGAGGAGGATAGAGACAATTCTTCCAAAGATTCCCAGCAACCTCGACCGCTAACACCGCCAGCCAAAGGCTTCACGAAAATGAGCTCCTGGAGAGCTTATCATAAAAAGAGAAAAGATGCAGCAGTAATTAGTTACAGTCCATACAGTCCTTGCAACCATCCTGGAACTGCTTGTAATAATGACTGTCCCTGTTTTTCCACTGGTGCTTATTGTGAAAAGTTTTGCCAATGCAGTAGAAATTGTGAGTAATTTGTGTCATCAATACCTTTAAGCAAATACCTGCAGCTGCCGTCTATTATCTTCGTTTACTCATTCTTAAAAACGGACCTGAATGCATAGTACTATAATGATTATTTTGATGTATTTTATTGCAGGTAAAAACAGATTTATTGGGTGTAATTGTAAAGGGCAATGTAACTCCAAATTGTGTGCATGCTTCCTGGCAGTTCGTGAGTGTGACCCGGATTTATGTAAACATTGCGGTGCAGATCAATTCGAAATTCAAAATATCAATTGCAAGAATGTTAGCATTCAGCGTGGGCTACGTACAGAATTTTATTTTCATATTAATACGACAAAATAATATTTTCAATTAAAAATTTTCAAATGGCAACATTATTTTGAGCAAACAAAATTGAAATACGATTAAATGATCTTTGATGTATAGCTACTTGTTAGATTTGTAATCGTGACATTTATTGTTGGCTATCGTTTACTTATTTTTTTTTAGAGAAGCACGTCCTGTTTGGTCCGTCAAACGTTGCAGGTTGGGGAGTTTTTCTGAAGGGGTCGGCTGAAAAGAATGAGTTCATAGCTGAGTACTGTGGTGAAAAAATTACGCAGGCTGAAGCCGAGCGACGGGGAAGAGTCTACGATAAATCCAAGTGCAGCTTTCTCTTTAATCTCAATGATAGTATGTCTTTGTAAATAAAAATAATCTAATGTTTTGAACGCACTCTTACTCATATGATATTTGAAAATAATTTCAATTCGTTTGTTTAGTATGCGCTCAATTTTTATAACTTGAACTTCGATGTAAAACTGTGGATTGTTTGTTTTGTCATGAATCATCCTATAGAGTTCGTAATAGATGCAACCAGGAAAGGAAACAAAATGCGATTCGCAAATCATTCTGTGAACTCCAATTGCTTTGCTAGAGTTTATATGGTTAATGGGGATCATAGAATTGGGATCTACGCAAAGAAAACCATACGGCCGGGGGAAGAATTGTTTTTTGACTACAGGTAGGTATATAAATAATTGTAATGGGATAATTTTATTTCAGTTGATTGATTTATGTTAAATTGCTATTATAGCCGTATTCCTGTAACCAACATATTAATGAGCACAAACAATTAAAATTTAGTTTTCTCATTATAATCTCTGTAAATACTTAGCGTGTGTGAAGGTTTTAAAATGATCTCGATTTATTTTATTACAGTTACGCCCACAAGGACCGAATGAAATATGTTGGAATCGAAATCGAACGCCAGTAGAATGTAGAAATAGAACCAAACGTTGAAATAAAGGATTAGCTTATTGGTAATTATAAATTGTTATTTATGCTCTTGCTCCCACCAAATCAGGTCTTCAGAATTTTATTTTATTTCTCATACTATAGAAACTAGAAGCCCTAAAATTGCTTTAACTAAAACGGTAACAACGTAAGTATCTAGTTATAAAGATAGGTAGGAATAATATATTAAACAACAAAATTTATTACATTTTTTACTGCCAGTTGTGTAACCCCTTATAATTAATATCTAATGCTATCAATAAATTAATTCATTTGAAATAGTTATATTACACCGAGAAAAAAACTTCAAAATCTTTGTAAGTAACCTCTTTTACAGATTCTCCAACTAAATCTAAATGCATAGCTGTGTGACATGGTTTTAATTAGAGTTGCATTTTATCATTAATTGAGTAATTTCACGCATAGTGTATACACGTATCTGTTTCGGGCGTGAAGTATTGCACAATCGTCGAAATGCTAGCACACGATGATAGCTGCCAATGTCAATTAACACAAGCCGCATCACTTTTGCAATTATATAATGCGAGTTCTACTGAGTTGGCGAAGTCAAAACTATACAAGTCGATTGGTCTGTTGTCCTTAATTGAGAATCTGAATACTCAAATCAAGGGTGAATCGAACTTGTATTTGCATAATGACTTTTAATTAAGCTTAAAGCTATGTATATAATATTCAAGGAAGTCCATGTATCCAACACGAACTTTGTACACTATATCAAAAGTGCCAACTATGTAGTAAGTTCTTTCTCCCGCTTGTAGCTTAATTATAGCTCGTGTTTTATTCCGTTTCCAGTTGAATAGATGACAATGACATTTCTAACGAAGCGGAATCGATAAAACCGTTCTTGCCATCTAGACTTGATTAAAGCTATCTATGTACAGGCACATGCCATGTAGGCGTATCAGATCGGCTACACGGTATCAGATAAAATTATACAATTTTACTTCGCTCATATTAGAACGTACCTACCTACCAGGACCTACCTACATATTATGTACAAGGGGAATATACATGCATAAAAGCATTCTTTCTACGTTGTTAATAGTAATATGAAGTATCCGCAGCTATATGAACCTATATCCACCTCCAGAAATTCAAACTGGGATATCTTTCGAAATCTTTCTATCTCTTCACCGTCTGCTGCACAGTAGTTTTTAGTGAACGTTCTCAGCTATAGAATACATACTGACAGCTAGAACTATATAAAACATTTTTGTTCGCATCTTTAAGCAGTGCATAAGTATTTTGAGTTGCAAGATCTTTCAAAAAATTTTAACCACGCACTGATTTTTGGATTTCTTTTCAGTGCGCTGTGATTGCTTTACATCGTTTCATAATAATTATGATTATTATATAAAAACCTGAATATCAATGATAACAAAAGTTTTTGCTAACGTATACTGAGTCTGATATGTCATATGTAGGTTACCTTCATTGGAGGAGGGTGGTAAGTTTATTTTGTTGAATAAATTTATCTTTTTCTCTCTCAAGTTTTTCAGTTTGAACAAAGTTTACGTCCCATTTCAATAGCCCTATCATCGAATCGACGAATTAAGTTTTGACTGATTTCGACCTAAATTAAATCGCACTTCTCTTTGTATTACAGTTTATTCTCAAAGGCAAATTTTGTTTTGTTTTGTCTTTGTGTACAAGCAAGTTTGAACAAATGTATAAGTTATGTTTTAAAAAAATGGAAACACTGAGGCATATGTGAACACAAAATGTCAAGCTATACCTCCTTTGAATTTGCTGGGCTTTAAAATGTTGAACAATGAAACATAAAAGAAAATGAAATAATGGAACAGATCCTGCTAGAATATTATATATCCTGCTGGTCATTAGCATTATAAAGTTTACACGATTTACACATTACGGGTGGGATGGATTTTGGCTTATAGCTTTCGTTACAACTAACTCCTAAGATCCCGGTAACGGCTTATTCAATCTCGCCATTCTCATCGTTTTCCGCTTCGCTTTCACTCACACTTATCACATCGTTTGTCCCTTTAAATTCTATTCCAAAGTAAAAGTAAATGGAGGTCATAGACCCAACCTCCAAACCAAAAGCGACACACGGAATTGGCAAATTTTCACGAATTGGCAATAAATTTCCCAACGTCACCATTGGGCCTAAAAAGTCTTTTCAAATACATATTACCATATTATCCAAAGATTTTTTTCTTTCAAGGTACTCGCATAGTAGACTATATATATACATTCCTTCAATTTCTTATCCTTCCACTTTTTTTGAATATCTTAAAAGTTTGTATTTTGCATATGTTCTACTGTATATACTGTGTGTGTAATACGTGTATCCTCCCTGAACATACTTACTGCATTGTATTGTTAGACAACGTAATATGCATATATGCATATAATAAATATATGGCAACTATTTTTTCCCCTTATTTCGCTTTTACTTCCACTACTATAAACCAATACCAATACAGCACTTTCAAAATGCACGAAAGTGGAATAGGGAATTATGTACAGACGACAGGCATATACTTAGATATACTTATAGACGCAATCTTTGAAAGTACCTAAGTATCTATAACTATACATATCTATTATACTGTATGGAGACAAATAGATGCGGGTATTATCTCAACATCTATTGCGGTACAATCTAAAAACCCTACACTTTTTTCATTTTTTTTTGTATCCATGGAAATTTCTTTAAGAATGGAATGGAAACGGACACTGAAACCGAACCAAAAAGTGTAAAGGATGGACGATGTGAATGGATATGAGATTTCTTTGCAGTTCTTCTGAAGCGCTCTGGCTCTAAAAAAGGATAAAAAAACTGTTTTCAATTTTCTTTTCATCCCGTTTTCTTTCAGCGCCATATACCAGCTCAGCCACAAGTTGAATTCCCCAACAACGTGAATAATACGAGCAGAGTACTGAGCATCGAAAACCGCCACATTTATGACTGCCATTACGATTACGATTACTATTACGAGTGCTATTTTGCTATACTGCGATCACAATTTTGAGACATGCCACACAGTAGTGGATCCATGGGCGTAGTTAGAAGTTCTGTGCGACGAAAATGTTTTTTGAAACGAAAAATTAAAAAATCTAGTATTCAATAAAATTTTTATTGCGTTTTTTTCGTAATGTTATTGTTGACCAAAAATTATTTCATTTTTGAAAATTCTTGTTACGCCCTTGTCAAAAGAGTGCTTCTACTTCTTAAACTTAAAGTCTAGCTACGTATAGAGATCTGAATGCATACAGAAATTGAATTCGGCAAAATAAAAATGTCATTGGATCCCTTATCCAAAATCCAAATCCACGTACTGTGCCAACGTATGTAATACGTGTGAACGCTATATCCCTATGTATTGTATTTTGTAGTCTAAAATTGGAATTCGATATATTGGATCGTTGTGTATAGGAATTATCAACATAGCTTTGGCCATGAAGAATATTAACAACAAGTCAAATGTACGTTGCAGTTGGCTGGTTTACCTCTTACTTTTGAAAGAAATTATTTAAATTTAATAGTGAAAAATAAAGAATAACAAAGCTCCATTTTGGAAAATTTAATGCAAATGCATAGGCTTTTGGTTAAAGCTATAGTTTCAAAAACTTACAAATACTCATACCCATATCAGTAGATTATATGGATAAAGAGTTTCGATTTCAGGAATAATACGTCGGAGTGACTTGTTTTTATTCTTCAATGAGGATGGAGGATATATCAGACTGAAGCTAGCCCGTATTATATAATGCTATACACCCGGGTCGTGGGTCGTAGTAGTCCAAGCCCTTTTGCTATATATTTAGAAGTCTTCTACAATTTGATTGAATAGAAATGAGGAAAAGGAAAAGATGAAGGAGTCGTAAAGCATGAGATACTGATGCCCATGTCCTGGTCCTGGTCCCGGGTCGGATGATGTAATGGAACTCAGATAGCCCGCCCGGGCAACGCACAATCACCTACGTCCTACGTCATTCAAAGTAAAGAAGGAGACAGAGAGCGATTTTTTTTTCTATTTATTTCCAGTAACCCAGAATCTGTATTGGATTGTATTGTATTGTTGGGCTGTGCTATTTCCACTCTCCTACTTCACGGAGTATTTCCTTTTTAATGCTCTTAACGAGTTCAAGTACAAAAAAATGCGTATACGGAGCTACATACACATAAATAGACAACAACGACAACGACTATTGGGTATTTATATCAATGTACTGCTCCTGCTCCGTTGTTGAAAAGACCAAAAATATCTTGTTCTCGCAGTTTTCGTGAAATCAGGGACCATCAGTCAGTATATTATTATGTCCTCCGCATAGCTTTACATTTTATTTTTGCTGTAATAGTTTGAATATCTTGATTAATCATGATCGTGCTGGATAACTTGCTATTTTCAAATGATAGGATAATTATTTTTGAATGCAGTGACTGAAATATAAATATTTACGTAATTATTATGTAGATGATGCACTTTTTAAAGTAGCACAATTCGCCCCTTGAACTTCAACTTGAACGTCGACGACAGTGCGGAAATGGATTGTAATATAAATGTAGTCATGGAGACAAATCGTTTGAGATGAGATTAAGAAAAGATGACGTTGATGCGTAGCGTACCGTGACGTGGACGTGGACGTTTTTGCTTCCATCCACTCTCGTATATGCATATATACAAGATATATAGAGAAATATGTACATATAAGACTTGAGAAGTGTGCAGGTGTCTATAATATATCTAGATGTAATTTCACAGGCGTTCTTTATATTTGTGTGGCGTTTCCTCGGATTTGGATTCGGGTATTAGTGGGTAGCCGTATATATGCGCCGTATTTCATTTTCCATCCACTTTTCTTTCTCATCTCATCTCTCTTATTCCCCGTGTTTGTCTCTTGTCTCTTCAATAAAGATGGAATTGGAATTGGAATGAGGATTAAGTTACCTACCTTTCTCAACTTCATCTCCATTTCTCATTTTCACATTCTCACACATCCGCATCCCCATTCACTCACATCCACATCCATCTCTCCCCATATTTATCTCACTCTCACTCACGTCTGCCAGTTTACCTTCTCGCTCCCTCATACCCACACACGTCCCACATGGACCCAAAAGGAGGCTAACAACAAAACAGAAACTATGTTCTAGCACAGTAGATAGTAGAGTATCAGCTTCCAACTCAAATTATAAATAATTTAATTAATTAAATTCAATCTACGAGACTGTTTTAGCAGAATAATAGCCCCTACGTTTTATTTTAAGCCATATATAGACTCTTATAGGATGGCCATGGCCAGGATTGTTGGCAATATTACGTATACATAATTTATTCTGATATATTCCCAAAAAAAACTATGAGTAAACCTACAAATGGTGACAGTTACTTCCACGCGTGTGGAAGCCTATACTCAAACTCGATACGGAATAGTAACAAAAATTGTGGGTGCATTGTGGGCCTTTGGATCAGAGCCAAAATGGAAAACCCGCAAGTTCCAAAAAATAACCATGGTTCGTAACTACAAGTTTGTACAGTTTTCACTCGATTTTGATATTTGAAGCTTTTTTTTTTATTTAAACTATTGTGTAAATATTTAACAAATCTTTATTATGTAAGTCAGTACATCAGACCCTGAAGTTTAGAACATAATATAGTTTTAAATACATTATGTAAGTTCTAAATATTGGGCCACAAAATTTTATGCAATAAAAAACACTTCTTGCCTTTTAGAAAATAGCTGAAGAAACAATAATAATTAATTACGAGGGATCCGGTTCCGAGATTTGGAACACCAGCAACAGAAAAAATAACGACATCCTTTATAGTTACTCTTTTAAAAATCGGACTGTTAAACCCAAATGTTGCGTCATTCCCTTGTAGGCAGGGCCGGATAATGCGGCCAGCACAAGCAGCCCCCGCTACCTGAATTCTCAAAATACATAATGTAAATGGAACATTTTGCACTTTTCAAAAAACATGTAAATGAAACATTTTGAACTTTTAAAAAACATACAAATAAATTTTTTTGCACATTTCGAAAACATGCTAATAAAACAGCACTTTTTAAAAACCATGTAAATAGAACATTTTGCACTTTTATAAAACATGTAAATACAAAATTTTAGTTTATGAAAGAAAACCTTCAATAAAATCAAAATAGCGGTTTTTCTATGGGGTCAAATTGCTACCTAAAAGCAATTCCTTTGTCCGGCCCTGCTTGTAGGGTAGGACTGAAAACGAAACTAAAAAAAAAAATCCTAAAAAATTGTACTGCATCCCACATGATAAATGTGGATGTTATGTTGAATAACTGAGTATTAAAAATATTTTATTACAAACTGTTTCCGGTGTTTTAGTTGAAAATAATAGGGAATGAGTTACGGTAATGATGTATTTATTTTTCTGCTTCATGTTCATATTGATTATTTCTGACTCCACATATATTAGAGTACCATCGTCTTGAAAAACAGAATCAGAATAAGTACAGGATGTTACATTATGTACATGCTGAGTTAACTTGCCACTCAAATAAGAAGACACTCAAATTATGGATAGACACAACGTTTTGAATTTGTCATTGTGTGTTTTACGTTGTCAATAATTGGGACCTCTTTAACAAAATCCCTACGTACCTACTTATTTTCTGTTCTAGCCTCGTCTATATATTTCTTTCCATACAGTCTTGGTTTACAGGTTTAACGTTAGTTAGTCTTTCTATGGATTTTTGGAGCTGGTTATTTCCGTGTCGGTTTGGGGACTGGAAGAGTACAGATGGGATGAGATGGTCCTATGACCTATGGTCCTGCTGGGCTTTAATGTCATTAAACTTGAAATCCCAATTCCAGCCACTTGCATGAATACATCCTGAATTCTGCGTAAAGTATATCTTTGAGCTGGATCTGACTAGTGAGTCCTGTATACTCATACACTCGAGATTTATTCTATTATATAGCCACCCAGTCTTTTCATCACAATAATCACTTTAAATTTCGAAGCTACCTTCCACTTTCTATTTATACTTAACCTTTAGCATATAATAGCGATGCCATGCTCCCCGTGTCCCCGTCTTCAGCTTATTATCTCGATCTCTTTTCCCCATCTCTGCCCAAATACGGCGGACGGTCACGGTTCCAGGTTTCAATCCTATTATAGACAGGTGAATATTATATACCAGTCGTTTTCGAAACGGACAAAGTATTGTATCTATCTATTCATCTGATTCTATAAACGTATTTTCGCATTTTAAAATAGGCATGCAACGTACAAAAGAAAGTATAAAGTACACATACCCAATTTGAAAACTTGAAAATGTATTATTTTGTGCACATTTTTGCTTTCACTACAGTAGTGATTAAAAAAACAAAATCTTGCGTTGATAATTTTTATTTTCAATAAAGGCAAACAAAATAGCCCCTGTGCCTGTGGAAAACATCATTATACAAAATACGTAGATACGTTGTTTTGAGCTTTCACATCCACAAAATGAAATGCGACACTATCATGTAGAATTACGAGAGCAGTTTTCATTCCCAACTTGATTAAACTTGACCTGCCACTGTAGAACTCCGAAAACTCCCCAAGCGTCGTATTTCCCATCAACTGAATTCCGAATCGACCTCCCAGTTCCAACGCCAACCTTCCATACACATGTACATACATGTACAGACCAAGTTCTCATGATTTGATTTTAATTCCAAGTGCAGAGTCCTCCGGGAATCCACCAAAACACATTACCATCAACATCAAAACACATATCAGTTTCAAGTTTCAATCGCTCTATATACGTACCTTTCCTTGGTATTTTACTTCAGATTTGCCTTTACCATTACATTTTAGGTACTCCCGTTATGGGATAACTACGCTTGAACAATGCACAACTACCGTAACTGAGTAGATCAAGACCTATGTATATTGTATACGCTGAAGAATCAAAACTAGCCAAGCGGTTTGGTTTTGCTAAAAACAAATAAAAAATATCTACATATTAGATGTGGACCGTGTACACTGTATTTGTGAAAATGACTTTCTGAGTTAATTCTGCTTCCCTTAAATATGCATAATGCATAGGGGAAATGTAAGTTTACTTTTACTTCCAAAAAACTGAAAAATAAAAAATGTAATATTCATGTTTCGAAACAATGTGCTTTTTAAACTCAATCTCTGAGAAACAGTTCTTTCGTACATTCGTTAAAGATTATACTCAAATTTTTCAGCTACCTGAGAAAGCCTCTTTACCTCTTTGAATTGAGGATACCTAGAGAATGTCTTGCAGTATACTAATAGCGTATTATTTGCAAGCAGACTTGGTAGACCTATGAATTACAGAATCATTTGAATTAATTGGCATACTCTTGGATTTCAGATACCCATACTGATGCGATGTCTTGTTTTCATTCTACGATATGAAGATGGCCCGGACTCCGCACAGCTCGGTATTCAATAAAGTTTGTCTATTTCCTCATGTATTCACTCGTCAGGGCTTCAGGGCTTCAGGGCTCTGCAACTCCAGAATAAAATGACCGAAGCTGTAAATTGTAAAAAGTGTGTATATGGTACATCAAATATCCTACCAACAAGGAATCCCACATCCGTACTTGAATCCAGAGAAACTGAAAAGGAAGAAGACTTCGTAGAAGATTTCGTAAGTTAATTGAGTATATATAACTTCAAAAACAAGGAATTTACCTAGCAACACTAGTTTAAAAATTTGGCGCATGTCGTACCCGTGCGTAATTATACGTAGCTTACTGTAAAAATCAGTTCCTGCCTTACCACGTCAGTTGCCAATGGCAACGCTAGCAATTACACCTGAAATCAAACGTATTCAGTATTCCCATGCATAATTATACCGCACCAATGGCGATATACAAGTAGCTTTTTATGTACAAAAACATTGATTCATTGTACGCAATGTTATTAGATTTCTTTAGGAGCACACACTGAACTTACTGAATTTACTTGCAAATTATGACTATTGAGACGCATCGAGTGCCCTTAAGAGTTACGTAAAGGAGTATATAGTTACCTTACATAATTTTCTTGAAAGCAATTTTTAAGTTTGTACAAGTAATATATGGGACCAATAAATAAAAAAATAAATAACAGCCCCAAATAATAATATAATAAGATCTTACTTGACTACCTACGATCTTAAGTACGTTCACACTACACGTGCTTTTTATGTACGTGCTAGGGGCCTTCTTCTCTCTTCCGAAATCCTCAAGAGGTGGACTGCTCTCATTTTCGTTGGATTAAGTTTCGCTTGGTTGGCTACTATTCCACTGGCTACTCATCTATCTACACTAGTACTTCGTCTGCATTACGTACGTACTTCTCCTGAAATGCTGATCCTGATCCTGAAATGCTGACTAAACTTTCACTATAGGACTTCGGGGCTTCCCTGTGTGGCCGGGCTTTGAAATAATCTATGGATGCGATAGGGATAATGATAATGGAAGTAGGGAAAGACAGAATGGCTTCAATTCTTTACATGAAATGCAATGAAAATCCGAATAGGAGAGAAGTGAAGAAAAGCTCAAGCCCTACAGAGAAAACTCCTGGTCGCGCTGACTCCAAAACTCTTTAACATTAAAGCTAACAACTAGCAGCAACTACTGTGTGGAAATGTAGCGGGAAAAAGAGCCGAATGCGGGCGGGCACCAGGCAAGATCGAGATAGACGAGAGAAACCCGACTCTCCAACTTACATAGTAAGAGAAAAATGACCAAACGGGAATGGCAAATAGAGATATATGGTACCAAGAAAGGAAGAACCACAACCTAAAAAGTAAAAAAAAAAAGGATGTAGGGAAACGAAACCAAAATTCTCAAACTCGTCGAAAGTACATACATATTCCAGAAGCTACCGAAAGCTGAATTGTGAAGCTTTAAAAAAATACTTATACGTAGATGCGAGAACTACATACATAGTAAGAAAACGTATTACTCTCTGTGCGGATAATATAGATATATGGATGGGCAAAAAAGGGTCTAATAAAACGGGTTATAGTCTATACGAAGGACCACACACACACACCAAAACCCTAGAACAACTATAATCTTACTTAACTAAATGGTTTTTCCTTCTTGTGTGTATGTGTGTGGGACTACTACTACTACTTTCAACTTCTTCTCGGGGATAAAAGACAAATGACAAGGAGTTATAGGCTAAAATAAAACATATGAACAGGAACTAACGAGAAGGAGATAGTGCCTCAGCGTGTTCTCAGTTTCTCAGCTCCCGAAATGATTCTATACCATATCTAGGAATTCCCTTTTAAATCTCACATGCATAATCTTCACTCGTTCTAGCTCATAGCCAGTGTTCAGTATCCGAGTCTAAAGTATAACGGGTAACGGGAAGGATATAGAGACGAACTATGCTACGACGACGAAGACGACGACGAAGAAGGCAAATAGCACACAAAAACAAAAACAAACACGGTGGAATAAAAAGAAACCTTTGGAAAAATGACTCGGAATAACATGTTTGCCTTGGCAAATTTTAGATTTGTAAAGGAATAAAATTAATCAATGTCGCTACCCGCAAAATTTTATAAAGAATCGTACTCTCTCCTCCTGACACTAATACCCTCCGCACCCATAAAATTAAACTCATTAGCTATATAATATAATTGGTGCAGAGCACTCAAGTCCAAATCCAAATCCAGCTCCATTTCAAAAAAAATAAAAAAATACAATATATAGGATTCAACATTCAGCACTCGAAATTTGCAAAATGGAAAAACCTCTGTGTGAAATAGGTATATATAATTGCGGGTAGTATGTAGTATTATTTCCTGTCTATATAATATATACTTAGACGAGCCGTATTCCGTTATAGTCTCATATGTGTGCACCTGCAAAAACTCAACACTGGGAAGACGAGAAGGAAGACTGGAGTCGGAGGGAAGACTTACGATGACAGGATTACTATTACGAGTAGGAAACCGAAACACCGAAACCATCCCAGTACGGAACCAACGAAGGGTATGAGATGAGAGTGAGCGGGTTCCGAAAATTCGGGAGTCGGGAATTCGGAAATTCCGGAATTTCTCATCGCATGCGCTTCGTATCTCTCCAAATAATATTGGTCGAGCAGCAGAGCAAAGCAGAGACAGAAAGTGAAACTTGGAAAAACGAGCTTTAGTTATATAGGACCCGATCTGATTCGGGTACCTACAACTACAACACTGCTACTATATGTAAGTAAGTAACTATGTTAGCTTTTATAATGTGTGTGGTACTAAGCCGAGAGGAAAACAGAACAGAGCCCAGTCAAGTCACAGTACAAACTATCATATCATCTATAACATTATAACATGTTAGTGTTGGATTCAAAAAGAAGCTTCAATTCAACATTCAACGATTCAACCAAACGAAAAAGACTCAGAGACCAACTCCAATTCCAACTGACTATACATACATATTTAAGTTCGGTGCTCGGGTTTTTACGGGATACGGGAATACACGGGTGGCATCCACAACCTACAACACACCAACACCAGCACCAGCTAGCTCACACAGCTTCTTTTACCTTTGACATTTCCCAACTGCCAACTCCAACTCTTGAAAGTTTCAAACTTGCTTGTGTTGTAAGTGTGCTCTCGCCCCGAACGAGTGAGAACGAATGACGAGGATTCCCAAGAACGAGCTCAAAACCGAATTCACCGAGAAGAACCCAAACCAAAGGAGGAACGAAAGGGAAAAGGGAAAGAACATCAACATCGGAGCAGCAGTACAAGGAAAATAGTAGGGAAGACGACAAGGACAGGAAACACGCACATGTTCCCACTTTTGTGAAAATATCTATTCTCTCTCCACCGAATACTCCGACGACTCCGAAATTCCTTCTCCACCAACGCAGTCCAACTTCCAAGTCCAAGTCCAATGCATTATTATTATTCGATTGGCATTGACATTCTCTTCCCCATGTACTACTTTCCATCTCATTCGTCCAATTCTACAGAACAGCATTCTTACTCCTTTTCCTATGAAAGAGGAAATTCTTAAATTAAATTAAATTAAATCAAATCAATATTCAAGTTTTGAATCACGGCTTGATTGTTTCCTGCGCAATCATTACTGTGATTAGCCAAAAGCCTCTGACTAGTGAGAACACACAACACTCAACACTTCGCGTGTACACATGTGACTTTTAGGGCATTCTACAATCCGTCAGTCAGTACATCTTCTGAATTATAAAATAATGTGAAGAAGAAAACGCAACCGATACTGATTGATATAACACAACATCAACAATCAAATCTATTTTTTACTTTCAGTTCCTTAAATTAACTGTACTATGTGCTATTAAAAGCTACAACTTTTTACGGTACTGTGACTCAAATGACAATTGAAATAAACAAAACAAACAAGATCACACGGCTCCGCTCGTTACTCAATTAATTAATGCAACACTAACCTGCACTGCTGACTGTCATTATTAGTTGTTAGAGCTCCTCCGTGTTAATCTGTCTGTTGACTGTCACTATTACCTACTACCTTGCATCCTGAACACTGAACGAGACTTACTATTGACTGTCAACGACATTTTCATTCACTTTGATGTCAAGACTAGTGACTAGTAAATAGTAAAAGTTCTCACAAACTAATTAGTTCGATTCAATACTATCAACTAGGCAGAGCTTGAAGTTGAAGTAGTTGCCAAATAATAGCGCCAGCGTCAAAAGGGACGTGTTTCGTTCTAAATTAAGTCTCTGACTGCAACACTTATACTTGTGTGTGTATTCTGACATCGCATCGCTAGCCAACAGTTACTGATCACTATCAAATCATCAGATACTCACTCAAAGGTTCAAACAAGCAATATCGATGTAAAACAAATAGAAAAATTCTTCTAAGAAAAGCAACTTCTAATACAATAGCAACTCTGACGATAAATATTTGATATTAAACTACAAAATACTTACGAAACAAGTTGTGAGGTAGATCTCAACAAATGACAAATCACTGGAGGCACGTCCACACTCAATCAATAACACTGCTAACTTTAGCCGAAGAAGAAGATGAAAATCATTACAACGGAATAATATTGAATATATAAAACATAAGAAGAACTCAAGAACTCAAGAAAAGAAAACTGAACAGAACTGAAGAAAACACTATAAAAGCTGCATTATACAGATACCGTTGAACCTACGTTTCGATTTCAACAAGAAAAGAAAAGGAATGACGCAAGGTTTGAACTAGAATTTTCAAGGTTTGGTTTTGCTTACGTGCATTTCATACCTGTTGCTAAATCATTCCAAAGATTTTCTCTTCAGTCGTTCGTCAAGTCTCCAAGACACACAAGAAAGACCGTCTTCGTGTACAATTTACATCTACCTGCTCACTACCGATGTGAGCTATACGCTACGACCAGTCAACAGTGAACCGTCAGTCAGCGTCAACAGACCTGTAATGCGCTCCACGGTACTTACTTAAATCTTTGGTCTTGATAGTTTGATATTGATCTCGACATTGTGACACTGACCCTGTCATTGTATGTACCTACCTAATTAAGTACATTCAATATTAATCTTAATAAATAAAAACAATAAAATAGCAGCTGATAAAAACATTAACAGTTAACGTTGAATATCGCATTTCCTTTGTAAACTTTAACTATAATTAATGAAACTGTTGGAATGAAGGTCAAAGGTCAGCATTTATAAAACAAACATTAGTAATAAAAACATTTACTTACATCAACGCGCAAAATCTATAGATCAAGATCAAAGTGAGCGAGCGGAGCAGAGCCAGAGAGTCATAAGTTGTTGTTCGTGGTCGGTCTGTCATTCTCAATTTTATTGACTACCCATGTCATTACTTCCGACAGCAGATGCAGATAATGCAAATTTTATTTCCTCTCTTGTAGTACGTTGTACAATCGAAGATGAGGGTTCAGTCTCATAGAGCAACTGTGACTGTGAGTTGACTGAGTTGATTTTTAAATAGCAGTCACCAACATATCGGGAATCGGGATAGCCATCCCGTCCCCGTCACCGTCCCACACATCGCATCTCATCGAGAACCACATAAACATTAGAGAAATCGCGTCGTGATCATTCAGTTTTCCCTTGTAAGAATAATCCATAATCCGGCCTGACATCAATATCAACTTTATAGCCCCTCTATTACACCATCAGCATTCAGTATTAACTTACATGGGGGGATCAAGACCGATTTAGAATGAGAATGAATTGGAATTCTGAGAATGAAAATGAAAACGAACAACTACTACATGAAAACTAAAATCGAGCCATCAAACTTTATTTGATTCCCTTTCCACCGACCGTCCTCGCCAGCAGCAGATATGAATCTTATGAAGTCTTCTTGCTCTTGCGGAACTCCAAACTGCTCAAGCTACACAGTAATATAAATTTTTGGAGAATTCCAATTCAATTTCGGAGCTTCCAAGTATTTGAATCCCAGATCGAAACTTACTTCAGTAATGACAGCGACCAACGCAAGGACAAGTCTGTACTTACTTGCTAGTTTCAAGTCTACTATATGTCAAGATTTTATGCGCAGTTTACAGGTAATTTCTTTTTTCCATTCTCATTTCCGATTGCACTTTAGTTAATGTTACCTCAAATTTCAAATATTCTAAAAGAAAAAAAGAAACGGCACCATTTCTCAAAGGGTTAACTTTTAAACTTAATATTTTATTATTAGTTAGTATTGGACTTGATCTTGGCATACTAATATGGGTATATACATAGTAGAGACAGTAGTATTGGTGTGGTCCTCGCCCTCATAAATATAGTTTATAGACCATGTTACGAGTTATGTTACGATGTTTGACATAAATATATCCTCCTCTCTCTCCTTCTTTAATGCTCTTGTTTCCCTTCTCTCTCGTTCTCGTTTCATTTTATTTTATTTTTGTAATTTGAGTTTAGAATGTCTCTAGGTAATTAAATTGAGGCATTGAGGGTTCCCTCTCATAAAATTTGAGAGCGGAGCAGCGAGAATCCGCATTCGGTATATTGGCATGGGAAAATTCGCATGTATAATTTTCTTCTCCGTGAAAGTACTACCCATTAAATATTAGATGCTTTGAGGGGTTTCTATTTTCCATGTTGGATGCAAGTAGTTAATGTATTACCGGGACCGGGTCCGGGATACCAAAGAAGGAGCAGCAGCAGACTGCAAATGTATTTACTCTGTCTGTACTCTGTACTCAGTGTGTATATATCGACATCAACGTAAATGTAATTACACCTGTGAAACGGTAATAAAATACTCGAATCCTATCTGCATCGTAGCCGCTAGTAATAAAATATTAATATAAATTTCTTGGTGAGTATTTACTATATTTGTATGTAAATTCGTATTATGTTTCTTGGGAAAGAGTAAAATATTGTGGGGCACTATTTGTATATTTTCCCATTGCCGTTTTCTACGTCCCACCTACACCAGTTCACACACAAAAGTTGCAAAATATGATATTTACTCGTGTCAAAAACGATGCAAAGTATCATATTTACGGTTTTCAAAAACGATGGAAAATATCGTATTTACCTTTTTCAAAAATGATGGAAATTATCATATTTAAAAGTTTCAAAAAAAGGTGGCAAATATCGTATTTACCTTTTCAAAAAAGATGAAAATTATCATGTATGCGCTTTTCAAAATAGATATAAATATTGTATTTGCATCGTTTAAAACGATGCAAAAACATCTACTAAAGATTTAAAAAAACGTCTTTACTTTTGCTACTTCCTTTTTTTGATTTCTGGTATAGTTACAGGTTACAGTTACCCAAGGCGTATTTTTTAAAAATTAATGCATACTACTTTAAATAAAATGTTGTAATTCTTTGGTTTTGTTGGTTTCAAAAATTTCAGTGCCTAAGCATAGTTTGCTTCATTTTAAAAACGTGTGCAAAACTTGTCCCCCCTGTTTACATCGTTTCTTTTGAAAATAGACAAAGTTATCTCCCCGTATTCTCGGATGTCCTTTGATTCGTGGAAGGAAAGGAACGAACGGTTTAAAATGTGTACGTTTGACTTATAGATGAAAGATAAAATGTCTTGCACCTATATTACTGCATGAAGGGAGTTGATGGACGATGGACGATGTGGATATTGACAATATTATATAATCTAACCTGGAGCTATTTATGTAAGATTCCTGATTGTGATCGTGAGTGAGTTGATTCAGTATTCAGTTATTTTCCAATTCCAGCCTCCGCAGTCTCCAGCAGTGCTTCCATCGTCTACATCGACATTTCCATAGACTTATTTAAGCTCCTTCGGAAATATTAAATCACGACCCAAATATTTGTCAAAGGCTTGTAGGTTAATTGAATTGCACACACTGCCATGCTTCCATTCTCCGATTTCTACATTTATACTGTTTTATACGTAGGTGTAGCCATACTTAGCTACCTATAAGGTACGTTCATTCTAGATAATAATAATATCTAAAAGAACCTTTAAGGTACTATGCTATACCTATACCAAACTGAAATCCCCTCCGCGTGCTCACCCTGCACTCACAGTCACAGTCACGTTGAGCCTCATTCAGACAGAGATTCTGATTCTGATAGACAAACATAAAACATGGAGATAAGGGACATGCAAAGAAGAGAGGGAGAGAGAGCGAGAGTCAGACGGCCGAGGATCCGAGAAAGAAGATTTGTATGGATTCCCCAGTACATCAGTTGTAGCCGCTTTCTCCATGTTATTATTCTCCAAAACTTCATTTTCATTTCCAAAGCCCAAGTCCGAAGGACGAAGGACGACAACCGTGGCCAGGACCGGAGCCGGAGCCGTTATCGTTACCGCCCTATATAGTATCGTGCAGTAATCGTAATTTTCGTAATAACGATAGTAAAGGTGACTTGCCTTTTGCATCCGCCATTGACTCTCTCCCTCTACTTTCCTCATGACTCCATAAAATTCTCTGTTGGCTTGGATTTTTATTTTTATGAGAGAGACATTTACGTCATATTTGGAGGATCTATAATACATATAATACTCTCGGACTCGGACGATGTCGTCCTCCCTATGTCCCTGACTGAATACATTCTTTCGGGAGTCAGCCGTTCCTGTCCGCTGTCTGACTTCATCAAATTCAAATCCACCAGGACTCATACAAATCATAAAATTAGACATTATATCAATTACATTATTGCATTCTGCATCCATCCATGTCATGTTATTATTGAGTCGTCGCTGTTGTCAGTTTTTGCTGATGCGGTGCAGTATAGTTTTATTTGTATTATGTAAATTGTATGAACATGAACCTGAAGGCACATGTACTTGGTAATTTTTAACTAAAAATGAGCATACAGTTTCAAGTTTGATTTTGTGAGTGAAGAATCAAAATGACCCATATCCAATTTAAGCTAGAGTCAAAATGAACTATGTTATAAAAAATAAGAAAGATGCGTTGGATGTTACTAAAGGGATTTTTAAAAGTGTGAAATGTTCTATTTACATATTTTTGTAAAGTACAAAATGAACTATTTAAATCTTTTTGAAGTGTGAAATGTAATGTTCTATTTTAATCTTTTTGAAAAGTGCAAAATGTTATATTTGCATATTCTTGTAAAGTGCAAAATAAACTATTTACATGCTTTTGTAAAGTGCAAAATGAACTATTTAAATCTTTTTGAAAAGTGCAAATTGTTATATTGTCATATTCTTGTAAAGTGCAAAATGAACTATTTACATGCTTTTGTAAAGTGCAAAATGAACTATTTAAATCTTTTTGATAAGTGTGAAATATTCTATTTAAATCTTTTTGTAAAGTGCAAAATGAACTATTTAAATCTTTTTGAAAAGTGCAAAATGTTATATTTAAACGCTTTGAAGTTCATGATAATTCAATATTTTTATAAATAGTGGATTTTTTTAAAGCTGAAAATGGATATGGGTCATTTTGGTTCTTCGCCGACGATTTTTAAAGCATACATTATTTCTAATTAGAGAGACACCCACGTAATATTATTTGAAAGTGTAAAAGTATTCGAAAAGTTGTGTTTTGGAAAAAGGACAAAGTTTCATAACTAACCACTGGAGTTGTAAAGTAGACGATGCCAATAATAATTTTAATTGGAAACTTGTATATAATTAAATAAGAACTTTAACGGTTTTGAAAAGTGTAAAAAGTTGCTTTCCAGGTTATTTTTATGAACCTATATTCTTTTTGTCTGTATACTACTAATTTTAGGAAGTACCCGCGGCTAGAATTTGCATTTTTGAAACTCATAGATAAACAGTGTATAATATACCTGCTTATAATACGATAGAAAATACGGATAAAATAGTTTTATATGTTTATTTGAAGTGTTTGAATATTGTGAGAGTACAAGTTGGACATTTCGTTCCGTTTCAACTTTGGGTAACATGTAAAGTAAAAAAACAAAAAATAGATAAAGTAAAAAACAAGCCTGACTAAAAAAAAGATGAATATATAATATAGGAATAAGTATGTAGGTTACATACTATGACTATGATACATGCGTAGTAGTAGTAGGTGCATGGGCATGAGTAAAGTACAGATACCTCTATTGCTTATTATTTTTTCCCAACAAAAACTTTGATGCAGTGAGGATTTTTTGGTTGTTGGGACTGTATATAGTGTTTTCTCTTCATGTTACATTTTTACCCCGAAGGTCTTTTTTTTTCATCTTTTCCACTGATTTCACTTCCACTTCCCTTTTGATGTACTCTGCGATTTGCTTATGGGTATAGAACAGAACTCACCTTGATACTATTATAAACAGTAAATTATTTTTTATGCCAAAGACAGAAGGGGCTTAAATATACGTAGTTGTTTTGAGTAGCATGTTTTAAATCTGAAGGTTTTTTAGTTGATAGTTCAAGAGAATTTGTATCTTTATGTAGAACAACAGGAGCTTAAAACTTGATTCCTTCCCTTCCTTTCCTTTCTTTCTTGCTGCATTAAATGTATAAACACTAACTTTTTTTTGGAAAATTTAAACCATATGACAGAAACAAAGTAATTGCTGGGTTAGCAAATATCAGTAGTGCCCAGATAATATATAATAAAAATATAAAATACAGTCAAAGTTATTTTCATATGCATACTAAACAGTATTATAGTTTGCGGTTCTGTTTTCCAAAAATATGAATCAGATAAAAAAGAATGTACCTAAATTACATGGTGTTGCATTTCAAAGCAGTGAAATTCATACAAGCAGTTTAAAAAAATGCTTGCACTCTAACAAGGGAATAATGCGACATGATACACCCAGACTTCAAAGAGACCCATTCCAAAAAATCAGGCTACTTTTTAGTAGCACAGATTCAAAGTAACTCGAGTGCATTTTACATGGTTGGTCACAGTGACGCTCCAAAGTTTAAAAAAATTAAAATTTTGAAACTTTACCGCCCTGTAACTTCTACAGTTTTCATCCCAATTTTATAAAATTTGAGGTTTTTAAAAATTCCAGGATTTTGTAAAGTTCGAAAATTTTTATTTTTATTTTGAAAAATCCAAAAAATGTATATTTTAAAACCCAAATTTTAAGACGATTTAAAAAGATTAAAAAGTTTTTAAAATTCTGAAAATGCTGTTTAGAAAATTGACTAAAGATTAGAAAAACTCAAATTTTATCAAAATCAGATGAAAATGTAGAAGTTATAGAGCGGCAAATTTTCAAAACTTGAATTTTTTAAAACTTTGGCGCGTCACTGTGACCAAGCAACACAAAATACGCTCGACTTACTTTGGATCTGTGATATTGAAAAGTATTCTGATGTTTTGAAATGGGTCTCTTTGAAATCTGGGTGTAGCATATCGCGCCATTCCCTTGTAAGTAAGTTCGTACTATAACAAAAGTTGTGATTTTCTTTTAAATTTTGCCAATGAAAACATGAACGAATTGAATAATTTTATCCAGCTGCTTCAAAATGTGTAAATTCAATAAATTTCCGTTTTCATAATTGCATGAAGATGATTTTGAATTTTGTAAGCAGCTAATCAAATGTCAAATATGAAAATTAGCATAGAATGTTTGTGTTAGATAAATAAATTTTCCCGTCTTTCGTCCGTGTGCTTATTTCATTCAAATCCTCAAATTTCAAATCCTCGAAATCAGTAAAAATACAAAATTGATTGTAGATAACTTAATTTGCAACTTCAAAAAAACAATATAAAAAGGTACATGTTATGTATCTACTATGTTCACGTATCAACAAGAAAGTGTCTTCCAAAACCTACGTATAGTAACCTTACGTAGGTACATTTTATCAAAGAGTGGGCATTTACTTTGGCACTCATCATGGATTGGTTATTTGGTTTGGTTTTCATTTTGACAGAGTCTTTTCAAGTCGGCACTTCCTTCAAAGAGCATTAAATAGGTAGCTCGCGGTTTTTGGGTTCGGTTCGGTTTTGGTTTTTGGGGTTCACTATATAGATTTCCTCTTCCTTGTCGTTTAAGTAGCATCTTCCCCATAGTCCATAGCATCCCACCGAACGAATCAATGTAATGTATCAAAAGTACAAAAAAACATGAGGGAAATGAAAGAAAATACCTAAAACTCAAGTAAGTAGCTGCGGAGTCTATCGACTGACTACGACTACTGTGTGTGAGGTGTTCATATATTTCTACAACGAACAGGCCACTGTTGTAAAGATAATAAAAATACACATGACCCAAAGTACTGTACATGGAACTCCTCATACTCACTAAATAATAGTACAATATATATACTAAACTTTAACTTAGAGGGTCCCTATATAGCTACTACACAATGCTAGTTGAGTCATAGTTGAGTGGCTATAAGTAGGCATGGAAAATGGAAGAAGCGTAAAATCGTAAAAAGATAAAGAAGCTATCCTTTTTTCCATTTCCCATTTGATTTTGCTTCTCCTATCTTATTTTTTTTTATATTTTATTTCCCCCCACTTTTCTTTCTTGATCTGGCATATTGTGGGATAGTGATGTGATGGAGATGCTCTTGGCGTCTTCGCCTTCCCTCTTGTACTCTTATGGTCTTGAGGCGGGACTTTGACGTCCTATATACGTATTGCAGATATTATTTAATATATAGTATTGTATGGTTTGACATGGGCGGTATAGTGGAGTTCGAGTCCGACGACGGCTCTTACAAGAACCACATCCACATTGAATTTCGATTTTTATCCAAAAAGAATTCTTCACCGCTTCTCATCCGGATCTCCGGATAGGATACGATGTGCTGGAATTCGGATTTGGATCCGGACTCATGCTACCCGTAGATATAAAGTATATACGCAGATAGTAGAAAAAAGAAAGCATCACAATAACAGAGAAATGAACTGTACGTGTACAGGTTGTTGAGGGAGGGAAGAGAAGAGAAGAGAGGGGAAAATCCTGTTTTAGATTGTCCCAGACCAGATGTATGTACAGACACCCTCACGGCCGGACTAACAGACAGGAATGTCGCTCGAGGCTGTGACCTATGACTTCGTGTTATCATTGGTCTTACCATAGGTCTGCTTCTGTATCCTATATGCATTCTACAGTACAGTAGAATGTCGTGTTCAATCTTGTCCTAGTATAATATTTGAAATAAAAAAAATGGAGTGCATATTACAGCATTTAAATTATTTTTCTAATATAAAAAATATCTTTTTAAAAAGCACCTACCTCAATTCTGAAAAGTGCAAAATGTTGTACTTGCATGTTTTTGAAAAGTGGAATAAAATGTTTTATTTACATGTTTTTAAAAAGTGTAAAATGTTCTATTTACATGTTTTTGAAAAGTGTAAAATGTTTTATTTACATGTTTTTGAAAAGTCTAAAATATTCTATTTACATGTTTTTTGAAAATTCAGGCAGCGGGGGCTGCCTGCGCTGGCCCAATTATCCGGCCCTGTTTCAGATCCGCTCACAATTAGGAACGCGCTTAGTGACAGACAGGGAGTAGACAGCTTTAAGACCGGCCTATTATTCCAACATAAACAAAGTTGACCCGCTTGAGATTAGATACCCGCCTACTAAACCGACCCTATGCCATGTCCTGCCTGGTAAAAGGAACTATGTATGTTGGGTAAGTTGGTTTGACTGATGATCCGCAGGCATTTCTATTTCTACTTCCTACCACACTAATATAAATAGATAAGTAATCACGTCAAATCAATGTGAAATGTTAATTCAGCGGCTTATGCCGTCAGAGATTAAAAACGCAAGAACAAACAATAAGGTTATCTGCATCTACAATCTGTACAACCTAATCCTTTCAGCACCAGTAGTACCAGTACCAGCATCAGTGTCAGTCAGTACTTCAGTACTACCAGTACTATAGTTCCAGCTTTTTAGCTTATCTTTGAAATATTTGACTGACACTCACGCCTCTACGCAAATCCTCTTAGATTATATGCACAAACTTAATACATCTACTTATTTTAATAAGTAATACACAATTCATAAATGAATTATTTATATCAAAGTTGTTGCTGTTGCTTCTGTTGATGATCAAATCTTAAAACTTTTGACTGTATGTATGTAATTATATGCGGAGCATCCACAGGTCCACAGTAGGAGTAGGAGTACACTAATATTATATAGAACTAGCGCTCAAAAATATAAATCTGGTTTTAAGTTTTATCACCTAAAGATAGGTTTTAAAAACCTCCTCTTAGGTCTATGTACGTTGTTGTTATGATGTGTAGGTACATGTAGAATTCTACCAGATGAGGGATTTAAAAAGTGGTGGTAATTCAAAGCACCAGGGAAATGAACTAAAGTTTGGTCTTAAGATCCATCAGCAGAAAGGAGAAAATTGCTGAGAAAAATTGGGCGAGGCAATCAAAATGCAAAACAAAAATGGAAATACTTTCTAAAGTACATACCTAATACGATCCACACCAAGTCATTTTATAGCATAGCCAGGCCAGGGCTTATGAACGCACGGTTCAGTGCGGTCGTAATTTAGAGGAGATGGAAACCTTAGAGCATGTCTTTGGTAATTGTCTTAGACGGGAGCTACTGTACTGCGTAAGGTTTTTTAAAACAAATTCAAAGTAAGTTTATTTAACTAAACACCAGTAATGAAGATGTTATTAGGCACATCAGTGTGCCTTCAGTGACACTGGTAAAGTACCGTAAATGTTGAAATAAGCACCGGGTCTCAAATAAATTTAATAAGCGCCCGAAGCGCTCTTATTCGAAAATTTACGGTATGACGTAATCGTTAATAAAGACGGTATTCAAGGACGGTATTTTGTTAATATTACCAAAACTATGTGTAAATCATTATTAAATCAGTACTGTGTGTGTTTGGTGGTAAAATACTATAACGTCAGTGAATTAAAGTTATTACATGCTCGGTATCGGTATGTACATTTGCATAGCCAACATTTTTACGATTTCGATACCCTTTTTTCTCTTGCTTTCACGTCAGTATGTTGGTTGGACTGTTGGACATGATATGGATGTATGTAGGTTGAGGGCAACGGGGAAAAAAGGATAAAATGCTTCGCCCTGCAAATAATCTATGTTATTCCCATTCCCATAGTCAATCTTTTCTGAGGCTCAGAAAGGCATTAGTTTTGGCATTGCGGGGCTTGCTTGAGACTTTAGAGCTTGCACTTGCCAGGATTCCCGGACGCTGACTCTATAGAGATTCGGATTCCTCACACATCACTTTCCAAATGTCTAGGATTTCACTCCACTTCTCCAAACTACGGGCAACTGTGTGTCTGTGTGTGGATGTAGGTATCTATAAACGCCATCATGGTCATGACCGTGCCCGTGCCCGTGGTATTTCTATCTATGTGTCAGAAACGAACAGAACAGAGCAGGCCAGGCAGACCGACAGACAGATAGAGGGAATTCTGAAATTGACTGACACAAAATCCTGCTGTCTCACTGTGTGCCTCAAGCAATAAAGCAGCTATGTATACATACGGAAGTACATGCATATGTACCTACGTTTGTGAAGGAAAGCAAAAGTAAAGTACGGTCCCTCTAGCTACGAACGAACATTTGCCAGATTAAAAGAACACGGAGATGAACACCTTTCCCATTTACTGATCACAACAAAAAAAAAATAAAGTTGACGTCTGCATTAAAGTTGTAAAGTTAGCGTAAGAAATTGAAATTGGGATTGGGCCGAGCGGATGAAGTCATATCATCAATATTATGAATTGTCGTGATATTATTCGTGAAAGTCAAAGTGAAAAATGTTACAAATAATATTCTAAATCTGACTGTAGGGATTTGGAGTGTATCCTAACTAATAACTAAACTAAAGCTTCGTTTTATTTCAAATGTCAAAAATGTTTTTTTTGCTTGCCCTCTAACTTTGTAATAGCGTAAATAGCCTAATCATTCGTTTTGAAATCTTTGCCTTATTTTTTTTTCAATATTCTGAGAGTCAGACTATTTTGAAATTTTCGTTAATATTTGTATGACAAATATTTTGTACCATATTTACATTTAACAGAAAAGGTTTAACAAAACTTTGGAAATATACGATTTGTATAAATAATGAGGAACACAAATTAAGATGGGTCATGGGATGTTTTTATTATTTTCCCAGCCATTTAATTGCTTTCCTAATTGCAATTAGAATGCTTCGCATGTTGATAGCGGGCACATAAGTACCTCTAGGTGGGTCGTACTTTAGACATAGTTAACGAGAACTAATTTATTTATTCAAACAACTAGCTTTTTTTACTACCATTTCACTACCTACATTTCCTGTTACTACGAGGTGGCTTACTACTACTACTACTTTCCTATACATAATGCACATAAACTAAACTAAACTAAAAGTAATGTAATGGGGAGTAAAAGGCGCTCAAATGGAAATGGGAATAAAAATGAAAATGAAATCGTCTGCATGACTCTAGTAATATTATAGCCATTACGATTACAGAGAGAGAGAGAGAGAGTTGAGAATCTGGAATTCTGGATATGTCAGTTCGTATATTTTTTTATATATTGAATATTTTATACAAATGTATAGGTAAGGTAGGTATATGCACATTGTACATTATAGGCACCGACGTACGTATCTATGTACATTACATACATTGTATGCTACAAATGTGTTTAATATGACTACAACATGAAAACTTTGAAAACTTTTTTTTGACAACCCAAAAAACTGAACATATATATGTAGTATGAAGCATGGCTATATTATGTATAGTATACGCATAGGGAAGTATAAATATATAAATGGTACAAATATTATATAGTGAATTCGAATTTTCAATGAAAGCCTTTCCTGCAATTTCACTCGTGTAATCCTTTATTCATTTCTTCACTTGTTATATATAGGACATGGGATTATTGGTACTTAGAGCCCAGCTGTGTGCTCCATGTGTACAATAATACGAAACATATTATAGTCTGAACTGAAAAGACGTCATAAAATACAAGAAAACTTACAACAACTTACTTATTAATAACGATTCCTAATTTTAATATTACATGTTTACTAAAAACTATATATTTTCCCATATAATCCGAAAGGTGCTTGTACACTCTAAGCATACAAAATATCCTACTTAAATTCTATAGCCTCCTCCTTGTGTAAACTGTGTACACTTTTATATTCTTGTGTAAATAATTTGTATCAAGTGTGTGTTTGTATTTTCAAATAAGATTAAAATCAGAAAGGGGTATCTATCTATAATAAGCCGTGGGCTCAAAAATCATTCTCAAATTTTACCTCTCTCTCTCTCTCTTAAAAATAAGTAGGTACCTACCACAGTGAGAGTAGTGCTGCATAAAGTCCAATATTTTATTGCGTCATTTCGCAGGGGAAAAAGCTTTTGACCTTCTTTCTATATAAGAACCATGGGCTATAGGGGTATATATGGGAATGATGATGACTCAAGAGTCAAGACGGGGGGGGGAACGGAGACCCGTGAGACTCGATAAATTTTTAATTTAGTGATATCGATCAAGGGAGACTATTTAGAAGAATCCTATCGATTTCCTTTTTGTTAGTCTATTATGTATATATATGTACCTACATAATAGGAGCTACATTGTGCTGGTAATTACATGTATGTGAGTAGCATTGTTTTAACGGTATATAAATAAGCCAGGAGTATACATACCCTTACCCAATTGGCTTCAATGGAGTGTATTATACATGTTTTATCAGTAAATCAGGAACGGGAAAATGGGAGAAGATATATTAGTCATGCCTGTACAAAGCAAAGTGTAGATGCTACACGCTATGGTATGCTGCAACTAACTATACGCAATAAGGTACTTGTCATCACTATGTGTCACCATTAAGAACTGTCGAGCATTGCTTTATTAGCCCATATAGGCTCACTCCAAATGTGTAGTTATAGCACGACTCTCTCTCACTTCAGCTGGGGACTCATTCAATAATAAATTGTGTATCGTCATCGTCGTCGGTGAAGAAAATAAAAACAAGCCATTTATTCTTGTTACTGGAAATGGACTCGAAACACTCCATTTATTACTTGATCAAGTTCAAGTTTTTATTGACGCTTTTCTGTATTTGGCAATAATTTAGCTTACAATCAATTATACTGTGATCTCACCTACAGATACCTCACTGTTTTTATGAAAATATTTACAGCGTGAAATTGTAGTTGCCAAAACTGTGTAAATTATTATGTAGGTAAGTACTTGGTACATTTAAAAAGATAATAATAGTTTATTTTGCAATTTTAAAAATAAACAAATAGCAAAATTGGCACTTTCAAAAAGATGTAAATGGTTCGTTTTTGCACTTTCAAAAAGATGTAAATGGTTCGTTTTTGCACTTTCAAAAAGATGTAAATAGTTCGTTTTTGCACTTTCAAAAAGATGTAAATAGTTCGTTTTTGCACTTTCAAAAAGATGTAAATAGTTTGTTATTGCACGTTCAAAAAGTTGTAAATAGTTCGTTTTTGCACTTTCAAAAAGATGTAATTAGTTCGTTGTTGCACTTTCAAAAAGATGTAAATATAGCAAAAAGTTGGAAATAAAGTATTTTGGACTTTTGAAAAGTTAGAACTGGAAGTAGCATATTTTTTCCATTTAAAAAAAAAGCACAAATAAAGTATTCTGCACTTTGAAAGAAGTTATATTATGTCGTCGTCGTTTTGGGGGCAATTACCCTCAGTGGTTACAGTGCAAATAAATTGTATACTTTCTCTCTTTCGCTGTACCTAGTATATGCATATAGCACTTTCAAATGCAGTAGCCTTTATGTACATATAATATATGTGGTAGTCCAAAAGCAGCTTAGCCCTTTGGCCTGTAGGACTAGTCCACAAAACCAAGCTTCCTCTGGACTAGTCCACAAGAGTACTCCCATGCATAGAAGTCTTTGGTCTTGCCTGTGATGTGAATTTGCAGACAAAGCTAAGAAAAACTAAGTTTAAATCAATGCATTTTGATGTGACTGTTAATAGAATGACTTACATAATTAGCTGCATTGCACGAATATCCCAAAATTAAAGTCTTCGCCTATGAAAGGGCAGAATTTTCTGGACTACGCTGATAGACCACAAGGTTCAAAATCAAATCACATATGTATTAGGCTTCCATGGGAGCTTCTGGCGTACTCTCACTCTTGTGGACTAGTCCTTAGGGCCATGGGGATGGGACTAAGGGGCTTCTGATCTACGACATATAAATTATTTTGTCGTTAAAGTTTCCTTTGAAATATGTCAAGAGCTTTCATACGCTTGTTTTGATTTAAGTAAAAGTAATGTACCTACCTATTTGACTTGTTTTCTTTCGGCTATTCCTATACACATTAGGACATATCTTCTTCGCACTCTCCTATTGTACAATCTGTACATCCCGCAAGGAGTTTTTTCCGAAACTAAACTTCTTGAAGGTTGAAGTTGGAAAAGTGAAACTGTGTGGATGGAAGGGAGGAGAGTTGAAGAAGCTTCTCCAGAATCGCTGTTGTGTGTTGTGTGATGTGTGTGTGACGGTTGGAGTGAGACGTGAGACTGTGAGTCAGGTAATCTATAATTGAAAGGAAATTAGAGAAAAGTTCGTGTGTGAAAAAGTTAATGTTTTCTTAATGCCAAAGGGGAAAGGAAGACTGAAGAGATGACAAAGAAGTAAAAGGAGGAAAGATAAAAAAATGTGAGACGTTGTATATCACTCGTCCTCATGTCAGCTTACCATTACCAGTACCAGTGATGCTTCGTCTATATAACTGTCTTCATAGGTCTATTCTATATAATATACACATCCTTGAGTTTTGGTTTTGTTTGACATGAGGGAACTGTGGACGGGTATATATTGACATAGCCCTTGAGATTGCAGTAGGAGCCGCTTCATATTCTCAGAATTGTTGGATTCAGAAACAAACATATACATCATATGTGTGTGTGTGGGGGGAATGATGCATTATTCAGAATTATATAAATACTCTATAGGAATAACATAGGGCACTCTATTCTCCTGAAAGGTATGTTACTTAGCAGATATGTGTCAATTTTGCAATCTTTTTAAAAAGCAACGACGGCTGTTGCTTTAAAAGCTAAATTTTTCATAAAATTTTATGAAAAACATCTTAGCTATAGATTATTACATGTTTTTGAAAATTGCAAATTCTACTAATTGCATGATTTTGAAAAATTTTAAATGTTCAAATTATATGTTTTACAGAAATTCAAATCCTACCATAATGGCATGATTTCGAAAAGTGCAAATTCGTCTAATTGTATGCTTTTGAGAACTACAAATTGTTCTAGTTATATGATTTCCAAAAGTGCAAATTCTTTTAATTATATGCTTTTGAAAAGTGCAAATTCTTCTATTTATGTGCTTTCAAAAAGTGCAAATTCTTCTAATTATTATGCTTTTAAAAATTGAAAAATACTGTCTCTGGGTATCAATAAAAAAACAAGCGCAGACTGCATCTTTTTTTTTAAATTCAAAAAACGCTTCTATATAATTATACACAATTTTAGAAGTCCCGATAACTACTACATATTAATGTATTGAGGTGTATCGTCTGTCCCTTTTATGGCTCGTTTCAGATTTTACCCGGTAAATTGTATATATATACAATTATGTAAATTTACCTTTCCGCACAACTCATCCGAGCCATGAACTGTATGACGTAGTCAAAGTGATGACGTCTACAGTGTCTGTCTGCATGACGTCATCATTCCGATTCGAAGCTGAATTTTAGTCTTCTGATCTTTGTGCGGTTTTGTTTCTATTTTTGACTCTGTGGTCTCGTGCGGTCTCATCCTGACTCCTGATAAGGGGAAAGTAATAATTATTTATTAATTGGTTTTATAAATAATGGCTAATCATAATCATGCGCTGACGTACACTTTGGTTTTGTTTGGTTTCGTTTGGCCCTCTACTCCTCCGCTTCCCGAACGAACGAATGACGACGTGTCTCAATCCTCTCCTCAATTGACTCTATATAGTCAGAGCTCAGAACTCAGAACTCATAATAGAATGGTCCCAAAAGTTTTACACTGTAGTCAAAACTTTTAATACCTTGCTCTACAACTCTCGCTCTCTCTCTTCCTGTGAACTGAAGACTTCGAGTTCATATACACAATTGGCCTCATAAAATATTTTGTGCGGAAAAAGGAAAAGTATATACCAAATATAATTATTACGAAATACATTTCTCTCCTCTTTAACTTTTAAACTGTATTATATTTATGCTATATAGATATATTATGTAATTTTATAAACTATAGTTGACTATAGTTCTTGACTTTTCTTGAAAGGGCAAAAGGTATACAGTATTATACTTTCTACAAGTTTTTTTCCTATTTTTAATCCACTCACACTTGATTGATGATTATTCCTTCTACGCTACAAACATGAAATTAAGAGTTTTTTCTGCTGAAATTGATGGAATATTTTATAGATTTTTAAATTGAGAGAAAATGGGATTGTCAATCTTTTTTGAAAGTACGTACCTACGTAGCGTAGGTAGGTATAGGCGTACAGTCTCAAATTTTATACATTTTTTGGAGATAGCATAGATGACGTGGGAAGTTTTTATAATGTTATTTCCGTTTGGGCATTTTCAGGAGTTAATAACTAAATAATAATGAAATATTTTACCTTTTTGTAACCCTACAAATCATACCCTATGGTGATATCGTCTGTGAAGAACCAAAATGATCCATATCCATTTGTAGCTAAAAACAATATCCACTGTCTACAAAAATATTAAAACATGTTTTGAAAGGATTTAAAAAATAGAAAATTTTCCATTTTTACAAAATATGCAAATAGAACATTTTGAACTTTTCAAAAATTATGTAAATGAAACATTTTGCACTTTTCAAAAATATGCAAATAGAACATTTTGAACTTTTCAAAACCATGTAAATAGAACAATTTAAGCTTTTCAAAAACTCTGAATTAACATTTTAGGCATGTTTCTCATTATGTTTTTATGACATAGCTCATTTTGATTCTAGCTTAAATTGGATATGGGTCATTTTGGTTCTTCACAGACAACAGACGATATGAGCTGTTTAGACATCATTTAAAAAATGTCAGCATAGATAGAACAAACAAAAATTGATAACTTTATTATTAAATAATCAATTCTATTAATTTTGTTTGACATACAGGAGTTTCAATAACCAATTGTTAAATTTGACTGGCACATTTTGCTCATCTTGCAAGTTCACTTATCGTTAGAAGGTTTCAGTTATACTTGACAGTTTGAATTGCACTGATTACTATACTAATTGAATCTTGAAGAAAATGAATCTACATATATACGCATATAAAATAAGAATCCTGTCGCCCCATTGACACCCACATCGTCCCACTTCCGCCTTCATCCGTGGTTTTTCCTACATTCTAAATAATTTTCTTGGGTTGGTTTCGGTGTTTGGTCGGTCTCTGAGTTTCCCGTTTGCTTTGATGAGGTTGTCATGGAGTTGGGATTGGAAATTATGAAATTAGACTGGAAGAAGAAATTAGGGTTTCAACATTAAAATAAGACACGTGAGTGTGAGTGGACTGAGGAAACCACCTCATCTCCTCACCCGAATGTAATCTGATTAAATTTTAATAAATGGAAGAAAAAGAATTATAGCATTGTGCTCAAGTCTCTCAGTGCAGTGTGCAGTGGTTATAAGAGCCTATAGGAGTTATGCAACGGGCAGAAGGGGTACAGGAGATCAGGAGGAGCGAGTATAACTACAATCTACTGCTTCCAAGTTTAACTATAGGTAAGGTACCTACCTTCGATTATATGAACACTGCATAACAGATATATAGAAGTTAAGGAATACTAAGCTGCCTTTGTCTAAGCACCCTCTGTTATGATTGGTAGCTCATGTAAAAGATTCAGTAACGATTTAGTTTTTAGATAGTTCTATAGCTACATATTAATGCGAAGAGTTTCCATAGCTCGTCACTGAAGGTGAAAAATATGCTAATGTGACCCCATTCAAATCTTTATTAGTTGTAAAACGCCGTATCTATTCACGGAAGTACAAAATATGTATCTAAGCTCCGGAAGGCTTAAAAATGAAAGATATGACGCAATTACTCATTTTGAGAGATTTTAGAAATTTGAACATTGAGCATAGTAGTGTTTTAACTTTTACTGATGATATTCCCGTCTTTTTTTTTGAATTGCAAAATTTCCATGTACAAATCTTCTAAAGCTCCTTCAAAAATCAAGGTTTGAAATTAGTGATATTAAAATTTATTTTTTAAAAAACAGTAAAAAATAAACCTTGCTTTTCCTTCCATTAGTTTTTATATTAATCAAGTTTTAGTTCGAATACTTTGAAAGCACAAAACTGTCTACATTTTTGAATTATGTACAGGGTTGGATAATGCGGCCAGCGCAGGCATAGCCCCCGCGGCTTGAATGTTCAAAAAACATGTAAATGGAACATTTTGCATTTGTCAAAAATATTTAAAAAGAACATTTTGACTTTTCAAAAACATGCAAATAAAAATATTTTCTACATTTCAAAAACATGCAAATAAAATATTTAAAACCTTTCTCAAAACACGTAAATAGAACATTTTGCACTTTTCTGAATCAAGTACAAAAAACATTTTTAACTTTTCTAAAAACATGTATGTAAATACAACATTTTGCTCTACCAAAGAAAACCATCAACAAAATCAAAATGGTTGGTTTTTCTATGGAAACAAATTGCTGCCTAAGTAAAAGCAATTCCTTCGTTCGGCCCTGATTATGTATTACGTATTAACTAAACATTATCGACTTGCGGCGCGTTGCGTTAAATTGTTGAAATATTTGAGAAAATTGTAATTAAATACAAATTTAAAGAAAGTGAAAACAACTAAAAAAACAACTATTGACAAGAATTTTTAATTTGCATAAGTCTTTTGTATTGTATACTGAATTATCCCAAGCTCAGCATCTCTTTCATCCTGCAAAGGGGCAAATCTGGCCGTAGGCGCCAGATTTTTTAAATACTTTTCAAGTAAAAAATGTAGTAAGTTGGTCTGTAAAATAAATATTGCAACAAAGTATCTGTCTCGGCTTATATACCATATTAAGAGTTAAGGCTCTGTTTATATATATCTATAGTGCTGTATGTGTACAGCGTGCGGTGAAACGGGTGAAATTTATACTCTTGCGTAATACTTATAATTATTTAAGTATGTACCTATAGTACCTATATCTACACATACATAATATGCTTTGAACGGATAGCCATTGAAATAAAAAGTGAAAGAGTGGAGACAGAAGATTGGTGTGTGTGGCTTTTGGGCTGGGGCTGAGGCTGAGCCTTGTACTGGCACTGGCACCCGTGGCTGACTGGTGGGGATTCGGTGTATTATGGTTTCCGTTTCTCTTTTAGTCTTGGTGTCGTGGTCTTGAGTCTTGAGATGAAGTTTCTTTTCTTCGTCTTCTCATCTGTGTACTTTCACTTGTCTTGGATTTGGATTTGGTTTTGGCTTTCTCCCGTTTTTCTTTCTCAGAAAAGACTTTTCTTTCTTGTCTTTATATTCTTGAGTTGAGGTTTCTTTCCTTGGGATTTCGTAATATAAAAGACTACAAAATACAATCATCGCATCTCGCATCACATCGTCTCCGGCTCCAGCTCCAGCTCCACATCCCACATCCAACTCCACACACACACACAGCTCGCCCCCCCCCCCCCCCCCCAAAAAAAAAACTCTATAACTTCCAACTCGAACATTTCCACTTTGGGCAACTTCAACTTTTTTCTCGACCATATTTCATTTCCTATACTTTATGGGAAAACTTCTATTATTATTATGATGATGATCATATCTACATAAATGAGTACGGTGTTGGAGGGACCCAAATTCCAAATATGGGAAGATTCTGTGTGTGTGTGAAAGAGTGAGTACCTAGCTCCGTTTTGGTTCTTCTTTGTCAGATATTTAAGACGGAGATGGAAGTTCCTTCTTCGTCTTCCGTTCCAACATGTAATGTGTAGTTTGTAGTCATTTTCCTATTCTGTGTATTAGAAAATGGGTTTGTACTCTATTGTGTATACATATACTGATCGTGAGATGCCCTTTGGAAGATGTAATACCAGTCATCCTGTCTTAATTCATAATGCTTAATATGCTTCAAGGACTTAGGCTTTGTGCCTGTATCTTGGAGACAAAGGAATGCATTATATTAATACAAAACAGTGGATTTAAATGTGGATTTTTGACTTGGATACTTTTCAAAAACATTTAATCCGAATATTTTACATTTTAAGAAAATGTGTAATTTAAAAGAATTTTGTAGGTTTTTTTCGAAAATATTTAACCAGAATATTTTGTTACTTTTCAAAAGTAGGTATGTAAATTTAGACAATTTTAAAATTTCGTAAAAATTTGTAATTTAGAAATTTTGGGGATTTCGTAAAAATTTGTAATTTAGAATATTTTGCAACTTTCAAAAATGTTTGATTTAAAACATTTTGAACTTTTTAAAAATGTGTAATTTATAACATTTTGCACTTTTTTAAAATGCTTAATGTAAATCATTTTGTACTTTGTTTAAATGCATAATTTAGAATATTTTGCAATTAAAATGTGTAATTAGAATATTTTGCAATTTTCAAAAATGTGTAATTAGAATATTTTGCATTTATCAAACGTGTAATTTAAAATATTTTGAATTTTTCCAAAACACGTAATTAAAATATTTTGGTGCTTTTCAAAAGCATGCAATTACAACATTTTGCCACTTTAAAAATACAGTAAACTAAAAACTAACGATAAAAATGATTGTGAACATAGCAAAAGATTATATACTAATGTAATTAAAACTGTGCTGGGTGTGATCGTAGTGCATGAAAATATATAAATGATTTATGAGGGACATATTATGTAGTGCTCCAATTGTATAACTTTATAAATGCAAAATGGCCTAATTACCTAAGTACATACACATGCATTTAAAAACTGACTAAAATGCCTTCTAACAGTATCCATTGGGATTGGTAAAATTTCATTACTTAGTCAGGGTCATAAAGTTATATAAATCCATATAATATACTTTTAAGAAACAAGGGCTAAAGCCCTTGTTTCAGGCAGCCTTAACAGCGAAATTAAACATTTTGAATTTGCCGCGTAATTTTAGTTGTCAAGTAAAGGGAAGAAGCCGTAAACGGATTAGCTGTGACGATTTACTCATAGATATTTTTATATTCTCAATAAATCCAAAAATTTAGCATTGAAAATTTTGAATTTCCCGCTAAAATTTTAAATATTTTGTTAAATGAAGATTTCGACCGGTAAGTCAGTAAACTTACACAAAAATGATATACCATTCTAACGGTGACGATCAGGCAAATCTAAATAACTTAGTGTGCACGCACGATAGTAATTAGTTTTTAAATGGGTTAGAAAAAACATAATTAAAAATTTAAAAAAGTTAACGGAATTTGTCGAGTGATATATCATTTAAAAGCTCTTAAAAAATAAGCAGACACCATTTTTTTTGTTTTTTGATTGCGGCCCATACAACACAATTTTGGCGGGATTTGAAAATTAAAAGACGGTTGTCATGAAAACGCTTTGTTATAATGAAGGCCCATTCCGTTATTTGAATTCTACTGGTGATTAGCTTTCCAATGATATATGGCTCGATGGAATTGGTGCAGTATTGAAAGATTTTCAAAATTCCCGTAAATTATGTAGATAGGTAGGAAAAATGTCGTAATTAAATTTGCTTCCGAATTCAATACGATTCAGTCACTAGTGCGCAGTGTCTGGTTTTGTTATCTCATCAGTGACGAACGAAATAATTTAGATTGTGAGAAATAAAAACATCTTACACAAGGTACTTTGTATTTCACATTGACCTAGTTTACATGCAAGGAAAAGTGGAATAAAATGTGGAATAAAGGCTTTATTCGACTTTTTTAATTCCACATTGGTAGTGCATGTAAACGCACAGGAATGCGGAATTAGACCGAATGTGAAATATGACGTCACATGTGAAATAAAATGTGGCATAGTATATTCCACTTGTTCTAGGTAGGATAGTGGGAAAATGTGGAATAAGGGCGGTTTCAAAATACCGCGCGCCGTTTCAAGCTTTCATTGTCATCCTTGATTATCCTTGCTGTATTTAATGCCACATTTTACATCGGCATGTAAACGCTTCTCTTAATGTGGATTAATAAAATGCGGGATAATTTAAGTTCTTTTTTTATTCCACATTTTTTTATTTCACATTTTACTGCGCATGTAAACTAAGTCATTGTGTACATAGGCTTCTTTCCTCCTCTTATAAATATTAATGAAAGTACTATAGGAATTTGTAAATATATGATAATGTGTGAACGAAACATGATACAACATTATTTTAGTGCCATTTCGTAACAAAGTATAATATAGCATAATAGTCTTATAGAGATGTCTCAAATTATTAGTAATGTAATCAAAGCAACACCAATTGTAGCGCACATGCCACTGGGAATCAGGTCATGAGCGCCATCATAGCATAGGATTGGTTGAGGGACTGAATAAAAACTATTTTAGTCTTACAATATTGTCAGTAATTATATTACTGAAGCCATAATAATGCTTTTACGGTAGCTGTTGGCAATTTCCAGTTAATCTCCGAATGGAGTTTTGATCCCTCAAAATTCATATTATGTAAACTGAATTGGAATTTGTATGGAATTAAAATGAGGTTTTATTCCTAGAGAAAGCCTTATGTTAGATACATAGTTTCCACTTGGGGATTACATAACGCGTGTGGTGGTATAGAAGCGGTGTCAGAAAATTAAGAAAATTATAACACGTATATAGATGTTTCATTTTTCTTTAGCGCTGTCTATTTTGAATATATGGGGTCGGGCACAAATGGTGCCGCCAGTCACGTAGAGTGTATGGGTCGCTTGACACCCCATGTTAAAGGTAGCCATTTACGCATTGCTTAAGAGGATGACAAGGTGGATGGGTGGGTTCAAAAATTTTGTAAATTTGGGTGGCACTATTTGCGTCTGGCCCTTATTGTCATGCGATAATTTTGAAAATTAAATACTTATTTGCGGAATAACATGTGTTTACAGCTTTTTGACAATATTCTTTTTTGAAATTTTCTAATCTTTTTTTGTAATGCTACATGCTACAAAAACTTATAGCATCCCGATTCGAATTTCCCGCCAAAGCTAAAAACTGTCTTAAATATTTAATGTATTTTTTTTTAACATTTTGAGCAAGCAAATTATGCTACTTTTGAGCGTGATTTAATTATAAAGAATACATTATTTACCAAAATGCAGTTTTTACACATTTTTGAAAAGTTCAAAATATTTGATTTATACCTTTTTAAAAAGTTCAAAATATTTTATTTATACGTTTTTGAAAAGTTCAAACTATTTGATTTATACCTTTTTGAAAAGTTCAAAATATTTTATTTATACGTTTTTGAAAAGTTCAAACTATTTGATTTACACCTTTTTGAAAAGTTCAAAATATTTTATTTATACCTTTTTGAAAGCATCAATTAGTGTACTTCTTCGTTTTTAAAAGTACCAAATAGTGCATTTAGGCCTTTTCAAAAGTACCCAATATTCCATTTATTCGGTTTTGAAAGTATTAAATAGTGTATTTATATATTTTTAAAAGTACAAAAATATCGCATTTATCTCTTTTCAAAAGTACCAAATATTGCATTTATCGCTTTTTGAAAGTACCAAATATTGCATTTTTCGCTTTTTAAAAGTACCACATAGCTCATTTATTCGTTTTTGAAAGTACAAAATATTGTATTTATCCGTTTTTGAAAGTATTAAATAGTGTATTTATCCGTTTCCAAAATTACCAAATATTGCATTTATCCCTTTTTGAAAGTACCAAATGCTGGATTTACATCTTTTTAAAACTACAAAATATTATTAAAATACGTTTTACAATGAAGTCGTTGGTAGTTTGTTTTTTGAAATTCAGACATAATACACTTTATTTGGGTTCACACAGTCATGATGCGGTAATAATACTGTAGATGTAAATTGCACAATTTTGTACTTCAAAAAAACTTTTTCCTGCCTATTACTTTTTTCGACTTGGAGCTTCCTTGTTTCCATTTTCCATTATAGAGGTAATATTTGGATAAGAACTCTTTTTTGGTTTTAAGTTCCTCGTTTTACACACCTTCCCACAATGCAATGTCTCCGAGTGTTTTATACATACGGTCTATAGTCTTTCATATTAAAGCAGAGGCAGGCTCTCCTTCTGTATCTAATTATTTTAACATTATCAGACCAAGAGCCTCGAGCGCATTGGTACAGGACGGAAATATGTAGTTAACTCATCGTAAGATGATGTCCCGGGGAACGAAAACGAAACTATTGGAACGGCACACACACGCACCGCACCGACTACCGAAACAGAATTTAGGTACCTACCCATGTTGTAGTTTTTGGTTCTTCTTGAAGAAAATATGAAATACGAAACTGCGGAGAGTCGTCGACTGACGTAAGTAACCAGTGTTACATGTGTAATAATATGTATAGCATAGAGAAAAGTAGACATCCAAATAGTGTCACGGGCTGTGGGGGGTTCGTCCTCCGCATTATATTTTATTCCATTTTGCCTCATATCTCTTGGACAATCAATAAACATCCCATTTATGTTCTATCTTGACTACACAGTTTGTTTTCTCCGTCTTTCTCTGTCTCTGTATTAGAAGCCCCAGGCGGGTTTCTCTCACTACGAATCTACAAATAAGAATCCTGTGAGTGGAAGTAGTACCTACCTACCTACATATAAATCGGAAGCTGTATAAAATCAGACATGGAGGGAAACGTATGCACGTAAGCAGGAACGGGAAGTTTATCTTTGTCTAGTCGTCCTCGTTGTCAGTTGAGTCCGTTCCCATTTTTTTCCTCCTTAAGGGTGATATAGGGGAAAAAATCAGTATATTATATGCTCTGTTTAGTCTTTTGTTTTAATGCTTTCTCTTGAGATTAAATTTTACTCTTTTTTTCTATTTCTTTGCGTGTATACATAACGTTTTGAATAGGTTTTGAAGCGGCAAAATTCAGTATTTAGGTGATTTTGAAACTGCTAAATGGGTTTTATAAGCGTTATTGAAGCGGAAAGTGGTAGTATTTAGACGTTTTTGAGAGTGTATGCTTTTTATAGCCGTTTCTGGTGCGGTAAAATTCATTATTTAGACATTTTTGAAAGCATAAAATGTTTTTTTGGAAGCGTTAAAATGCAGTAATTAGACGTTTATAAAAGTCCAAAAGGTTTTTATAAGCGTTTTTGAAGCCAGAAAATTTTCTGTATTTAGACGTTTTTGAAAGTGTAATAAGGTTTTTATACGCTTTTTTGAAGCCAGAAAATTCATTATTTAGACGTTTTTGAAAGTGCAAAAAGGTATATATAAGCATTTTTGAAGGCAAAAAATTCTGTAGTTAGACCGTTTTGAAAGTGCAGAAAGGTTTTAATAAGCGTTTTTGAAGCCAGAAAATTCTGTATATAAACGTTTTTGAAAGTGCAATAAGGTATTTATACGCTTTTTTGAAGCCAGAAAATTCATTATTTAGACGTTTTTGAAAGTGCAAAAATATATTTATAAGCATTTTTGAAGGCAGAAAATTCTGTAGTTGACGTTTTTGAAAGTGCAAAAAGGTATATATAAGCATTTTTGAAGGCAAAAAATTCTGTAGTTAGACCGTTTTGAAAGTGCAGAAAGGTTTTAATAAGCGTTTTTGAAGCCAGAAAATTCTGTATATAAACGTTTTTGAAAGTGCAATAAGGTATTTATACGCTTTTTTGAAGCCAGAAAATTCATTATTTAGACGTTTTTGAAAGTGCAAAAATATATTTATAAGCATTTTTGAAGGCAGAAAATTCTGTAGTTGACGTTTTTGAAAGTGCAAAAAGGTATATATAAGCATTTTTGAAGGCAAAAAATTCTGTAGTTAGACCGTTTTGAAAGTGCAGAAAGGTTTTAATAAGCGTTTTTGAAGCCAGAAAATTCTGTATATAAACGTTTTTGAAAGTGCAATAAGGTATTTATACGCTTTTTTGAAGCCAGAAAATTCATTATTTAGACGTTTTTGAAAGTGCAAAAATATATTTATAAGCATTTTTGAAGGCAGAAAATTCTGTAGTTGACGTTTTTGAAAGTGCAAAAAGATTTTTATAAGCGTTTCTGACGCAGTAAAATTCATTATTTAGACATTGTGATTATGCTCTTATTAGAAATGTGAACTACAAGTACCTACACACTATTTACTATTGAAAATGCAGACTTACTCCTTGAAGCTATGAGTTCTCAAACTTGTTCTTAGACAGTGTGCTTTTGTTTTACACAATAATAAACTGTGTGGACTTGTCTTCATTTTCCATTAACATAATATTTAATGTGCGTGTCTAATTGTATGGCTTTGGTGTTGGCATGGAATTAGATTTCATTCCAATTCGACTTGTACTTCACGAGTTGTCGTCAAGACAAATATTTCTATATATTTAATTATATTGAATCTTGTATATGTATGTACTATGTGTACCCAAGCCCTGCAGGATGTAGTCTTAGTTGACGGTACAAGGTCCGGCTTTATAAATATTTACTGCCTTAAGCCTAAGTCGGGGATTTTGTTTTTCCAAGAAATTATTTTCTGGTTTTTCTAATTATGTAAATGTTGTCGTACTTTCCTTTTGTATCCACATTCGGTCGACAAGTCGACACTATAATTTGTTTTGTACTGGTGACTATAGTAAGTAGTGCAAACTGTGCAACTCCTCGTGTTTTGTGTACAATCACAATCCAGTATGTAGTTGAATGGGCTCATACAAAAATACATACCGTAAAGCTCGGAAATAATTCCCCCCATCAAGGCCGGATAATGTGGCCAGCGCAAGCAGCCCCGCTGCTTGAATTTTCAAAAACCATGTAAATGGGACATTTTGCAGTTTTCAAAAATATGTAAAAAGAATATTTTGACTTTTCAAAAACATGCAAATAAATTTTTTTTTGTACATTTCAAAATCATGGAAATAAAACATTTTCCACTTTTCTCAAAACATGTAAATAGAACATTGAGCAATGAGCACTTTTCGGAATCATAAGTAAAACGAACATTTTCCACTTTTCTAAAACATGTAAATACAACATATTGCTTTACCAAAGAAAACCATCAATAAAATCAAAATGGTGGTTTTTGTATGGAAAACAATTGCCGCCTAAAAGCAATTCCTTCGTCCGGCCCTGTCCCCGGTAGTTATTAGAAGCTTTACGGTACATACTTATTTTAGGTAACGTATGTGGGCTTCGTTTAATTTCTTCTAAATAATGCAAAACTATATAACGTATTAGTACTACTAGCATTTTAGCTGCTTTCAGTGCTTTCACACAAAAATTCTGTTTAAATATTTATACAGTTGTTGATTTTGTATCAAATGCTTTCGGCTATACAAAACGTTATACTGATATTGCGAGAAGCGCTTTCAATGCCGCACAATTAGTAAATACTTAAATATGATTTTCAAATCATCTACAGTTTAGCTTTATTTTACCAGAATTAAAGTTATTATTCGAATATATGGGTGTAAATGTGTTAAGTTGAGAATTATATGTATGTTTAAAACATATATCACGTTGAAAGGACGTGCCGAAGCAAAAGCAAAAATTCTTGTCAATAATACAAATGTGTGTGGGTATAACGTGACAGTCGAATATTGGATGTAAGGCTATGCAAATTATGTTGTTTGTTCTAATAAGAAAGAAGTGAAAACATGTGAAAGAAAGTGTTTGTCTCGCTGTCTTTGTCTCTCCTTGATGTTCATTTTCATTTTGTGTTGGCGGGGCTGATGGCCATATATTTATTAGTAGTTGGTCTGTCAGTTCCTTTATGTTTTCTGTGGCTCTGTGGATCGAATTCATAAATATTATGGTGCACTCAGGAGTAGTAGTATAGTAGTATATAAAGTACCTAGGTACATACTCTATAGTGTAAGTGCTATAAGCAGAAGAGAGCATTCTGATTTGACTGAGTTCAAGCTACTAAAAGCTCTTTGATGAATTTCAAGCGGAGCAGAAAGCTTAGAGAAGACAAGGGAGATGAAAGCAAGTCTCTCTCTCTCTCGCTTTCCTTTTCTCCTTGTACTTACTTCAACTCATCAAACTTGTTTGTTGGTTTGTAGAGAAGGAGACATTGTACACAGTAATCAGTGTCAGTCTGTCCGTCAGTCAGCTAGTTAGTGAGTCGTGAATTTTTGGGACCCATTCCTATTTAGTATCTATATGAGTGTCTGCGGGGGGCTTAGCTTTGTGTTTCGTGGCATGATTTATATACATTAGATTTTGTTGTGCGTACTAAAAACCCATTAGATTTTTGAAAGAAAGAATATTTCTTTTGAGTTTTTATATTTTTTTTATTATATTGCATTTCTACAGCTGTCTAAAAGCTGTATGATCTTCCATAGGTTATTAAATATAAAACACGAGATTATGATAATAAATTATGATAAATTGTCTTAAATCTTAAATCAAACAACAAAATGAGGAAATTTGAAATTCTAATTTTTTTTATTATAGTTTGCGTGTCATTGGTAATGCGTACATTTTATGAGAATTCAAATTATATTATGTACTCTTTGAAGGTCACAATATCATGGTATGAACCATTTAATTTAAACCTTCTTCAAAATAGAAATATTACGGCAGGGCCGGATGAAGAAATTGGTTTTAGGCAGCAATTTGTTTCCGTGTACAAAAACTACAATTTTGATTGATTTTATTGATGGTTTTCTTTGGTAAACCGAAATTTTTTAATTACATGTTTTAGAAAAGTGAAAAATGTCCCATTTACATGTTTTAAAAAAGTGTAAAATGTTCTATTTACATGTTTTTAAAAAGTGCAAAATGTTCTATTTACATGTTTTTGAATATTTCAAAATGTCCCATTTACATGTTTTTAAAAAGTATTAAATGCTTTATTTACATGTTTTCAAAAATTCAAAATTTTCTTTTTGAATATTTTTGAATACTCCAAAATGTCCCATATTTACATGTTTTTGAAAACACAAGCAGCGGGGGCTGCCTGCGCTGGCTGTATTAGCCGGCCCTGTATTATAGTTTTTGTTGTATTTAAAGATATATTAGCGCATTTGATTCTTCGATGACGATAATATATATTCTTTTAAGAAATTCGCAATAACTATGCTGACAACAACGTACTGCTGACAGAGCATTCTGTGCATTGTAATTTCGGTATGTACGTATATGTGGCTAATAATGAGAACATAATTATACAGACAGTTGTAGTTCTTTAAGGTACTATATACGCGCTATAGTAAGGATACACCTTTATTAAGAACCCATTATTTAGAATGCACTGCACTCTCTCTCTCTCTCTCTCTCTCTCTCTCTCTCTCTCTCTCTCTCTCTCTCTCTCTCTCTCTCTTCTCTCGCATAATATATTTTGATGACTGAAACTGAAAGTTAACTATGTGCTATGAACAGAGGCCAGACGAAAGTTTCGTCTTCATCTTCGAATTCCTTTAAGTTATTCTGCAGAACTCTGCTCAATGGTCTGGTTCTGGTGTCGCCGAACCCATTTGCCTGGGTTTTCAATCGAGCAGTTCCTGACCTTGCAACAGCGAGTATCTATCTACATATTATTGGTGGCTATTAATTCCTAATTCGTAATTCATACCCAGATCCCAACTGTGAGAAGATATCCGCAAATTATGAACATCATCATATCATTATCCTGCTAATGTTTAAAAGATAGTGCGAGTGCCGTTGACAACGGTAATTGATATGTATAAAGTATATTTCGTAGAACCCTATACTTTGGGTTTTGTAATTTAAAGCCCAAAATTTCAGAATTACTACTATACTTACAAAGAAAGTAATATTTTTTATCACACTGAATTTGATGGAAAAAATTAAGTGAAACTTCGTTCTTTTTTTCTTCCTGCAAATCCATTATCTTACACCATTACAACATTATGACCCTGTGAAAAAATTAAATAATCTTCCAAACCAAACCATTCCAGGGGAGTAGACCACCCGAAACCAAAACTAACATTAAAAAACTAAAAGTCATTACATGATAAAATTATTATTATTATATTCTTATCCTTACATATATACTTGTAATAATAGGGAGACATTCTAGTACTGGCGATGAGATCACATTTAAGGCTAGTGAAAACTTGCATATAATAATTATAAATAATGATGTAATTACATGTTATTACAGATCGTCAAAATTTTGATGCACTCATCTGTCTGTCGTGCTGTGCCTCTGTAGCAAAGTTTGTAGCCCTTAGCTCGCTCGCTGTCTCTCTCTCTCAGCACATAATTACAGATATTTTCATTTGCATGCACACATCATTTAATTTATTTAATGAGGGTCGCTGCATTTGTACTGACTGTAGGGGGGATCCATAGTCAGAAATGAAATCTGCTATTGGACTATTTTTAAGGAGGAACAAAACATGCTCAAAATTATGAGACATTAACAATTAATGTAGTGCAAATTATTAGTTTGTCCAAACTCGACAAATATTTATAATTTAATAAATAATTTTAATAACTTTAATATAGAATTTCGAAATTTCGAAAAATGCGGTAGCCCCTCATAACATAGTTGTATGAGCTGCGGTTAAATCGACCTAATGAATCATTAATTTTTTTTATGTAATTTAAAAAAACACTTTCAAAATAGTCAGTAATGAATAGAAAAATAGATTTTTATTTTTATAAGTTATTAAAAATTATTAGCTTAAAATTATAGCTAATTTTATTACAAAAATCGGCTTCAAAAAAGTATGTCATATTTTTTAGAGCAGAAAAGCAAATTTCAAAGATTTAAGTTTTTACAAGAAATCCATTATAGGAATATAACATTGCTTTAACTTTATGGAAATCATTATAAGATAATATAAGCTTGAAAAATATGGCATCAAAATCGATTAAAAAGCAGGATTTTGTCTTGTAGATTCTTCAAAAAATACAAGGCATCTTTATGACAGTGCAATGCACAGTGATTTGGTTGTGTAAACTCAGCTAAAAAATATTCATTTCCATATTCCATCACATTCCTTTCTTAAAATCCCCTCTACATTTTTTTTTATTTCTTGATCACTCATAATAATAATATGATGATGAGAGTGAGTCAACTAGTACCTAATCTGTCTTTCTCAAAAGTGTCATATTATCCTTGACGTTCTGAATCATTACCATCTCATATCTCTACTCTCGACCCTCGAGTGCATGAAAATGAGAATTTTAATAACAACTTATCAGTGGAGGAACGATTATATTATCCCTCTCTCTCTTCCTTTCTTTCTCTCCCTATCTTTTACTACACGTACACTTTCACTCGAGCATCCTCTCGTCGTCGTCATCATCCTCATCTCTTATCATATCTTGAGTCCTCCGAAGTTCACTTCCCTCCCGAGTGAGATGAATACTTGAATGGCAATCTGATTTTTCCCTTTGTCGTCACTTTTTTTTCCCCCTGTGTTATTTTTCTGCATTCCTCCATTTTCATCTCGATCTTCATCTCGTCCTTCAAGCTCAGACTTTTCCACTTGAAATCCTTTTATCATTTTTTTTCAAGTTTTTTTCTCTTCTTCTTCTTCTTCTATAATGAAAATGACTCGAATTCTTCATTCTACGCACTACTGACTGTTGTTCTACATTCTACCCACACATATACACCATGCACTCACCTATACGCTTAACGTTTACCACCGATATTCTTGTACTCACAAGCTTGTTCACATTTTTAACATAAATATTACCATAAAAATTGATATAATTATAACAGATGTATCACGTATAGGAAAATTCTATTGGCTAACACTTTTCACGTAAGGTATCTAAAGCTATTGCAGTATATTGTGAGTGAAGAACCAAAATGACCCATTTCCATTTTTAGTTAAAAACAAAATCCACTATATCCACACAAAAGATTAAAATAACGCGATCATCATAGCATGTAAATAGAATCTTGTGAATTTTTTTAAAAAATATATAAATAGAATATTTTGAACTTGAAAAAAACATGTAAATACAATATTTTGCACTTTTCAAAAACATGTAAATATGACATTTTACACTTTTAAAAAACATGTAAATATGACATTTTACTCTTTTCAAAAACATGTAAATAGAAAATTTCACACTGTTCAAAAAGCATCTAAATAGAACATGTTGACCCTTTCAAAAACATGTAGGTAAATAGAACAATTTGTTCAAAACGTTTTAGTAACTTGTGATTAGCGTTGTAATCATATTATGTATCTTATTTAACTGCTTTTTTTGACATAGCTTTTATCTTAATTCTAGCATAAATTGAATATGGGTCATTTTGGTTCTTCATAGAAGATACTATATGTATACTGTGGACTTAAACTACCATTACAAAAATTTACAAAATGGGAAACTTATCAGTATTTTCCTTACCAATACAAATTCCAATTAAAACTTAATTACATTACAAACATAAGCAGGTTATAATAGTGTGAGTGTAATATTAACAAAGGCAATCCATTTTTCTAGTATAGGTAGGTATATGTATATAAGTATGCGTAACTGTACATGTTTTTTTTGTCGTTTTTCCCCGTCGTTATGGCCTTTGGTATCGTGTGGAATAGTGCAATCGTTTTTGTTTATTGTGCTTGGACATCATTTTTTCTTGCTATATTTCTATCAGTTTACAGACAGAGCAGCGGCAGCGTTCCACTTTTCTCAGTATTCCAGGGTTCTATAATGGTTTTTGGCCGATGCCTGCCCATACGCTTGCTTTTAGTATTCGTTTTCGTATTTTTTGTCTCATGTTTTTAATGTCGTAGTCGTAGATATATAACTATAGATGTGGATGTTAAAATCTTCTAAGGGCTTTTCGAGGTTTCCACGTTTTTTTTCTAGTTAGTTTTGGTTCGGTTCGGTTTCGGCTCGGTTTTACTTAGAGCTCTGAAGGGAGCTGAAGCGTGATTGTGATTGTAAAGAATCTCAAGTATGTCGCTCCTCTCGCTTCTCAGTCCGTGTCAGTCTCGTCAGTGCTTCTTCATCTTCTTATAGTTAGTCAGCAAATAATATTATTTGTACAAGATTTTTGGCTTTAATAAAAAAAACATGTGATGTTATTTTTGAGGGACTACAAACTACAGAGCAGAGTACTGCGTGGAGTAGTCAAAAAGTATGGAAGGAAGATGCGGTGACTATATAGCACTGCGGGTCTATCTATGGTATGATATGGTGACGGTTTACAAAGTTGATAGTTGTTTCCGTTTCCATGTGTATGAATGAACGTCAAAGTTGAGGCATTTAGGTAGTAAGGAGGTACATGATGATAACGATGACGATGACGTACAGACATTAGCTCATGCTGTTTTTAATTTGAAAGTTGTCGTCATCGCTGTTTTGACTGTATATGTATGCATGGAGTAAGCATACACATACATATATGCATTTGTGTATGTTATGTTAGTATTTATAATTTAATCAGGGAAGCAGAAGGAAGCAAAGGAAAATGAGAGAGAGAAAACAGCTTAATTTACAATTTAGAATAGTTAGCACTTTGCATTTAGGGGAGTCTTCTTTTGGCAATGGCATCTCATCGGCATGAACGTGGTCTGGTCTGGTCCTGCTCCTGGACTGTTGGTTGGTAGTGTTGACATACATACATAGTTTTATTTTTATTTGCATATTTTCCTGTTGGCTATTAAGCCCACATTTTTGTATTCAGTGGAAAAGTGCAGGATCTGTATGTATAAACTTTGAGATTATAATGCTATACCTACATACATCCAAAATGACTTGGCAAATAAACATAAAACCGAAAATGGAAACCGCAGCATTGCTATTGAAGGTTACATACAAGTCATAGTCATAATGGCAAATTTTCAAAAATTGCTCTTCAGTGTGCAATGTGGCGATGGCGAGTATACATTTATGAACCTAGGCAACTTTTTATAACATGTACCTACCTAAAATTACAACAAGTAACAAGTTGTGTCTTTCCGAAAAGGGTTCATTTCAAGGATTAAGGATTATTTCATTTTCAATGCAAAATGACGATGTATAATATTCGCACTATACTGGTTGTAAGACGTAATTTTATTACGTAATGTATATTCTATTTGAACTGGTGGTTTTATTACCATACACAATTTTCATTTTGCACATTTTTGTAAACCTATAAATTGTGTCGACTAAAATGACTATTACTATGTTTTAAACTCTACATGGATAGCAAATATATAATATTTGGTTTTGCATAATACTACAAAATCGTCTATAATGTTGAGTATTACCGCTTCAATGTTGGCATAAGTTAAAGTTCTGAATGCGAAAACAATGTTTTCTAATTATTTCGTTTTTTCTATATTCGTATATTTTCAGAAGCCACAGTCAACAGTCAGTTAAAAGTCCACTTGTCCCATAATAGCTGCATCAACAAGCGCAAGAAACGGAGGATACTAGAGTAATCAGTTGAGCAAAATTGAGGAATCTGCGGTAATTGAGGAAGTTTGTTGATAAATACTGATATATATTATGATAATAAAGAAATTAACATAATAAATCCAGTGAAATAAAAACGGACTAGAAGATTAGCTACTAAATTACTTACTACCGAAACAGAACTCTATATAAGTACCGTCATACTTACAAAAAGCAAATACGCCTAATAAGTAAAAGTCACGAAGCCGATAAAATGTAATCCATTTTCCGAGCCAGACTATGCGATGGGCGTATTAAGTACTAAATGACGCTGAATAATTGTGCTCGTTAATAATGATACTCATCCTTGGGCTTTACATTTACTGAAAATGAAATTTCAAAAGCAATTAACAGGAAAGTTGAGCCGGAGCCGGAGTTTACACGAAACAAACACTTATGAGCTTGCTACGTTGTTATAGTGTCAAGCCATGGCAAGCTTGAGAATGAAATGAAATACATTTAAATGATAGGTAGATTGCGAAACAAATCAAAAATTGTAAATTCATTTTTGAATCATATAGAACGATCAAAAACTATATGCCAAACATACGATACTACCATACATATATAATAAATATACATATAAAAAACCGAAATCCAATTATTAACTTTTCGTGCTAACTGTAATTCACTGTGAAACTTCAATAAAAAAATCAATGTCAGTTTTTACGTATAATGAAAAGTGACATATTGATTTTGCCAAGATTAAAATGCAATACTGCAGATATAGACTATATTTACTGACAGTCATAGTAGAATAATTTATTAAAATAAATAAATAAAGCAACTATAAATACGTTATTGAGATGTTAAATGTGAAAATACTGAAAATATATTATGTAACAATGTTGTTTGTATGTACCTATACTTCTTATGTAAGTATGAAAATAATATAAAATTATCTATCCTAATTGAAACAAATATTAAATTATATATAATAAACCAAAATGCTTATAAAAGAATACCGGATTCCCTTACCTCTCTCCGTGGAGGAATATCGCATTGCTCAACTGTATATGATATCGGTGAGTGATGCACACATTTTTAATTGTATAATATTGTCTTTGTCGCTTCTAGTGATAGGATAAAGATTTTTGTGGAATTAAAAATTCACGAATTTTCATTCTTAAAAGACGATAATATTTAAGTATGTAATACCAATTAGGGCTTATAATTAATTGATTTTTCTGTATTTTCCCCAGAAAAAAAGTCGTGAAGAATCCAAAGGTGCTGGGAGTGGGGTAGAGATTCTAGTGAATGAGCCGTATGAAGATGGCCCTGGAGGGAAAGGGCAGTACACTCACAAAATCTATCATGTGGGGAGTCATTTGCCTGGATGGTTCAAAGGGCTTTTACCCAAGTCCGCTTTGACTGTCGAAGAAATGGCTTGGAATGCGTATCCTTACACCAAGACTCGATTCACCTGTCCCTTTGTTCAAAGATTTTCTCTCGAAATTGAGACGTACTACTGTGGGGATGCGGGCCACCAGGAGAATGTTTTCAAATTATCTGGATCTGAATTACGGAATCGGGTAGTGGGTAAGTTCTGGCATAATTTTGACAATTCATAAATAGATAAAAGAATTTTGATTCCTTTTAAGTTTTTTAACCATAATTTTAACCCCATCATAGATTGATTTTTAATTTAATCCTGCTTGCATTCCTTCTTCATTTAAAACTTTTTTTTCATTATTTTGTAAAAAAGAAATAAATGTCCCACTCTTTAATTCTAACGAGGGAATGGTCAGACTCAGACGTGATCACGCCGAATCGACCCATATATATATTTCATTTTGGAAAGCGCATGATAAAAAAAGGAGATTGGCTTACAAACATGATGCGGATGGGCATTTTCCCTCTCCATTAAGTTGCCATTACGTTGGCTTTTGAAAGTATAAATTTCCTAATGGTAGTTACACGCGCGTCATATTTTTATGCTTCGAAATTTGGATTTTCAAAACTCCCACTTGATGTTAGCGGGATAAGATGCGCGTTTGCATCATTTTTCTAAACCAATCTACTTTTTTCCCAAGTTATTTAAAAAAAATATATGGAACCGACTCAGCGTAAAACACCACCGACTTCTGTCGTACGTAGGGTAGTATCCCCATTTTAGTACGTTTTGCTTAACCAACAGAATTAACTAATTTAATTGCATAGGAAATTGTAATATAATTTATAACTATACTTATATGTTGTTATTGCATGTTTTTGGAAGTGCGTAGTGCTCTAATGTTCTAATTCAATAAAGTACCTATGTAGGTACCTACATGTATCAGTAGATGTAACATAATGCATTTACAAAGTGCTCTGAATTCTAAATACTTATTTTGCAGCCTACTTAACGTTTTAATGTGCCTAAATAGGTACCCTTTGTTATATTATGTTTGTAGTTAATTACCTCCCGCTAGGGAATTAGGCTTATAATTTAATAGAATATCCTACAGTGTCGCTTCCTTCGAAGAATTATATACAATCTGTGCTTAAATCATAGTTTAATTAGATTAAATTATTTGTACATGCTTTTTGTTCCAGACGTAATTGACGTTGTTCGAGACCAGCTGCATGGTGCTGACTACGTTCGTGAAGAAGATCCCCGAGTTTATGTATCACAGAAAACTGGACGGGGTCCAGTTGATGAGAACTGGATTGAGGAATACTGGAATGAATGCAAGGTCTGTGTAAAAGCCTGTTTACGTTTTTTTGTTTTATGCCAAGAAGTTTTGGGGATACGGATACGGATAGCTTGGCGCTCTAAACAATTAGCAATTTGATTAGTAGCAATTATCTAATTACAGAAGCCGTTATAATTAATCAGTTTATCTGCATTGTTGTTTTAATTCAGTGTATACCTCGTTTTGTTGTACAGGGAAAAGAAATGCCACTACCAAATGGCAAAGCCATCATGTCAGCTTACAAACTTTGTAAAGTTGAATTTCACTACTGGGGAATGCAGAGTAAAATCGAAAAGTTCATCCATGACATCGGTGAGTCGCATTTTGTAGCCAAAGTAATATTATTGTAAATTATGAAGTATAACTTTAACGCAGAGATTAAAACTTCGCAATAATTATAATATATGTATTACGTGTGTTGGCACACAACTGGCCTAGATGAACTCTTTAAATTTTCTTGGTTATTAATTTGCTTAAATAATAATAATTGCTGATAACTAAAATTATGATTATGACACTATAGCATTGCGAAAAACAATGTTGCGAGCCCATCGTCAAGCTTGGGCTTGGCAAGATGAATGGTTTGGACTCACGATGGAAGATATCCGTGAGATCGAGAAGGCCACGCAAGAGGCTTTGAAGAAAAAAATGGCTTTGGAGCATAATGAAGATGATGATGATGAAGATGATGAAGAGAGTCACGCACGGAGATCCTCAACAAGTTCATCCATGGGCGGTACGGAGCAAGATAATACTTCCTTTGTCTACCACGGCCCATCCAGCTCAAACATAAGTCGGACCACGAGTAGTAACAGTGCAAATGCAAATAATAGCGAGAGGTCTAATATAGCGGATAATGCAATCAATAATTCTATTGAAGCAAAAAGTCAGTCATCGGAAAACCCAGGAAGAGGGACCTCAACCCCAACCACCCCTATTGCCCCAATACAAGCACCCCTTGGAGCTAAAATTAAATTTAGTGTGAGTGACATGAGTGACATGGACAATACTAGTCAAGGGGACAGAACGCCAGTTCCCGTTCAAAAATATTCATCCCCGTCACCTCGTCATAAAAGTTCTCTGAGTAGTTCTTCTGGTCATGGAGGTGGATCACATATCCCCCGAAAATCCAGTCGGAGTGACACAAGAAATAAAGATGGTGCTAGTCATAGACAAAAAAGTTCATTGAGCTCACCTGGTGCAAATTCGAATAAGAGTTTAGAGCTTCTTGCCGCTTCTTGGAGAATGGAGGGTCTTATGAGGAAGGATTCTGACTCGGGAAGTGAAGAAGAATTTTTTGATTGTTTGGGTAATAATAATTTTACTAGAATTCTTCAACGGGGGATATTTTCCTGCGTTTTTAAATCATTCGATTGATATGATTTTTTCGTTGCAAAAATAGAACAAAACAAGTTTTTTGAAAATGTCCTTAGATTAGATTTTTAAGAATGAGTTCTTTATGCTTGTAGATGGGGATGATTCCGTTTGCTTAACAAAATGGAGCTCCTTGGATTTGTTACCACAAGACTCAGAAACACCTTCAAGGTCCACCAGTGTAGAACGCTATAATAAGAGAGGTATGTACATATTATGTAATCTGCAAGTTCTGTAATCTGCAAAGTTTCATGCTATAGTTTATAGTTAATACCTATTATCCTATTACCCTAATTATATAATATATTGATACTAAATGTAAGACGTAGTGCAATGCTAAATCTAAATATAATATAAAATTTTGTGAGGCTTCAATATCTCATGACGTATGTGCAAAACGTTTTTTTGGCAATATAATTCTTGTGCGCAATACATCTGCTGCGCACCCTACAGCTGGCATTACTTTCTGAACGACGAAAATAATAATTGTTACATATATTTCTAAGCACAAATTAAGTTTAATTTTGATTACACAGATGACAGCGTATTTTCTCAAACGCATCTCCATCGGGCAACCTCAGCTACCACGGATTTGGAGCGCAAACGTCGAGCTTTGACAACACGAGGAAGTATTGAAGTTTCTTTACCCGGGTCCCCTACTGTCATGGGACATGGGAGTAGCAATAATAGTCATAATGGGTCGTCTTCGTCCTGTCGGACCACAGTTCTTTGTTTAGTTATTCATGCTGGCAGTGCTCTGGATGCAACGATGGATCTTCCTACGAAGAAATCTGATGTAACAACTTTTAGAGGCGCGTTTGAATCTGTGATACGGCAACATTATCCATCAATGCTCGGACATGTTGCCATTAAGCTTGTTCCATGTCCATCTGTCTGCACTGATGCTCTTGGCATTTTGTCAAGGTATTAATTTTTTAGTAACAAATACAAACTATAGTATATAGCAAGCACCACCCTTCTCCGTCCTCCTTGCTTACATGATTTAATTACTTCAAAGTCTCCAATATTAAGAAATCCATAAACAAAAATGTGTATTTGCTAGTCATTACATTGTGTTGTAACGCTGCTACTTTTTTAAAGTTTTTTTTGTTTTTTTGGACCATTCTTGGAGTGGTATTTACATTTTTTTTAGGAGTCAAATGTTAATAAAATTAAAACAGTATAGACTAAAAATAGGCGAAAATCATGAGCCTTTTGTACTCGAGCAGTAATTAGAACTTGGCGTTACGTTTAACATTATAAAACGAGTATGGTATTTCCTCCCCAAATAATAGTGAGGGTGGGAAGCCATATCCGAGTTTACCACATCCCTTCACCATACGCATTTATGAAACCCCTGTAAAATGTGGAACTAATTTAAATTTTTATAATTTAATAAATATAAATTTGGAATACGCGAAATATGGTAGGTGTCAGATGGTAGTAATTAAGTTAATAAAGGGGGTGTTCCACCACTCCGGAGGAGGCCGGAGACCTATTAAGATGGGGGAGGGAGGCTCAACTGAAACTCCAGTCGAGGCACTCCAGCATAGCTACAGATGGTAAGAATGCTAATTCACTTTATTTTAATTTTAAATGCATAATTTATCTTAGTTGAGGTTTATGCTTTAATTTTAGATGTGAGAATTCCAAGAGCAGTGTAGCTCGGTGGCTGAGGTCAAGGCTGAGGATAATGTCATCCACGGCCCTGGCTTCGCCACCACGAGCTCCCGACTCCCCGAGGGACTACGGAACCACATCGACCGTTGAAGGCTAACGGAGCATGCACACGGTCGAGTGGTCCATGATCCTTCGGATGGATATTCGGTCTGCCCGGGAAATTTTGCAAAACTTATTTTTGTTGCCGAATGAGGATGAGAGGAGTGGAGAGAGAAGACTTATTTATTTCGCTTCTCATTTCAGGAGGACAAGCCGGCGTGAAGGTCGGAGGCCTGGAGGACGCTTGACATCCTCCCATGGCCCTCAGCTCCAACGCCACTGGACGGGACGGACAAGGGACGGAGACGGACGTTTGCCCTGCTGAGCGTTCCAATTGACAAACGTCCACCGTCCCCGGCACTCCAGTTCAGCAGCAACGACTTGTCCTGAATTTTGAACCAATTGAGGTGAGTTTTTATTTTTTATTTAGTTTAATTAATTTTCGTTTATTTTTCAGGAGGGTCGTTGGGGAAGTGGTGCTGGCTCCACGCCCAGCAACCATGTCCAGCCCAGAAAGGACGGAGAGGTGCGGTGGAGAGTGTCCGGGCTACAGAGGAAGGCATGCCACGGACACACACAGCACCATTACCACCAGTCCAGGCCGACCAACGACCCTGAATTTTGGATGCCAATCAGGTAATTATTCATTTTTACATTTTATTTTAATTAGTTTTTAGTTTTATTCTAGTTTAGATAATATTTCCAATTATGTTAGTCGGGGAGGTTGGGTGGACGATGGCAAAGCCATGTTGCAGGGAATGGCGAACAGTGCCACCGCTCCATCGACCACTCCAACTTGGAGGACAAACCCGCAAAACACAGCAAGAGCTGCGGGTTCGATCCTTCCAGTCTCCCCTCAATTTTGCATTCATTTTTATTGATTTTTGTCTGCTTTGATGCATGAACCGAAGTCCCTAAATTACGTCAAGCGGGTTCAGGGAACCACTGCTGACGACTTATGAAAGAGCCAATTAATTATGATGCAAATGAGGTTAATTGATTATTATGTTTCTTAATTTTAGATTCGGTAATGGAAAAGATGAGAATCAACGGACGGTTTTGCCAATGAATGAGAACACTCAACGAACGAAGGTGAGAAGGTAAGTTTAAAGGTAAATATTTATATTAATCATTAAATCAAAAAGGAAAAGATAAGTTCAAATTAATGGAAATATTTCCCAGCCGACTTATGGTCGGGGGCCACAACTGAATAATCATTATTAATTCATGTTTTGTTTTGTTTTCAGGTTTTCGTCCAAATGGTTCACAATATAATGAATTACAATATAATAATTTATAACTGATACGCTTACGGATACCACCGGTGTGGCATCTGATTTTCCGATTCCAGGTCCAGGTTAATTACAGGTAATTTCACAAATATTATTGATATTTTATAATTTATATATTTGGTCCAATTGACCTCGGGAAATAGATTACAATAAACTGAGGAAGAATTCGTAGAGAGGGATCGCGAACACAGTGAACACCATAAACAGGAATAGGAATATATAAAAATTATCGGATTTTCTCTTTTTCTTAATTTTAGTTTCTTTTTGATGACACCAACAGGAGTCACATGGACAATTCCCTTTTGCTGTCCTTATTCCTTTCGGAGTCTCCATGTTCCGCAATTCCTTTCTATTCATTTTTCTACCAATTTTCCAGAAGGGAAAATGGAAAAAGAAATTAAGATTTCGAAGGATTCTGGAAGAATTCGTGTCGGAGACCCTCTCTTCTTCGCGGCGTGATTGTTTCTGCCTTAGCTAGTTCGCCTCCGCTCCTTCCTCGCTTCGTCTCCTGTCGCCTCGGGAAGCATCATTTAATTCCTTTTGTGGCTCATAGACGCTGTGTGGTGGAGGGCTGCGAGTTTCATTTATTTTATTATCTCCTTCCATGGATCTTCCTCACTCTCTGGCAGATGGCCGATGCTGTCTGGAGAATCTGAGGAGAATCTGTGGGAGGATGTGTCGTGATTTTTATTCCTTTCTCATCATCCCCTCGTAGGGCTCCGTGTCCTCACGGAGGGTGGTGTCTGAAAAGATTGGAATAGAGAGCACGACACGCAATTACATTTTAACCTTTTTATTATTTTAGAATGGAATTTGGAAATTGGAACTGATTGTTTTCTGACGGAATAAAATTTTTGAACTCTGGACCTGTGGAATTTGGAATTAATTCATTTTTCACCTTTATTTAGTCATATTGGCAAAATCATTCATGTCATAAATTCGCTCATAAAATTTTACTGGACTTGGAAAGGAAGTTATACGTAAATCTGATGAACTTCCTATGGCTTAACTTAAATGCATAACGAAGTTCCTTTAACAAAATAACAACTTTAGTAAGTAAACAGTGACTTGACAAATTTTCCTTAAGACCCTATGACTTAATTAGGAATGCATAGCGATCTGATTCTCATGGTCAATTCATATTTCATTTGAAAACGCAAAACAATTTTTGATTAGTCAGATAATTTGTATTTTCTAAGCTATTCTATTTATGCCTAAGAAATATCCTACGGCTAACTTTCTAATGCGTAGCGATACCACTATCCTGGGCATCTACTTCTAAATTCGAAAATCGAAAGAGATAATGGGAAAACAAAAGTGAAAAACGTAGTTATTATTATTTCTCTAACTAATTCACGTAGAGATTCTAGATTCATACGAATGCCGTCCAAAACAAAGACATAATTTTTACATCGAGATCAAAATATAGTAAGATTTTTAACGTAGAGATTATTCTTATAAATCTTATGTTTATTAACGGAGATAAATTTTTAATTTTAAAGTAAACACCGCGGGTCTTGAGAATATTTATTTTCACCGGGTATTTGGTTTAATTCATTACTTTTTCGAAGTTATTTTCTTAAGGGGAAAATTTAATTTGAATTGGGTCGAAGGATTCTCATCAGGAGAGGGATGTCTTCTTCATCGACTGGGGGATCATGCATCATTCCCCGGACGGGAGTGGGATCCACTGCTATTGGTTGTTGGAGATCCTGGGGATTGCTAATTGATTCCTCATCGGGATTATCGGGATGGACCATGGGAAGGACGTGCTGGATGGGAGCTTCTGGAGATGCTTGCGGCATAGGTAGATGTAAATTCCCTTGTATTGCAGCTAAGCGTAATGGAGCATACCATTCAGTTTCCTCGTTGGCCAATAATTGGACTGGAGGAATAATCGCAGGCACAAATACAATTAAAGTTTCTTGCGGAATTATGGGTGCAAAACTTCCCGGTCCTGATTGAAACTCGTATTCTAGGCGCACGTTAAGATTATTTACGTGCATGGCTAAAAGGTCCCTAAGTCCATACGGGTTATTTGGTCTCATGATCGTATTAGTTCTTCCGGGTCCCAGCCATAGTTCGAACCCCGGAATGACTTCGAATAATACTCGATATGGGAAATTCGATCTGGGGTCCCTGACCAACGTTTGGAAGCGATGTTGCAGGTAAACCTGATATACTATCGCGAGAGCCAGAGTCCTGACTGATCGTGCCCCCATTTGGACATGGGGCATGATCGGTCTTGGGTTGTCCGCGAATGCCGGTACCGTTATTGTAGTGGGATTTGGATTTTGGACATTCAGTCCCCCGTGTCCTATCTGGGTGGCTTTATCCTGCGTCTTCATATTTACCCGTAAGGCCGCTACATCTGCCGCTGTTGGTAATTTGTAGCTGGTAGAGGTGGATGGATTGATCGAGGTCCCTGGTTGAGCGGTTGCCAGTCGACGTGAGGATTGATCATCTGTAGGGGTAGGTGACATGGGAGACATAGGAGCGGGGCGTTGGATGCGTTCTGCCCGAGAAGGGAAGGGAATCCCAGCACGTTCGTATTGTTGGCGAACGAAATCCCTGTCTCTTCTATGTCGGTCTGCCAATGACATTTTCTTTGGACCTCGATGGTAGGGATGATATTTGCTTTGCTCTGAATAATTTTGAGGCGGCCGTCCGCCCAATGCTGCAATGCCCCTGGGTTGCCGGCTTACTTCGACGGAGGCATCCGGCGTTTTTCTAGATGTCGGAGTACGACCTCCCGTCGAAGTTGAGTCATATTTTTGGCCGACAACTTTAGGTTTACCTCCGGACGTGGATGGCTTTGGTGCAAAGATGGGAAGCGGCTGAGGAGCTTTTGAGCCAGATTTTAAGAGGTGAGGGCCGGAGCTCGAAGGAAGGGCAGATTTCGCTGCTGCGATAGCGGCTCTCGCTATTTCTGCCGTGATTTTCGGGGCTCTGATTGTTGAGCGAGACGATGGAGGAGCGACGGATCTATGGACGCTTGAAGGGCCTCCCATGATAACAGTATTGTTGGGAGATATTGGCACATATTCCCACTTATACCCGGGTTGTCCTTGATTTTTGGCTCGGTATCCCGGTTGCTTTTGCCTCATGCGGGCATGTTTGTTTCGGAGTAAGCGTTTTTCCTCCGAGTTTTTCTTTGTTGGTCGCACTGGGACCCATTCCATATTAGGATCCGTGCTGATGGGGCGATTTTTATTTGTTCGCCAGCGCTCGCGTCTTACGCGTTTCGGCGGAATTTGCGAAGGACGAGGACGCGGCGGTGGAGCCTTAGATGAAGTTGAGGGTACGGGGACTCTCGGGCCCATCGATACTCTTAATGATTTTCGCTGTGGGCTACGCTTCGGCGGATTATATGCCTTCTTTAAGACTGCTTCGATTTTTCTCTTTTCTTCATCAGTATCATCAGCGGTGGATTCCGCGGAGGAGGAGGATGATGAAGATGGAGTTAACTTTCGCGGTTTATTGGGGTTGAAAGACTGTTTTATTTCGAGCTTCAATCGTTGTGTTTTAGTTTCTTCAGAGTCGCTGGACGATGAGGAAGATGAAGACGAAGATGAAGATGATGATGACATCTAATCATAAAAGAAAAGGGAAGAGAAACTGGAAATGATTAAATAGTTCACTTCTTTTTTTGAAAGTCAATGTTTTCTCCTCTCCCGAAGCACTGATTATTTCGAGATTAAAATGAGTTCAAACGTCGATGAGTCATTGGCGTTTGCATTTTAAATAATGTTTTTCACTTTTAATTTTTAATTATCTAAATTAAGTTTCTGATCCTGAAGGGGTCAGAAGGGAAAATTTTTTTAAATTAATCGTAGTGATTTCTTATAACTTTATGATCTCTGTTTTGGAGGTTCGCTCTTAAACCGGCAAAATTTGTAGCGGTGGCCACCACCGCAGTGACCACAATGCCTAATTCTTTTCTTTTTAGGCGGTTTAAAAAGGGGGCAATCTCTAAAGATATGCCGAATATCCCCTTTTATTTTCTGCTCCCTACAATTCGGACATTCCCTAAGTTTCGAACTAAATTTAGTTTTAATGACCACGTTATCAAAGTTATTTGGTCGCTCGTGGGCTTGGCCTTCGGCGACTAAGTTATTTTCTTTTTGTGCGGAGGCGGAGGCTTGAGAAGCTCCCGAGTCTGCATTGACTTTTGAAGGGAATTCCGGATCAGGGTCCCAATTTACGGTGTTAGTAGGGCTCTGTGGTGAGATTCTGAGCTCCTGGGTGTCTGGTCCTAACCAGAAATCTTCTTGATCGGAGGGGACATTTCCCTCGTCACTGTCGCTGAGTGATATCTCCATTCATTTACTGCAATATAGGATTTTGATTCAATTAATCTTACATCCTACCTAATTTTAGAGATATCATTTAAATTTCGTTATATTTTTCTTTTTTGTAATTTCTTTATAATAATTACGTAGGGAGGTTCAGGAGTGGGATTCCGCATGTGAGCATTAGTTTCCCAGTGAAATACTTTACCCAGTACGCATTGCGCTGGAAGTAATCAGGGATCCAATGCTCCAACGGGAATCGCAATCCTGAATCCCCTCGTAATTTTATACTAAGGTTCGAATTGTTTGGAAGGAAAATTTTATTTGGTAAGTTTGGAGAGTTTATATTTTAGTCTGAGTCTGATGGTGATGGGAGGAAATGAGAAATATTGTCATGCATTCGTCCCATACACTTGATCATGCTGTTGATTAACCGAATCGATTTTGTATTTTCCTTCCGGGCGGTGGGAGAGGAAGTTGGTTCCTTATCCCTTCTTTTACGGGGTTTCGGAGGGGGATCTCTTCCTTGAGCAGCGGAGCTAGTGCCTTGTTCAGGGGCTTTGGAAAGTGCTCTTCTCGATCGAGTAGCTACTCCAGGTCGACGATCACTGTCCGTTAAGGTGCGAGGGGTCACCTCGCGATTCTTTCGCCGTTTTTGCTTTTTCTTACGGCTTACAGATTCTTCATCTGTGTACGAACTGGGATCTTCAGTCGTTTCTACCTGAGATTCTATTGTTTCACTCTCGGAAACCCGTTGAGCTTCATCCCTTTTTGGAGATTCAGTTCGAGATTTCCTCTGAGTGGGGGTTGTGTTAACCCAAAAACTTTCACTATTACGCTTCTTTTTAGGAGATTTATTCGGGCGAAAGTTTGACTGAGGTTCCCTACTTGGGGCAGAATGGGTATTTTCTTTTCTGCTATATGTACTCCTTGGTGGAGTGTAATTTCTGGCTTTACCGAATTGTGAAACTGGGTTGTTAGGAGGGGATGGGGTTCTCTCTCCGCTGACTCTAGTAGGTGGGGAGTTCTTGGATGAAGAAGTCCTGTCCCTACTCCTATTCGGATCACTACGAGAGTAATCCCTGTGGGATAAATTTATATTCAAATTAATGTCTTGCCTTGGAGAAGGTTGTGTGGGAATCTGATTTTCCTGAAATCTAGCTTTGGGAAAATGACTACTTAACTGAGTCTGACTTCTATCTTCCCTGACCTGCGAATGGGAGGGGCCAACGTGAGAAGGCGAAGTTATATTCGCGCTTCCGTGATTGCAAGAATCTTCGGCGCTCTGAGGCGGAAGTGGAATATTTTGAGTTTCCCCAGTCCAAGAATATTCGGGACACCTGGGAAACTGGTTTTGATCTTCCCTAAAACTAGCTTGATTCTGAGCCGTGGGGCTCAAAATTTCTTCAGCAAGACTAAGATTTTGTGGGGTACGATTTAAATTAGAAAGGGCTGAATTTTGAGGTGAGGGGTTGTTTCTAATTGCCGGCGAGTTTATTGCTCTTGGTTCTCTACCTTGGGCATGATGGGAAACTTCTCCTCTACTTACTCGTGTATTTGAATTTTGACTACTCTCAGTACTCCACGGGATTAGCTGATTTTCGATTTCAATATTATTTTGCATGCGTTCAAATCTGTCTCGAATACTTTGAACTGTGTTTTTATTAAAAGAATAATTTAAATTTAATTTCGTAGGTTGTATTAATGAACTGTGAGGCGTTCCAAGTGGTTCGTTCCTCGAAAAATTTTGGGGGCTGTTATTTCTTTCCACATCGGCGAAGGAGCAAGTGCCCTCCATGCGGGTGGGGAAAGGAGTTTCAGCGGAATAAGGAGGTTCGAAGTCGCCTTCGGAGATCCTTTGTGTGGGAATGTCCTGATGGTTGGAGCCTGCAAGAATGTTGTGGCTGCTCATCTCACCATCAAGGACCTGAGTTTCCTGTCTATCATATTGAGTCGAGCTTGCAAGAATGTTGTGGCTGCTCCTCTCATTATTATGATTGACAGGTGCACTGTCGTGACTTGAGCTCTCGGAACTGCTCAAGCCACTAATAGCGCCGGGAAGTCGTATTGGACCAGTGGAGCTTGAAGCATCGCTTCGTGGCACCCTCTCTGGTTGTACGATTTTCTCCAAATCTGATGGAGATGCTAATGAAGATGTTGAAGATTTGTCTGAAGTTTGGACCCGATGTGTACATCCATCTGGATCTTGAGAATTATTCAGACCATCCCCGACATCACCCCCAGGCGTTTTACTAAACGCCGACTTATTGACAAAGGATGGACGCGAGGGTCCATGTTGAGGAGGGTGTATGTCAGGATTGAGTGTAGTTGTTGGAGGAGCGCGGACATTCCAAGAGGAATGAGAACCATCCGTACTTCTCATGCTTTGTTGGTGAGGGTGTGATGCATCTGTGTCATCACATCTCGGTGGTAATTGTTCGGAAGGTGGAATATGTTCCACCGGGGTTTCGACAGGAAGATCTGCCGAATAATGGAAGTCCCCACGGGGTAAGACATCTACAATAGGGGTTCCATTTATTTGAGGTGGATCCTCAGTGGGATCCAGACGGGGCTCCGCGAGGAAGACCTCTTCCGCTGGGACAGGCTGTAAGTCGTTCAACCAGTCGGAGTCAACGGCGGATTCCTCCGGAGCGGGCAGGGGTTCCCCTGTAACATATTTACGTAAGTTATGGCCATGGGTCAGGCGGAGCTGACGCTCTGGCAAGAAAACATTTATGTCGACGTTGTGTGGACATAGAAAGTAAGAATGTATATTATCATTAACACTATAAACTTTATAAGGCCCCGTGTATTTCATAACAAATTTTGATTTGGTACCGGCTGGCCGCGTGTAGTTGCGCTTCCAGACCAAGTCACCGATTTGAAATCTTACAGCGGGATGCCTTTTATCAAACGCTAATTTTCTCTTTAATTGACTCTCGCAAGAGTTCTGGAAGGCTTGCATACGGACGCGAAACATTTCGCCTATGCGTACCTGTTGCTGTTCCAAATCCCACTCGGGATTCAGATGATCATCTAATAAGTTTAAGTTACGATTAGGAAGGCTTATGCCATGGAGAAGGAAATAAGGAGTAAATTTAGTACTGGAATGTGGAGCGCTGTTATAAGCATCTTGAACTGCTGGGAGTTTTTCATCCCAATAACGCTTGTCTTCGAATTGCAACTTCTTGAGTATGCTGCCGAAGGTAGAATTAACTCGTTCACAGAATGCGTTGGATGATGCATGGTATGGAGCAATGGTGATGCGGGTAATGTTATTTTCTAGACAAAATTTTAAGTATTCTTTAGCTATGAAGGCACCTCCATTGTCAGAGACAATGCTCTTCGGATGATGTTGTTGAACGAAGGGTATGAGATGCTTGGCAAAATCTTTCCAACTAGTGGAACGACACGGAAAGAGCCAAAGAAAACGAGTGCATTGATCAATGATGGCTAGGATATATTCATGCTGCCTGAAAGTTTTGTCCAGAGGACCCATATGGTCCACTGATATTCTATGAAATGGAATTTGAGGTGTGATCATGACGTGAAGTGGTCCCTTATTCTTTCGGTTGATTTTCGCGAATCTTTGGCAAGTTTCACAGGCGCGGCATACGTTTAAGATTATTCTGTGCATATTGAAGAACCAAAATTTGTTCTTGAGTATCTGTGAGATCTTGTCGCTACCTAGGTGAGATTGCTTGTGGAAATCCTGGGCTACTTCCTCCGACAAAGGATATGGAAGTACTGTTAGCCACATCGGACCTAAGGGGTCGTAGTTGATATGTTGTAAGAGCCCTTCTTCTGTGAGCTGATAATCCTTCCTGTATTTATTTTCGCCTTCATATTTATTGGCCCTATCTTTTTCTAATGATTTTATAATCTTGAGGTATCGGGGATCGAGCTTCTGGCTAGAGATGATCTCGTGATCTAAGTCAAGGGTAGCGAGGTTCGGATGAACGATCTCAGCATCCCGAAGACTACGGAGGTGAACGGTGGTTTCGGGCTCTTCTGGATTTTTCCATTCCTGAGTTGGAATATCTCTTGGTGGTCTGCTCAAACCATCAGCCATTTCATTATTCTTGCCTTTGATGTGGTAGATCTTGATGTCGTAGGAGCTCAATTTGAGACTCCAACGAATGAGTCTTGAGTTTACTTCTGATGTCTTGAGGATGGATGTCAACGCAGAATGGTCAGTGTAGACATGGATTGTTCTGCCCAACACTAGTGAATGTTGTTTGGCAAGACCATGTATGATCGCATAGCACTCTTTTTCAGGAGTGGACCATTTTAGCTGCGGACCGGTGAGTAGATGTGAATGGAAGGCAAGAGGCCTTCTAAACCCGTCGATATTTTGTACGAGACAAGAGCCAATGCAAAATTCACTGGCGTCCGACCATAGTTCTAATTGACCATGGGGGACTGGAAAAGCTAATAGCGGAGCTCCAATTATGAGCTGTTTAAGCGTGTCAATGGCATTGCGACAAGCGTCATCAAAGTTGAATGGAGCATTTTTCATAAGCAGTTTGAAAAGCGGACGAGCCACATGAGAATATCCATTTATCATACGACGAAAAAAATTAGAAATCCCTATAAACCTCCTAATCTCAGTAGTGTTCCTGGGATACGGATACTCGACGATAGCCTTAACTCTCTCACTGTCGATCCCTATGCCGTCGGCACTAACCCTATGACCCAAGAAAATGATGGAGGGGAAGCCAAAGAAGCATTTGGTAGGCTTCAGCTTAATATTGGCTTTTAAGCAAGTAAAAAGAACCTGTTCTAACCTCTCAAGCATCTGGCTAAAGCTAGAGCCGCCGAAGCTTGTGTCGTCGACATAAGAGGCTAAAAAGTCGCAAAGAAGTGGAAACCAAATTTTTATTCATTATTTGCTGGAACAAGGTTCCAGAATTTAAGAATCCAAATGGAAGACTAAGGGGTTTAAATACTCCCATATGGTTTATATAGGCGAGAAGATTTTGAGAAGCTTTATCGAGCCCAATCTGTTGATATGAATTAGCCATGTCAACATTACAGAAGTGGGTACAACCGAAAAATTTTGCAAATAAACTCATTAAGTTAGGTATGGGAGCTGCAATGGGTTTTACCCTTTTATTGATGTCCCGATAGTCGATTACCGGGCGCCAATCATTTACACCTTTCTTAACTACTAACATTCTAGATACTGTGGAGCTTTGACATGGCTCAATGCTTTTGCGTGCTATCCCTGCCAAAGTTTCGCGTTCGACTACCTCCATGAATTTTTGAGACATGACTGTCGGATTATGAATCATGGGAGATTTGTCTAACATTTCAATGCTAGCTTCCAAGATTTGACCTGTTAAGGGATCCTTTACGGTTTCATGAAAATCTTCAGGTTGCCACCCGAAAACCTTATGAAATTTGCTGAGGAGATCCCTAAGTTGGTTTTTCTCTTCAGGTGCCAATTTCTCGTAAATTTTGAATTGTTGAAATTCCTCGTCGGTGAGCGCTTTGCTCCCTTCGACAGAGGACGGCACTGGAGTTATTTTTGGAGTGCTTGGAAACTGCTGCTGATCAGTGTTTAGATGAAGCATGCGCAACTTGTGATGATCGGGTGGAATAACTCGATAGGTAGTCAGTGAAGGCTGAATCGGGAGAATGATATCTTCAGGATCTGAATTAATGAGGTGGCATATGCCATGACCGTTTTCTATTCGTAAGGCGGGTTCAAGAACTTGAAGCCCGAATTTTTGAAATAAAAGATTATTAGGTTCCAAGAGGATATCCCCATTAAAATGCCTATCTTCCACGTACACATTGACGGGATTAGGACGGTATGCCTCAATAGAAAGCGGGGTAACGGTACACAATCTTAATTTAAATTGGGGTAAAAGACGCTCAGCTCGCGATGACATACTGGTGGTTGATATAGTTTGTACTTCATCGTCAGAGGAGCTTTCTGAGCCATATGAAGGGCGGATGGTGTGGACCACGGATTCCGTGTCCGAGCCATCCCCATCCATAGGGGTAATTTCAGTTTTAATTATTAAATTATAAAAAGGGTCATCAATTAAAGGATTGAAAGCGAATTGAAGATCAACGTTCACATCCGATTCAGGATCTATACTATCGGTTCGAGTTATTTCTTCCTTCACCTTTAATTTCTTAACATTAGTTTTACGAAGATGAAGGCAGGTTCCAGCTGCTCGTTTTAAACTTTTACGTGGAGGCGGTTGGTTTTCGTCATGTTCAGGAGGAAGGAAGGTCAAAAGACCTTCGTGACATAGCACATACGCATGATTTTCCCGCAGGAGGTCCATGCCGAATACCAACTGGTCATTTGCTTTGTCCATGACGAAAAATCCCCATTTAATCCACTTATGAAATTCCTCAATATAAAGGATGAGGAATACAAATTTCTTTATGATGTGTTCCTTGCCATCATTAATGGATAAGATGGCCCTAATAGGAGCACATGGTTGAACTTTCTTCTGGAGTTCTAATCTAATTACTGTACGATGACCAATAGTGCTAATTGTGGCTCCTGTATCAATGAGGGCTTCGACTGTGATTTCTCCACCGTGTTTATTTTTAACTGGAAAAGAACGTCGAATTTCCATTTCGACTCTTGAAAAGGTTCTAACATGTTGAAGAGATCCCGCATCGGGGACCTTGAAGGTGTCATCATTAGTGATGATATCGTCGGAAGTTCCTATGTTGAAATCAAAAGCGGAGTCAGTATCGGAGCCGTCATTGATCGGAGAGGTGGGTGCTGAGTTGTATGGTGAGACTTGTATAGACTCAGCTACCTCAGGTAATAAATAAGGAAGTGAGGGAATGTTTAGAAAAGGTACTAATTTTACTGATTTATTTAGGATGTAACTAGGAGGTTCAGGTTCTAAGGCGATATCGGTGAGAGGCGATTGGGGGGGTTCTAAGGAATCTACGCCCCCCCTTTCGAGTTTAAAGAATTCTGATTTGAGGAATAACCGAAAGATGCCGAAGTGCCCTGTCGCTCAGGTGGAGGTTGATCACCGGGAGTTCCCGAGGAACCACCGCGGGTGTTCAATCCTCTGAGCGGTGCTACACTAGAAGGATGATACTCATCCGGTGGAGGATTCTGATTATATTCCCTAAAAGGTGGTTGCATAGGATATGCTTGTTGATAAATGGGTTGTTGTTGGGGCGCAAGATACTGCACAGGAGCCGGTGCATATTGCATGGGTGGATTCTGCTGTTGTTTCAACTGTTGAACTGATTGAGCTAAATCATGCAGGAGTTGTACCATGTTAGGATCTGTGGTGGCCGGAGCCGGAGGGGGATTATTATTATTAGATTTATTTCCTCCTGAAGATGTGTTTCCGTTCGTCGCTTTGTTCGGAGTGGCACGTGGTTTCGGAGGGGGAGCAATACGACCTTGTTCCTTTAGGAGGATTAGGCATTTGCGAGCCCCATGATTCTCCTTACCACATTCCATGCAATTCATTCGACCTTTGGAATTTTTAGCGGCATCACGTTGTGCAGATGTGAACTTAGAAGTATCAGCAGTTTGATATTCTAAGCCATCCCAGGCCACGTAGTAATCTCGGTGAAGGACATCGGTAGGTTTCTTTTGATAAGGATGTTGGACTTCTGCTTCGAGTCCTCTAATATAAGCTTTAGGGATGGATGCCGACGCCGAGTTACTCTGTGTACTGGGTTGATTTAGTTTGGCTTCCTGTTTTTCCGCAATATGACGTTGCATGACGATGCGGAGGCTCTTTTCAGTTGTGCATTGCTTCGCTTTTTCAGCAATGTCTGGTGGTAAACCTTTAATTAATTCGCGCATCCGTTTTTCATGGTCCATGTGGGGATCAATGAGATCCAAACATTCGCCGCGGATGGCTAAGTAATCACGAGCGCTTTGATCAGTTTTATAAGCGGTGTTCGGAAGATTAGCCTCGGCACGGTCTGCAACATAGTTGCGATCGAAATAATGAACAAGAGATCTTGTAATTTCATCCCATTTGTCAGCGCAGTGATCGAAATCATCATAATCCATGCGGGATGTAAACCTGTTTTTATTATTACGCCACCATTGAGCTGCTTGATGGGTGAAGACCCGATCAAGCCTTGTGATTATGGCAGATGGTGGTAGACCATATAGACATACTAAAGAGTTAGTATCAATTACCCATTTGCGAGCTAACATTTCACCATTAAATTTTGGTAAGAGATCTACGTATTTAGTTAATTTGTAATGATCATATGCAGCAGGGTTCATATGCCTATCTGTGCTTCTCCCTCTTGGAGGAGGTATAGCGGGAGGTGAAGGCATACGCCTATGACCTGGTCGTCCCCATGGAGATGATGGGAGCTCTTCATCGGAACGACGAGACTCATCACCACTATGAGGGGATCGATTTGATCTGTGGCTACGACTGCTACGACTGGATCGTCGTGGCGGCGAAGAATCATCTTCACGAGATCTATTATCCCTGCTAGAACGTCGAGAATACTGTGAATGTTCTCTATGAGGGCGGCTATTTCCACTAGATCTTCTTGGAGATGGTGAATGATCTCCATGGGATCGGCTGCTACGACTGGAGTGTCGTTGCGATTGTGAATGGTCCCTATGGGATCTATGATCTTCCTGATCTCTAGGAGGTTCTCGTTCCCTACGTGCCGAATTATGTCTCGATGTTGAATGAGACTGTCGACCTTCATCACGGTGTTGACTCCTACGTGAATGACTTCTGTCCCCTCGGGGATGTGATGCCAGTGGAGGAGTTGGTGTTCTATTATCGTGATGACGGGGTGGACTATCAGGTTGTCTGGAACGAGAAGTTCGAGGTGGAGTGGACCTTCTATCATCGCGATGATGAACAGGTGGACTCTCAGCTCGATGAGATCGAGAAGATCTTGGTGGAGTGCCTGGTCTATCGCCGCGGTAGCGATTGGGTGGACTCTCTGGTCTCCCTGACTGAGAATGTCTGGGCGGTGTGGACTGCCGAGACGATCTAGAATTATGAGTAGGAATATGACCTGATGGAGGTGGTGCTGGATTGGATCTTTCTCTACGGGTTTGATTTGTTGAAGAGGGAAATGGATCCCTTGATAAATATTGTCGCGGAGAAGCATCAATTCCTTGATGTCTTCGCAAGTCAATTTGAGGGTACACATTATCAAAGTTCACGTGAGTTGCACGTTGAGGAATGTTAGGAAAAGGATCTACCCATGGGGCAGGTTCCCTTGATCGATCAAATCTTCCTTCATATGTGAGGGGTTCAACATTACTGCCCGTTATGGGGCGTTGTTGAGGTCTGTTTGACGGACGAGCTTCCCGAGTCGGAGCATGAGCCAAGTAAACGTTCAAGTCAGCTCCAGGAGGAACTGGTGGTAAAGAACTGAGAGCAGAAGACGGAGTTTGGACTGTATAGCGAGTTTGATTTACATCGCGGCTCTGGACCAAAGCGGTGCCCGGTGGTGGCATGAGAAGATTTCCCGTCGGATTACTTTGTTGAAGCTGTTCCCTACTACGAAATCGAGGATTTTGAAAATGAGAAGGCCTATTATTTTTAGGTCTTTGATTTTGTTCTCCATCTAAGTGAACAGACGCAAGTGCGGCTCGAAGCTGCTGTTGCGAGACAGGAGGAGTGGGAGAAGGAGCCGGAATGATGCGCCGATTTCCACCCCCTTGGGTCAACTGTTGACTCGATGTTTGTATATTAGCAGTCTGTATAGGAAATGGAGAACGTGATTGATTTAATGTTGGAGGATTGCTCCGTGACCTTTCTTTGGGTTCGAATGTATAAGCTTCCCCAGTTGATGGGGTTTCCACCAAAGGATTTGTTCCATGTGGAAAGCTCATGAAAGACCATACGGCAACTTCCAAAGTGGTATTATTTTCTCTAGCGAAATCCACTATTCCCTTGTAGAAGTCTTCATCCAATGCACGAATCATAAGCTCACTATGAGACAACGGGATTTGACGGTCGTCGTACCATCGTTGCATATGTAAGTTGATTTGTTCTCTCGTACGAGAGGTGACCACGGTGGGAAGGGAACTTCCCTCCGGATCGTCGGCATATTTCAAGATGGGTAATGGACGTGTGGACGAAGATGAGGTATGGGGAAGCTCCCTTGGCAAGTGACTGAGGTCACGAGCCCCTGGTGGAGGACCTTCCTCAATAGATCTCCTATAAAAGAATGGATCAAGTTCAGAGATATCTTCATGATCGAGGAGAACTCGAATAATTGGATCAATTATGGATTTCGATCTATTGACTTCAATTATGTAACCTGGGGTTACACCATCTCGTAAAAGAATCCGTTGAGGATTTAAGGGAATGGAGATTCGCCTGCCATTGAAAATTAAGTAATTTTCATGTGGACCATATGCCTCTAAGGCGTAGTGAGTAATGCCGTTACAATGTTGATCGATGTGAGCGTCCAATTCAGACTGGTTGGGGTCATCAAGATCGGAATCTCGGGGATTCTGATCTGTTTGGACCGAACCTTGATCGTCCCCGGAGGGTAACGTCTGATATGAAGATGTCTCATTGTCTTGATCCTGCTCAACCCCTGGAATTTTCTTTTTCTTAGTCACTCTCGATTTGGAAGTCGACTGGGACTTAGAATGTGAAGAGCTTCCAGCTTTATGGGTTTTGTGGCTATTCTTAGAAGGGGATTTACTGGAAGTTCCTTTCTTCTTACTTATATTGCTATGAGGTTTACCGTTGGGGCCAGGTGTTTTTGGTACTACGGTGTTATCCATATCGGACGCACCGCTGGAGGTACCACAGGCGTCGGTATCCTCGATGTTTACTACAGGAATATTTGCGTCACCTTGTTGACTCATTTTTGAGATTTTGATGGAGAGAATTGTAAGGGAAAAACTTTGAATATTTTCAACACTTGAGAAATTAGAATGCATACACTACTTTAATAAACTCCTCGGAGTTTTTAAGAAACTTTAAACCTATCTGTATATTCTTATATTATAGTCTTAACTAGTGGCGAAAATTGGTGAAAGCACGCTTTCTCCGCTTTTCTATATTTCCCCGCGGTTCTTATCCTTATATAGTGGTAGATGTTCTAAATCATACCAAACAATTGAAAAACTCTATATAAAAATTAACTATTAATCTAAATTGTTTTTAAATTTCTCTAGCTAACTTTATTTTGGTCGAAGACCTCGGAGACTTTTATTCTTTATTAGGGTTTGAAGTATGGGAGAATCAGTCCGTTAGTGTCAGATTTCGAAAGAGTGTATCTGTGCGCTTCGGGCTGTTTTCTCCGGGTGATTCTTGTAAAATGAACTTTTTCCACTTTCACTTTTACTTTTGAGGACGGTTCTAAGTTGTAGGTAGGTGAAACTTGTGAGAGTACTCGCTGGCTAGTGTAGAGGTCGGAGACGGCTTTTCAGCTTTACGCGGACCACCACCTGTTCTCAAGTTGTAAGGGTGAGATTAGTGAAAAGTTCAATGTACAGAATGTGGGAATTCTTTATATTTTATAAAATATGTATAGCTTTATTTTAGTTCTCCCGTAGGGATGCAGGAATACCTGTGCAAATCTTTGGTGTCTCGGTGGCGATTTTATGGGGCGCGAAGCTCTCCTTAATACTTAATACCACAGTCCGAGGAAAGCCAAAGATTTATTCAGTTCTTGCTGCTCCAATTCCGGGAAGAATAAATTGATGGTTTCAAATGCGTAGAGGGCAAATATGATAAGTGTACACAGTTGATCAAAATTGATTGTAGAGTGACCTCCAGAGAAGAACCAAGTGAATGCGTCTTTAGTGAAGGCGTAGAATTGTTCTGGCGGAACAATTGACATAGGTTTCTAAATAGATGTGACTCAGAAATAAAGTTGATATTAGACCTCAATTAAATCATTTTTATTTTATTGGCGCGGATAATTTCGGTTTTATTTTCTTTGTAGGACCACTAGTATGTTTTTAAGGAATTCGAGTCACGGTTTGCGTCCCGAATTCGAGATAAATGATCTCTACGAAGATTTTGTGTAGTTGTAGATCGAGAAGCTGTTCGTCTCCCAATCCACCAAGTCTGCAACTACAAGATTCACAATTAATTAGTAATGAAATCAATATCTATGGGAGGGACGCCTTTATCAACTGGGTTGACGGCGTAATGGTCTAAGACCTAAGGATTTTATGTTTAATACGATTCCAGATAACTTTCCAGTGAGTCCTAATAAAGAGATTGGATTGTGCCCTGCCGATGCAAAATTCTCTGATGTGGTTAAGCACAAATATTATGAAACCAAGTAGTTGTATTTTTGTCAAATACCTATGACCTACGCGTCGATGCCAAATGACTACTGAAGTTACAAATTTACGAGGAAAATTTGATTCTCTAATCAAGTTGATTCGCTGCATTCACTCTTGGGTCACTACAACCGTAGTTATCATATGCCATACACAATTGGAAGAATGTACGAGCTTGAGCGTATGTCAAACTTGGACGATTTATGGCTATGAAATAAATAAATACTGCTTCTTTGAGCTTTGGAAACCAATTTTCTGCGTTAAGATGTGGTATTGACGTAGCTATAGGGCCGTTCAAACCTGTACGCAGTCTCAATTTATGGAAAACAAAATTAATAAAAGAAGTTAACTGGGCTTCAGTAATGATGTGTTTTCCCTCCTGTGCAAACCAGAATCTTATGGCGTTTTCGGTTCGGGTAACCAATTCAACAGAAGTGGGATCACTCATTCAATGATGTTAACTTTTTCTATTATTGAAAAGAAAAGTTGTTGTTGACAACTAACAATGGGGATAGGATCTAAATTAAGAAACCAATGGAATACCGCGGCTTGATACTTCTTATTAAAAGAATGGGAAGTGAACCTGGGAAGAGTAATGGGAGAATTTTTATTTTTGCGCAGTCCTAAATAATTCAGGACAAAATCACGAAAGTTCTCAGTGCTAATCGCTGAGAAATGTTTATGGCCTTCGATGATATGCCAATATATTATTTCAGACTCTATTCTTTTAATTAATTTATGGGGATTCTCGAAGTTCATACAATATCTTTTCAACTCCTACAGATCTCTGGAATTACAATTCTTGATCATGAGCAGCTGCCATGCAAAGATATTGATATGCACTGTGGGTTGCTTCAGGTTCCTCGCAACGGGTACGAAACCAACAATACACCGATTCAGCGTAAAAACGTATGTAGTTTTGCTGAGTTAATCGTGTATGGGTGGTTGCTACTGGAGAATCCCTATCCTCCTGGATTTCCAAACGGGCAAGGACGAATTCGAGGAATATGTTCTTCGAAAATTGGGTATGAGTTTGGAAACCTACGTTAGTATACCAGTCGTTGATGTGTGCTTGGATTTGGAATTTAAACTCAATCGGAGTGCCGAAGTACATTTATTTAATTATTGATGACTGAAGCAAGGTGATAATTCAAAGATCCATCGTGTTCATCAAAGAAATTAGTAACGGTATGGAATTCTTCTATTTGATCAAACGTTAAATGATGATGACCAAGACCTAAAAACCATATGTATACGGCGTGCCTGAATTTCACAGGAAAAGTAGTGATTGTTAGATGGGAGATATCAGTTTCGATCGGGCCAGATGGATGATGTTGAATACCTAAGTAGTTCAATATGAATGTGTTGAGGAAGCTAAGTTCAGATTCGGGGAGAAATTGGTAGCCAATAGTGGTATGCCAGTATTTCGTTGAATCCGTAATTCGCTTTGCTAAAAGAACAGGATCCCAAGAATTCATTCAATTTTCATAACATAAATTATAAAATCTTACAAGTTAACACAGTCGTATTTATCATATGCTGTAAGGATGCCAATAAGTTCATCTAATTGAACAGTTGACAAATAATTGTAACCTCCGCCGAAATACCAAAGGAATACCGCTTTCAAAAGTTCCTTCACGAAATTTGTAGGTTGAAGAAGCGGATTTTCCTGGATTGAGTCGGTGGGGGATGCTTGAAGGTTCAATTGTTTAAGGATGAATTCAATGAATAAATCTAATTCAGATTCGGGAAGATATTGATGAGCAATAATCGAATGCCAATATCTTATTGAATCGTTAATACGTTGGACTAGGACAATGGGGTCAAGGAAGGGCATTCAAGGATGTTTTATTGTGGGAAAAGGAAATCGATATAACAACTTAAGAAAGTAATGAAACCTCTGAGTTGTTGATCTTCAAGGAAAAGGAAACCTTCCTCTTCGTGCCACTCGAGAATTGAATGAATGAGTAAAGTTTGTATATTGAGATGTGGGATAGGATTCATAGGATTATTCAAAGGAAGATAAATTTAATTCCGATGAATGGGTAGGATGTGTTAAATTAATTGAGGTTAATTCGTCGTAACTAAGGACAACACTGATGAGAACCTTGGTCTGGTCCACTGATAAATGCTTATGACCGATGACAAAGTACCAATCCACAAGGGCAAGTTTTATCTTATTGTTGAAGTTGATTAAGTTCAAATGAGGAATTTCCTCGTTGAATAAAGTACCTAATCCCTGTGGGATTTCTAGTTTATTGACTATAAACACAATAAGATCCCTAAGTTGTGCTTTAGTACTTTGAAATTGGCCAAGGATTTTATACCAACGACGGATGCTTTTGTCTATGCGTTCAATGGCCCAATATGGGCTGAGATTTGACATAAGAAAATTTATTATTCAGTATTTTACCTTTGATTATGCTACAAATGGGGTCGTGTTGAGATACTGGTTGGTGACGGCTAACAAAATTTCCAACTGATGTGGAGTAATGAGATGTCGACCCAAGGTAGTATACCAACACTGAATACCCTGATTAAATACGGCAACAAATTCAGTAGAAGGTTGATATGTGATTGGACTAACGATGGGAGAAGTAGAAGTCTCTTGTAAACCTAAATGATGATGAATGAAAGCTATGAGAGTACCAAGTTGTTGAGAAGTGATGACTTGGTAATTGACAAATCGATGCCAATATTGTAAGGCTTGTTCACTTCGAGCTATTAGAATTACAGGTATAACCAAAGACATATATTATTTCAACTTGAATATGAATGATCGGAAGTTGCAGCGGCGTTATCAACACTACCCTGATCGTAAATTGCTATTATTGCTAGAAGTTGACTGACCTCAAAATCAGTGAGGTATTGGAAACCAAATACGTAGTACCAACTTAAAATTGAATACCTTAATTTTTCAGGGAAATTAGATAAAGTTAGATGGGGAATAAATGCTGCTATTGAATTTGTGACGGATGACCGAAGGCCTAAATACTCTGTCACAAATTCAATTAAGTGATTAGTTTGGTCTTGGGATAGGTATTGATATCCTGTAAGAGCAAACCAATAATGAATGGAAGTGACTATACGGTGAACCAAAATAGTGGGTAAAAGAAATGACATACGGATGTGATTTTAATTTGAATCGGTATTAAAAATTCTGGGGGCGTTATAAATTATTGAATTGAGTTCGTCAAACTCGAGTACCTCTACAAAGAATTGTTCCAATTGATCAATGGACAAATAGAGATGTCCAATCTCTTGGTACCAACTCGTTACAGAGATGCGAAAACGATCTACGAAATTAAGGTAAGTATGGGGAGATGAAAAATCACTAATGGGTGGATTTGGTAATCCAGTGATGCCTAATTTAACAAAAATATAGTTAATTAAATCGTCTACCTGATGTAAATGTAAATATTGATGACCGTATAGACTTTCCCAATTAGTTATGGCAGTTTTTATTCGGAAATTTAATTCGATACTTTCAACAAATGACATTCAATTTGTAGTATTTATCAACGATCGAGGTCGTGACGAAATGCCCTTTGCACATTAAATTTGGACGATTCGTAATCGTCCCTAGCAAAAACAGTAACGAATAATTCGTTGACTTGAGCTGGGGTCATATATTGGAACCCAATTTCGTCGTGCCAGCCCCACACTGCGTCTCTAAATCTTTGTGAAAAGTTTTCGAAGGAGTGAGGAGTTGGATAATAGATAGGTATAGCTTGAGGAACGTCTACAAGACCTAAAAGTTCTAGGACGTGGGTGATCAATGCCCTAGCTTGAGGTAATGATATGTGTTGTAGTCCGATGGTATCGTACCATCCGCCTATTTCTAATTTGATGCGGAAAATTAAGGCTGAATTAGAGATAAATTGACTCATGAACTTACAATTTACCCTGATATTGTTGACCTAGGAATTCAGTATCGTCGTTAACAATTACTAACACCATATGTATTAATTTTCCTAAATGAAGTCCGTTGAGATATCCAAATTCAGATCCCCAACCAAGAAGATTTGTTATTAACTTATCAGTGAATTCTGGTGTACCTGGAAGTAGTAATTCGGTATCGGAAGTTGATGTGCCTTGATCAAGGCCTAATGCCTTTAATAAATATTCAATAAGTTGATTGAGTTGGCTTTCGTTTATGAGTTGATTACCCTCTACTCGGTACCAACGTCGAACAGCCTGGGTAACGTTAGAAATAATAAGATTTCTTACAATACTAGACATCAATTTCCAATACTGAATTTAATAAGTCACTGAAGGAAAGGAAGGAGACAGATCGTTATACCACCAAAAATGAGCAAACTCAGGGTAATTCTGATCCTTGAAGAATTTCAAGGTGATGCGAATTACACTGAAAAGTTGTGGTTTGCTGATGTATGCTTTACCAATGTCGTTATGCCAACTAATTATGCCGTTAACAAAATGACGCAGAAGTTCAGCGGTAATGGGCTGATATTGGAGATTTTCCGGAAGAATATGAAGAGTTAAACAGATGTCGTTGATCACAAAATTAACGAAGGAAGTTAATTGAGGTTTTGTGAGATGCGCCCTACCTTCAGCCCGATGCCAAAGCCTGAGAGCTTGACTAACTTTATTGAAGAAATTATAAGCTTCTCTATTAGGATAGAATTCACTAGGATCGTGTAAATTTTGCATTAACGTATAAACTTTCCAAATGAAAGCTGAATAAAAAATTGAATAATTATTTACGAATCTAATGCTCGATGAAAACTGATAATGGTCTCCACAAAAGATTTAAGTTGAGATGCGGATAAATAGAGATATCCAATCTCTGTATGCCAGTTAATAGCGATGTGATGAATTCTTTCTTCGAAATGGGGAAGAATAATTTTTATTTCAGGTAAATTAAGAGGGAATTCGGTTACCGGTGTGAGTCCCAAACCGTCACACACAAAATTGATTAAGACTGCAACCTGTAATTCAGATAGGTACCTGTGTCCTGTGACCTGGTACCAATATCTGATTGATCTATCTACGTTGTTAACTATAATAGCCTGACCGTGATCAGACATACACTGATTTAATTTTCTAAGCTTGAAGAATTTCCCTTCTGAAAGAAAAACAATGGATTGGGAATTGAAATAAACTGAGAATGGGTTTGAAGGAAGGTCTTGGACCTTACAACTTCAACTGTCTCTTGACGAAAATATTAATGGGGAATGAAAGAATTTTATGAGGGCAATATGAGCCTTAGATTATTACTGCTCTTATTATTTATGACAAGCCAACTTACAATTATTCCGGTGTTGTGGTTCTGCAATCCGGGTTGAGGTAAAGTTGCTTGTTTTCTCGATGATTTCTTCTTTCTCCTGAATTGAAGATGAATGTGCTGAAGTCCTCCACGACAGCACCGAAGAACTTTCTACTGGATCCGGCGATGTTTTCTCGTTGATCCGGTTCCTTTGTATTAGAATGGAGTCCTTTTGGGGAGAAACCCTAATTTTGACTAAGCTTGAAATCAAGTACTGAAAAGTTTCGGTAAGCACATCAATTAAAATCTTAATCAATAAAATGATCCCCAATATCCAACCATACCAATGCAATGCCCATGCAGTTGCATCCATGTTCCCATTCAACATGCGCTACTATGATCAGGGAAGCATGGCCTGGGTCAGTGAACCCACCCGGCATGCTAATACCGGCATGTAGATTCGCCAACCTACCCCACTTACGTGCGAATCACCCGGGTTAATTCCCCTGTTTTATAGGAAGTGATTTGGCACTGTGGGTTTTCCAGGAAATGCAATAATAAAAGGAAGATGTAATTTACCTTTTTGCAAGACGGCTGCTTTTGGTAGGTCGAAACCTGGGAATCTGGGATGTCCCCGGATGGAATTTTGAACTCACGATTCCTTCTATGCACTGATGAGGTCAATTTTTAGAATATTTAATTGGATATTTTGACCTTTTGGCTTTTTGATGAGTAGCTGCCTGCTTTCAACAAGACAAGGCGTATAAGCTAAAGCTACTGATTTCAATTCTCGGAAATTCTTACGCGATTTTTCCGAGGTGAAATTTTATGAAGTTCACTTAAAACGGTGAAAATGATGAAGATAAACTTTTCTTCAATAAGATGGAAAGACTTTTCAAAATGAAAAAGAAATTTTTCGAAAGTGATGTGGATATTTCGAAATGAAAATTCGGATGAATTTTTAGGAAGCTCTGATACGCAATAAGGCACACACAATAATGAGTGATGCTGGCGATTTTACGGTGAGCTGATGAAATGCACTTGGCTGTGGCATGGTCATGGTTCGCGATGTTGCCAAGTTTATACGGGTGAACGGAGACGGCGCCTTGGTTGCCTCTCGTTCACTCTCCGGCATAGCAAATACATGGCCCAGTACATAAGTGCTGATGGCGTATGTATTTACGGGGAGTTCAGCCGCAAGGGAGATGCTGATGTTCCCGTTCGTAAGAACGGCAACGTGGCGGACTTGGCCGAGCCCACCGCAGCATCCCGGCAAATAGCGGTCTTCTATTATGGTCGACTTGCTGTTTTGGACGGGGCTATGAGTATTTAGCTGATACTCATGCACTATTTAAGAAGCCAAAGGGCAACTTATTTGAAATTCGGATAGGCGGCGTTGGATTTCGAGTTTGCAACCTCGAATCCTGCCATTATTTGATGTCTTATTTTTTTTTTCAGGGAATAGCTGAGGGTGATCCCTTCAATACCTATATATACATATTTATTTTCATGTGGGAATGGCATATGTTAATTTTCCCTATAGGTCTATGGTGATTTATTTTCGTGCGGGAATGGTGTATACTATCTCCCTGCACGTACATATTAATTTTACTTTTATTTTATTTTAGGTAAAAAAAATGTTTCTAATCGGATTTTTACGGGCTTTTTGGTGCGTTTGATGAAGGGGGGGTAGGGCTAAGCCTTTACCCCGCACCTTCTAAAACGAGTATGGTATTTCCTCCCCAAATAATAGTGAGGGTGGGAAGCCATATCCGAGTTTACCACATCCCTTCACCATACGCATTTATGAAACCCCTGTAAAATGTGGAACTAATTTAAATTTTTATAATTTAATAAATATAAATTTGGAATACGCGAAATATGGTAGGTGTCAGATGGTAGTAATTAAGTTAATAAAGGGGGTGTTCCACCACTCCGGAGGAGGCCGGAGACCTATTAAGATGGGGGAGGGAGGCTCAACTGAAACTCCAGTCGAGGCACTCCAGCATAGCTACAGATGGTAAGAATGCTAATTCACTTTATTTTAATTTTAAATGCATAATTTATCTTAGTTGAGGTTTATGCTTTAATTTTAGATGTGAGAATTCCAAGAGCAGTGTAGCTCGGTGGCTGAGGTCAAGGCTGAGGATAATGTCATCCACGGCCCTGGCTTCGCCACCACGAGCTCCCGACTCCCCGAGGGACTACGGAACCACATCGACCGTTGAAGGCTAACGGAGCATGCACACGGTCGAGTGGTCCATGATCCTTCGGATGGATATTCGGTCTGCCCGGGAAATTTTGCAAAACTTATTTTTGTTGCCGAATGAGGATGAGAGGAGTGGAGAGAGAAGACTTATTTATTTCGCTTCTCATTTCAGGAGGACAAGCCGGCGTGAAGGTCGGAGGCCTGGAGGACGCTTGACATCCTCCCATGGCCCTCAGCTCCAACGCCACTGGACGGGACGGACAAGGGACGGAGACGGACGTTTGCCCTGCTGAGCGTTCCAATTGACAAACGTCCACCGTCCCCGGCACTCCAGTTCAGCAGCAACGACTTGTCCTGAATTTTGAACCAATTGAGGTGAGTTTTTATTTTTTATTTAGTTTAATTAATTTTCGTTTATTTTTCAGGAGGGTCGTTGGGGAAGTGGTGCTGGCTCCACGCCCAGCAACCATGTCCAGCCCAGAAAGGACGGAGAGGTGCGGTGGAGAGTGTCCGGGCTACAGAGGAAGGCATGCCACGGACACACACAGCACCATTACCACCAGTCCAGGCCGACCAACGACCCTGAATTTTGGATGCCAATCAGGTAATTATTCATTTTTACATTTTATTTTAATTAGTTTTTAGTTTTATTCTAGTTTAGATAATATTTCCAATTATGTTAGTCGGGGAGGTTGGGTGGACGATGGCAAAGCCATGTTGCAGGGAATGGCGAACAGTGCCACCGCTCCATCGACCACTCCAACTTGGAGGACAAACCCGCAAAACACAGCAAGAGCTGCGGGTTCGATCCTTCCAGTCTCCCCTCAATTTTGCATTCATTTTTATTGATTTTTGTCTGCTTTGATGCATGAACCGAAGTCCCTAAATTACGTCAAGCGGGTTCAGGGAACCACTGCTGACGACTTATGAAAGAGCCAATTAATTATGATGCAAATGAGGTTAATTGATTATTATGTTTCTTAATTTTAGATTCGGTAATGGAAAAGATGAGAATCAACGGACGGTTTTGCCAATGAATGAGAACACTCAACGAACGAAGGTGAGAAGGTAAGTTTAAAGGTAAATATTTATATTAATCATTAAATCAAAAAGGAAAAGATAAGTTCAAATTAATGGAAATATTTCCCAGCCGACTTATGGTCGGGGGCCACAACTGAATAATCATTATTAATTCATGTTTTGTTTTGTTTTCAGGTTTTCGTCCAAATGGTTCACAATATAATGAATTACAATATAATAATTTATAACTGATACGCTTACGGATACCACCGGTGTGGCATCTGATTTTCCGATTCCAGGTCCAGGTTAATTACAGGTAATTTCACAAATATTATTGATATTTTATAATTTATATATTTGGTCCAATTGACCTCGGGAAATAGATTACAATAAACTGAGGAAGAATTCGTAGAGAGGGATCGCGAACACAGTGAACACCATAAACAGGAATAGGAATATATAAAAATTATTGGATTTTCTCTTTTTCTTAATTTTAGTTTCTTTTTGATGACACCAACAGGAGTCACATGGACAATTCCCTTTTGCTGTCCTTATTCCTTTCGGAGTCTCCATGTTCCGCAATTCCTTTCTATTCATTTTTCTACCAATTTTCCAGAAGGGAAAATGGAAAAAGAAATTAAGATTTCGAAGGATTCTGGAAGAATTCGTGTCGGAGACCCTCTCTTCTTCGCGGCGTGATTGTTTCTGCCTTAGCTAGTTCGCCTCCGCTCCTTCCTCGCTTCGTCTCCTGTCGCCTCGGGAAGCATCATTTAATTCCTTTTGTGGCTCATAGACGCTGTGTGGTGGAGGGCTGCGAGTTTCATTTATTTTATTATCTCCTTCCATGGATCTTCCTCACTCTCTGTCAGATGGCCGATGCTGTCTGGAGAATCTGAGGAGAATCTGTGGGAGGATGTGTCGTTATTTCTATTCCTTTCTCAATTACTTGTGACTAGTTGTGACACAAATTTTTTTTAACAAAGTTTATCGGCCAAGCTCAATGGTGTTTGTGGCAAAAATAGTTGCACATATCTTGGTAGTATTAAAATCCCATTTCAGCAGTATTTTAAATTTAGGGGACCCTTCCCCGTAGATCACATGATATGTACACACACACAGAATTTTAGAAACCTAGATATTATGTACCTATATCGATAGACATTCGTTAATATGTTTTGGCGATGACCCAGGTGTGAACTCCTAAAATCTACATTGCTGATTAATATCTTCTGTTTTTGTGTCTCCATTTTACCAGTCTCAGTCCGTTCAGTTTTTCCGTATTTGGACTCGGGGGTGACAGTAGCCCGAAGAGTCTGTCAAATGAGTCTGTGCCAATTGGCGCAATTCCATTACTTGCATCGTCTCAGCAAGAGTACTGGGATGCTGTTGGGAAAGCTGTCGGAGCAGCTAATCAAGTTTATCAGGAGTTTTTAAAGTCCGAAGCTGGCACAGGGTTTAGTGGTCACGTGGCTTTCATTGGAGATTCTATCGGATCTATTTTGGCTTATGATGCTCTCACAAAACATTCCAACTCTGCTCAATGTACAAATAATGAGGATGAAAATATACCACCAAGTCCAGGTAATTAATGCAATGCCAAGCAAATATCATCACGTACTTACAAATCGTATTTCCAAATTATGCAATGCAATCCAATTTATTACGGGTTATTTTGGCAATAGCCATAACACACGAAATGATTTTATAAAAAGACAGTACTTACAATTATTAGATAGCATATTTTGATTTTAGTAAAAATCCCATTTGCCTAATATGCCTCTGATATGCTTAGTGAATCTACTTGTTTATAAGATGCGGCATCAGTAAGGTATCAAAAAATCGCCTTTGGCGTTTAACAATAAAACGGTTGCCACGCTTTTAAGCATTTTTTCATTAATATCAGAGCTAAAAATTCGTAAAACATATTTAATGTGCGGGTCTGGTATAGTACATGTATCTGACAGTTCTGTCAGTTTGAATAATACTTACTAGTGTATGATATACGGTAATCTAATTTAAATTTTTTCTGTTTCCGCAGCCCATGGAGTGGACCTAGATCATTTACATGCAGTGCCAAACGTACCCGCAGACAGACGTCGTTCATCTTCCTCAACGAGTGACTCTGGAAATTCTAAATTAGATTTTGAAGTGAATGACTTATTCATGTTTGGATCCCCGCTTGGGATCGTACTAGCTCACCGGAAAATGCAATCTGATGATAAAAATAGTAAGAACTCAAGAAGTTAAATTTAGTTTTGATTGAGAATTATTAATAACAAAGTTTTATTTTGAAAATGCAATTCATATTAATTTTACAGTGCAACTTCCTCGTCCTTGTCAACAAGTCTACAGTTTGTTTCATCCTACGGATCCACTAGCTACACGATTAGAGCCACTCATTTCTGCCCGTTTCGCAGCCGTTCCACCCGTCAATGTTTCTCGCTATGCCAAATATCCATTAGGAGATGGACAACCCTATCACTTGCGTAAGATTCAGAAGTCAATTTTTGTTGTTGTTACGATGATGGTCCACTACTGCAAACTGTTTTTTCTCCTATAATGGCGTCCTGCACAAACCCCAAACCCAAGTTCCAAAATCATGTTAATTAATCCCATTTCGCATAGTTTAAACATACACGCTATAATCATCGTTGTATATGCAGCAAGCGTTGCAGTGTGACCACCTTTATGGTAGAACAGAATTCACTAAAATATGAAGCAATCAAAATTTTAATTTTATTTGTCTTAAAAATTTCCAGTGGAGTGCATTCAGTGCAATGCGCAATTAGTTTCTGAGTCGGGCGTTCCTGTTCTTGGTGCTTCACTTGGAGGTAGTGGTCGTCGATTATCGGAGGCAAGCATTCAAAGTGGAATGTCCGGCCTATCAGATGTACTTCCGTTGCAAGCAATCAATATTTGTAAGCAGTCAATATAAATATTAAACTTACTTGATTATTGAATGCAAGTTGTGAAAGAAATATCATAGTTTTTTAGTACCGCGCTGCAGAAGAATTAATTCTAAAATTGTGTTCCTTTGATTAAAATTTTAGTAACTCAGAAATGGTGGGGCAATAAAAGGTAAGCCTTTAAACCCCCAACTATAAATAATTGGAGCATAATAGTATAATGAATTATTATGATAATAATACCATTGCTAATTTACAGGATCGATTACGCTTTGTACTGTCCAGAAGCTCTAGCAAATTTCCCCACGAATTCCCTCCCTCATCTATTCCATGCTAGTTACTGGGAGTCAACCGACGCTATTGCTTTTATACTGCGACAGATTGGGTTCCAAGACAGTCATACATCTAGTGGTCAAGATGATTCTGAAATTCGTCTCTTTTCTCCAAATCAACCCAGGGAAAAATGGATCAAGAAAAGGACGTCTGTCAAATTAAAAGTAAATTATAGGAATCCGCGAAAAATTATTGTGAAGATAGTACCTAAGACATAAAGTGTTTTGATTTAGAAAGCACCTTAATTATAAATATAATTTATTAATCCTTCTAACTACTGATAATTTGTTTTCGGATTGTACGTTTTAATTGTGGAACTTTTTAAATTAAATAAAGAATGTTGCAGCCAATCATCGTGCCAATGATGTAATTGTAAAAGAAGGTTCACCCCAAATTCTGAAAGCACGTTTCTTATACGGACCCCTAGACATGGTAACTTTGACTGGAGAAAAAGTAGACATTTATATAATGAAGGATCCTCCAGTTGGTGAATGGTCTCAAATAGCCAGCGAGATTACAGACAAAAATGGAAGGATTGGCTACTTGGTCCCACCTGATAAATCTCTAGGCTATGGAATATATCCTGTCAAAATGGTTGTAAGGTGCGTTGTGAAAAGTTCCAGTCGGCAATTTTTTTTCTCCCTTGATTTTATTTGATTTTAATTTCAAACTTTTAAACCTCTTTAAAATGAAAAAAATGGCGTAATGAGGGCAAACTTTGCATCTATTCAAAAATATGTAGTTAGCCCACTTTACGCCATTTCCAAGGCATGAAATAAAAATCTCAGAGATGTATGCAATCTTTTTTGACATTTCCCTATGTTCTTTGTGTTGTAGGGGTGACCATACTTGCGTTGATTTCTATCTTGCCGTCGTTCCCCCCAACACAGAATGTGTTGTTTTTAGCATCGATGGCTCCTTCACAGCTAGTATGTCTGTGACCGGAAGAGATCCGCGTGTCCGAGCTGGGGCTGTGGATATTACCAGGTAAGGTCAATAACTTTAAGAACAAACAAAATTTTTGAGTACGTATACATTATTAATGATGTGGCTCCAGCATTCGGATTGCCAAGAAAATAAAATAAATGTGTAACACAGTAAAAGAAAAGTAGCATGTCATTTTGGTATTATTTGGATGTTAGATGTGGCATTGATTAATATAATTTACCCTTAATAAATTATTCCCTTTGTTTTGGATCCCTTTTTGAAAAGGCATTGGCAAGAGTTGGGCTACTTAATAATTTATGTGACGGGTCGACCTGACATGCAACAACATAAAGTTGTGTCTTGGCTAGCTCAACATAATTTCCCACACGGCCTAGTCTCCTTTGCTGATGGACTCTCTACAGATTTCCTCGGACATAAAACAGAGTATCTCAAGAGTCTTGTTCAGGTATTTTCTTTAATTTTAATTAGGTTTTGTTTTATGTAGTCTCTATGCGGCATGTATTACATGTGATATTGTCGTTGAAGGATACAAACAGGCCTTACACTTTTTCTAACATTAAAAAAGTTATCTAGAGCGATCAGTTTTTGGTTAGATTTTAAAGGAGCTTTCACGACAACAATAGAACTAAAACTTCTTTTGAAATTTTTTATATAGTCGACCCAGGTGCATATTTTTGAAAAATCAGAATTACGTAGGCAGAGATATGCACATTATTTTGAAGCTGTCAGATACTTCTTTGCATCTAAACGTAAAAACACCGATTTACTCCTATTTTCTGTGGAGGGCCTTTGAAGAAGCTGCTTGCGTAGAAAACCTTTGATAGTTAGTTCATTGTATTGAGACAATAATAGCGCATTCCTATTTGGCTTGTTTTTATTCTTCATCGACGAATGGGTTATACGAACATTTACATAACTACTTACATATGATTATTTGCAAGTAAGGCGAGTATCATTAAGGTGAAAAGATGTGCAAGAAATTCATTTGAAAATGTATTCAATTTTTCATGACCATGAAATATACAGGAGCATCGCCTGGTAATTCATGCTGCCTATGGAAGCAGCAAAGACATTTCCGTCTACACGTCAGTAGGAGTCTCACCTGATAAGATTTTCATTATTGGGAAAGCATCCAAGAAACAACATTCCTTAGCCACGGTACTGAGTGAGGGTTACTCTACCCATCTCAACGCACTCATGGTTCATGGTGGCTCCCGTCCAGCTCATGGTAATGCTCGCATGGTCATTCCAAGAGGCTATTTCGGTCTGCCAGGTCAACCCATGTCAATGCGACGAAGAAGGTGAGGGTTATGCAATTTATACTTGGACTAATAATTACCATCAGACTCATTGCACGTGAGTGAGTAGCAATCCCATTATTTAATTATTATTAATTTGATACAGATCTGCAAAAAGAACCACTTCCTTCCCTGTCTCTGTCATGACCCAAGGTGGAGAGAGTTCACTTATGACGTCGACTCACCAAAGTGGTTCAAGAGGTTTGTCTCCACGAGGACAACCAAAATCCACGCTTCCCAATAAATAAAATAATATATTTAAAAAGAATTTATTAAATGTTACCTAAATAACTCAATATATAACTATAAATACCACGTACTACTATATATTATAATGAAATACGATATAAATTATACTGATATGTTATGTTCCAAATTATTATGTTGTTGATGTGTAATGAAAAAAATTTAAATGTTAAAAAAGTGTATTCAGATAGTATATTTACCACGAAATGTTATCTATATATTGTATCAAAATATTATAGGTATTCATTATTCATTAACAATTCAATAAAATCATATATCGTTGTGTGATGTGACGACTACAATATTGCTTATGGTCAAATTACTTGGGCCATACTTATCCTTAAAAGAAGAGCTTAAATGAAACTTTCAATTAATTTGAATAAACAATCACCGTTTTACTTTTAGGCCAATTAACGCAAGGTTCGTTTCACTTAGATTTGGAGATTATTTTATTTTCGGAAATAGAATGTGACAACGTGGCAAGTACGTACTGGCAGAAAAGTTTCGGTTAGTAATGCCATGTGTTTTATTACAAATATTTAACTTTATGAATTTTGCAAACCAGCGGGTTGCAAAAATACTAGTCTTCTTGAATTTTGAATCCATGTACATTTTTGATTCATAAGTAATGCAATGTACCTATAAATAATCCCTTAGTTTCTACATATTGGGGATAGAAATAGACATATCTTTATGCATGATTTATCAGCAGATTTCTTTTTTGTGAACCCACACAATGTATGGAACAACGCCATTCAAAAGAATAACTAGTAAGAGGTGAATGACATCATTGTACACTTCGGTTGAGCTATTAGTCATCTGGAGGACAGCTACAATAATTGCCAGCACAAAGTAGACCATCTTAATGACGATGAACACGCACAGCAAAACTGAGCTTTTCTGCAAGTATACAAAATCAATACATAAGTACAGACATACCAACGAAATAAAATGGTATAAGAACATAGTAAAGTCTCCCTGGACATTCCCCCCCCCCCCAATCAGTAACCCCGGACAATTTCCCCCAAGCTTTAAGTACGATACTAAAACGTGAGGATTTAATTAATGTTGATTAGTTTAAGAAAAATAGATACAACATACGGACATGACAAATGACAACTGAAACTTAGATAGCAGCACTACTGAAAATGCTGCAGGTTTGAGTTAAATATTATAGACTATAAAATATGTATTAGTCACTTATAATTCAGAAAATCTTATTACGGTCCTTACCTTTTTTACACCGCAATAGAGTAGAAGGCCCATGCAAAAGTAATAGACACCTTCCACAAGTCGTCTTACGTAACGGTGGTCCGAATATGAACTGCTGCATAATTCTGAAATTACCCATTTGGGTTGTTTAAGTACGTGTAATGTCAAAACTAAACATGCCCTAACAACATTTATATTTTGATTTACATTTATGTATGTATGTATAGATTTATTGCATAAACAGGCCTTAGCCCACGCACAAATCAATTAATTTTCTTATTTACAAAAATTTTTGAGTTACATTTATATATTATATATATTTATTTTGCACGAGTTTTTATAACACATATCAAGATTATATCTACACATCACCTAGACTAGAGCTACTAAAACTAAAGGTAGATATTAATGTTCTGTGAATAATGAATAAACATGGGTCATTGGTAATTTGTAGCTTTTTACGTTCTTGCCACTTCTCTTCGAAAACGACTTTATCCTTGCAGTAAAAGAATGCTACTGCTGCATTTAATATAAAGATAACGCCCACAATCTACGACAACATTTAAAAACAAAATGTCCGATTAGTGAATATTTTCAAAAATTGTTTGTTATAGTTTTGAGAAACGTCGAGTTATTAAACGAATACAAAAGTTGAAGGTATGTATAGTAATGTAGTATTATTTTGTTCACTTTGACCATTAAATAATTAAAAACGTACACGACTCGATTCACTAGACTTACCCAGTAGATAATTTCAATCGTAAAGCACCAACAAGAGGACTCACAACAACAAATGATCTTCCTCCCCTTCCCCATTTCCTTCTTTTTCTAATTGAACTATTGAGAAACAAATTCTTCTGACAAGCGAGTTCGTAACGCCACTAAATAGACTGAAGAGAAAATCTTGGTTCTGGCAGTTTTGGGCTATGCCCGGCTACTGTCTCCTTTCAAATGAGAGACTGGGACAGGAAAGGGCCTTCAAGAGTCCTAAAATTGTCACGCAGTATGTATAGATGCAATTATTATTCTACTACTTACTCTAGTTTGCATTGTAAAATTAAAAATTACAATTTTTTGTAATCAGGTACTTAAAAGAGCATTCTCCATCAGGACTCCATCATCCCGACCGGGCATCATTCATTCATCAATTCATATCTAATAATTCAGTACCAGTTTTCAGTCTCTCAGTATAGTGGAGTGCGGGCAAAATACGTAATTCCCCATAAGCGTGGAAGTTACAATTTGCTCGGTGGTTTTTTCTCAACTGTTGACTGTCCCTATAGTCGGAATTAAATTTATTAAAAATTTGATTTTATTATTAAATTCGTGTAAAAATTAAAAAAATTGACTCCAAAAGACAACAAGATTGGACGATCTTAATAATTACCTCTTTACTATCCATAGAAGCAACACCTATATTTATTATTCCAATAAACGTAATGTAGGTATGTATATAAGTAATACATGAAGTGCATGATATGCATATGTTTTCAAGGGCATGAAGTTGAAACAGCAAATTAGAAAAATTGAATGACATACATAAATAACATACCTGAGAATACCAAGTCTCTATTATTAGTAGTTAGTATTTTAGTATACTACCTATGTTACAAATACTTGGAACTGGAACGCAATAATGGACAGAAGAATGTCTCCAACTGGTAATGAAGTTCCTGGTATTTCTGAGAAGTCTGAGAAAGGATAAGAAAACGGAATCGCCTGGTCATACAAATAGATATTATTAAATGGTCCGTGCGCCGTGGTCGTGTGTTTACCAAGGCACCACCAGAATTGGAAAGGATTGGATTTGTAGTGATTTAATCTTTTACCAATTACCCTTTTTTACCTATGTCACATGTAGGACGGTGAATCACGGACATACATATTCACAGAGTGACTGACGAATGCACGACTTCAATACAACAATGCTACAGTTTTTTCCAGACTATTTTGTAATTCCAGAAATTTGGAGTTATTATTAATCAAAGCGATTCACTGATGAACTCTTTTAAGATATTTTCAAGGCCCTCCTCATTTCCATTGCTGACTCCGACGTTACACATCACACAAAATTGTTCTCCAATTTAAGTACTTCCTCTCAGTTCTAACTTCTTACAGTTAAAATTTAGTTTTCTCATATATATTGTAATTTTGCCTTGACTTATTAGTCTTGAATTTGGTGCTACTCTGTTACACAATAACTAACGTGTTTGATCACTTAAATAAAAACTTACTGTAACAAAAAAATTACTCATCGGTATTAAATTTGATTTATTTTTTTTTTAAATTGAAATAACTGTTTTCATTTTTCTGATTCTTGAATATAAGAATTTTGTCCCGACTGCAAGAATCCGTGTTTAATGTTTAATTCATCATTAAATTACGAATACGTAATACAGAGTTACTTAAAGGCTACAATTTCAGACAACCATGTTTGGAGAACTGTTCTACCAAATTTGGGGGAATAAAATCCTAGAAAACGAAATTGAGTCTAATAATAACGTGTCTACAAAAAGGGAAATACAGACAAAACAGAATGGGAATGGCAGTATTTGCTATATCACAGGGAGATTCGAATCAGGGCATAGTGAAACGACACCAACTGCAACTACTGCTGTGTCAGAAATTGGACCAGGGCCTGCACAGGAAACTGAACAACAGAGCCCAAAGTCAACAATATCGGTAAGGAATTCATTTTCATTTGCTTTTTGCTCAAGTTTTGCTCCAGTTAATTATTTGTTATAGTAAATGTAATACACCGACTCCATGCGTTTTGACTTTGACAACAAACATGATGGGAAAAAGAGTATCTTGGGCTGGCACTTCATCGCCATCGCTATTGTGTATAGATAGTTACGTTGTAGGTACTTATGTTTGAATTAATCTACCAAAGTAAATCAACTGACCTAAGTTTTAATTGGTTTGATATTTGAACAGGACTTCAGCACAAAGGGAATTTTCGGTCCAGAGGGTCTGTTAGCGTCGCTGGAATCTTTTTCGCTACGGGCACTCACAGATGAGCATGATAATTCAAATCATGGAAATTACCATCCCGGATCACAGCCTACCATCTTTGATACAACAGCACAGGAGAGCATAGCTGAACCTGCTGATTCCAATAATGCCATCAGTATTGCTAATACCCTTTCATTTTATTCCCCAGAAGATGCTGTTTTCTCAATCGACCTTGTAAGTGAAATTTAATTTAATTATTTTTTATCTTTATCACTAACGTAATACTATGACAAACCTTGAAACCGTTAATTACAACCAAATCGACTCGTACTTTTACGCTTGTTGATTTAGACTAAACCGTTTACCGTTCATATATTATTATGCACTTATTATTTACTATTACAGATTATGGATCTCATATTTTTGAATTTGGAAGAGACACACCCAAGCACGCTGCACCGCACTCGTAAGGACTTTCTAAATTGCCGGTTAGTTTCAAAACGCTGGTTCCACTTTGCTACGAAGAAACTGAAAAAAATAACAACAATTCAATTCACCCAGAAATGGCGAGAGCCACAGCTGGAGCTGGAGCCGGAATCAGAGTCCGCATCCACAGCCCTACATGACCTGAAAGATCTGACATCCCTCATGGATAATTCTGTCCACTTCCCCTGCACCTCCTTCATATTCTCCTACGCAAACTTAGTTGACCCCGCAGCTCAACATTTCTTCAACACTCACGGCTCACAGGTGACAAATCTCGTGCTCATTGACGGACTTGGTCGAAGTCCAATATTTGTAGATGATGTGAAGAGACTTCTGTTGAGTCAAACGCCCAACTTGAAGCATTTGGAAATAATGGGAAATGTCTGTTTTAAGATTAGAACGAAAACACGCCTAAGTAGCTCCCATGACGACGAAATAAAAGTCTCCAAAGAACTGGAACACAACCCTCCGGAATTATTATTGGAATCAGGCCCGGACCCGGAACCGGTATCTACTGGATCGGAATTCAAGTCCAGCTTAAAATTTTTAAAACTGGGAAGTAAAATCTCCTACAACACCTTTGAACAGATTTTGCTAGCCTCCCCAAATTTGAGTGAAATCGAACTACACGACAAAAACTTGCCCCTTCTCTTGAAACCAGTGAATCGTCTCCATCTCCTCAAGAGCTTAACAATTATTGTCACGAAATACAATATCGACGCACTGGAGGCTCTTGCAGATCGGGATCGTAATCAAGGGAATTGGGCTCTTCAAGAATTGAAAATGTACAGCTTGCAACACTCTAAACAACACTTGTGGGAGAGGGCGACGGTGGTCATGAGTAAAATACTACAGGGCTGCGCAGGATCCCTTGAGAAGCTCGTCTGGTTCCCGAACCGATTTTTGAAGGGAATTAGAATTCCAAGAATGTCCAAAGTTAGGGACCTGACTTTAATTTATTATGACATGAGGATTGTGCAGAATCCGGAAGAGACACAGTTTTTCCCAGGGAGTGTAAGCATTGCAAATATGTTCCCAAATTTGGAGCGGGTCACCATACGAGACATGCTCGACTTGAACATTGTTCCAATCCCTATGACAGCACTCTTTGATAATTTAGAGCCAGTTCAGAGTGTGAAATTTGTGTCTTCGATATTGTCTCAGAATGTGGAAGTCCTAGAAGGGCTTCAGAAATTATTTCCAAATGCTGCCTTTGAGGCTCGTGCTCCGACGAGATATGAGTGCACTGAGCGGATGATGTTAACAACGGTGTGACGGAATTATTTTAAAATTTTACTGCAAAGTAATCAAAAGTTTAATCATTTAAATGTGTAATTTGCTTTTATAAAATTATATGATATAACTATACCGAATGAATATTTAAGAATATACAATTAAAGCACGTAAGTATTTTACTATGTAAGTAGTGTACTGTGTATACCAATTTACATACGTTAATTTTAACTAGCAATATAAAGCAAAGTATGCACCTATTTATGTAAATACGCAAAACCATATAATATATTATATGCTATATTAAATGTATATACATCATATTATTATTATCGTCTGTAAAGAACCAAAATGACCCATATCCATTTTTAGTTTCAAACACAGTGCACTATGTGCAGACAAAATTTAAATAACATGTTCATGAAAGCATGTAAATAGAACCTTGTGCATTTTTCAAAAAATATGTAAATATAATATTTTGTACTTTTGACTTTTGACACTTTTGAAAAATGTGTAAATAGGACATTTTACACTTTTAAAAAACACATAAATAGAACGCTTTGACGATTTCAAAGATATGCAAATAGGACATTGTTGCCTTTTGAAAAACATGTAAATAGAACAATTTGCTCATTTTAGAAACTCGTGATTAGCATTTTAATCGTAAGCATGTATCTTGTTTATGTACTTTTTTGACATATCTTATTTTAATTCTAGCGTAAATTTGAAATGGGTCATTTTGGTTCTTCATAGACGATATATTCTTATGCATGCAACTAATTATATATTTTGTAATTAATTCATACTCGCAGACGTAATTATATAATTATCGTGCACTACTGATCTATTAATACGGCTTACGGAATGAATATTCCATCAATAAAACTACTCAATACATATAATAATATTATTTTCATCGTTTCGCATAGCAAACAGGTACATATATGGAGAAAATTGCACATCTACTTACTTATAATGATACTTAAAAATAGTTTTATCCTAAATAGCCAATTTACGAGAGATTTTAATATTAGGTATGCATATTACTATTATTTGAGTATTAATATACTATGAGAAACAAATTCATTTTATTTTATAACAAAAATATTAAATACGGAAATATTTTAGAATAACTCACGGCATTTGCAATTTGACGACCAGAATCATCATTACCAAAATTCCACATTCCGTTAACCTTTAACACTACTTAAACTTCACTACACATATCAAGTATGTAGGTACTTCCAGCCCAATTATTAAGCAACCACTAATATTACAAAAACCACAATATGTTTTGATCGCCAGTCTATTTCTATTACTAACAGCATAATCAATAATCACTATACCTTTAGACGCTGAGTGGATTGCAGAAGGAAAGTCAGAATCTCATTGTAGATCAAAATCGAATTCGACATTGAAGAGGCAATACTATGTAAATAATAATTTTGTTATATTTAATAATAGTAAAATTATTAGACCTTCTGTTTATATTTTTTATATTGCTAAGGCCTCTATAGCACTCTAACTAAAATGTTTCTTAATTGGTCCTGGTATTGTTTCTTGAACGACGACATGAACTTCTTTATATTGTTTCTAAGATCGTCAATTTACTTATCATCCGAGTGTGCAACTCTCGACCAATCCCGTTCAAATAAATAGCCGAACTAACGAGCCAACGAACTAAAGAATAAAGCCCCTTCCTCAGAGAACAATCGTAAGGCGAAGAAAGGACGATTTCCAAGAGGAAAACACCAACAGAAACATATTCGGGATGACGCTGATGTAAATTATAGAAATAAAAATTCCAATTAATGCATAGGTAGAGCGCCTTATGAAAAATTAGTAGCTCGCTACGTTGGTTAGGCAGCATCCGCTTAATCATATACCGTAAATTTTAATTTTTCTAATAACTCCCGGATCTGTGTCTAAGTTTGAAGTAACTCCACTCGGGAGTTATTAGAAGCTTTACAGTATCTACATTTTATGCGATAACGTTTAGCACAGTGATAATGTTCATTTTGTATGACATAGTTTTGAGTCGAATGCCAGTAAAAGACTAAAAAAACGGTCAAATTTTTTACTTTAACAGACTGACTAGGCAAACTTTTTGTGTTCTGATTAATCGTTCGTTTTATTTAAGAGTATAATAGTCAACATTAATTCATTCGTAAACATTTCAGGGAAACAATATAGTATCATTAATAACGTGGTTAACTATAATATAATGGATGTATGTACATGCACTAATAACTTTCAAGTACTTACATATTGAAAAAATACATAATCATTAAAAAGCCAATAATTTCAAACAGCAATAAAGTTAAAATCATTTACCTAAACTCTGTTCAATCGAGTTAAGATTGAAAAATTAATAATTGGTGACAACAAAGTTAATGTCTAACTCTACTACAAAATACATTCAATGCGGGTTAAGATAAATCGACATCGATTATCAGTGACGTCTACGTCTACATTCTATTAAATCAAAAATTAGACTACGGAGGGTGGAATGAGGCATAAAACCAAGTCAAGCAATAGTGTTTAAATTTTGACATATCGTTATGTGCTGCTGAATCCTTAGCCGTGCAACAACTGTCGTCTTATATTTTCAGCTTAATCCCAATCGTCATCTCCAGCTTCAACAGTTTTAGGGGCACTGCTACCGGACTGTAATTAAAACCAAAATGAATAAATCAAAGCATTTGATTTCTATATATAGACTCTTGCTTGTAATGAGAAAACCAAAAAGATTAACCCTGAAATTAATTACACTGATTGTAAGATCAAAATACAGAATAGAAAAAACGTACACGATGGTCTGTTGCACCGAAATCTTCACCCCCGCAGCCACCTCCAGCATCTTCATCAAAGAAGTCAGGGACCTTTTGCCCTGCACCCTTCAAAATAGGGACAAGCTTTGCAGCGATTCCGGCATCATGTTCTTCTTCAAAAAAACTTACAGCCTTGCCTGTGTGGCCCACTCGCCCCGTACGCCCAATGCGATGGACATACTCATCTACTTGGCTTTCTTGAGGGAGGTCATAGTTTATTACCATTGTCACCCTGGGTATATCTGAAATTAGAAAAAATTCATTATTCCATACAGTAGACCAATTCAGATCCAGGACTGCCTGCTTCACTAAAACAAATAGCGACAAGTTGTAGTTAAACTTACCTAGCCCTCTAGCAGCCACGGCCGTTGCCACTAGGACCTTACGCTTCCCAGTTGTAAATTCACGCAAAGCCAATTCACGTTGACTCTGGAGCCGATCTCCATGGATTGACGTCGAAGATATCTGCTTTCCGGACAGGTACGCCGCGAGGAAGTCACATCCTTTCTTGGAGTTACAGAAGATGAGAATCTTATCATCCTTATTTGTCTCCTCAAGAATTTCCGAAATCTTTTCTCTCTTCTCCTTTCTCTCAACTTTATGAAAAATCTGTTCCACATCTTTGCATGCTCCTCCGACCATTCCGACTGTAATAAAACCGTAGTCGTTGAGGAAATCTCTGGCAGCGATTTGAATTTCCTGAGGAAAAGTTGCACTGAAAAGTGCAGACACTTTATCACCCTGTTAAATAAATCAAAAGGTTGAAAAAACTACCAAAACAAATGTAAATCCATTAATTAAAGCTAAATAATTACGCAAAAACAAAATTAGCAGAGCATTCATAATTAAATACACTACAGCCAGATTAGTATACCTTCGGTGGCATCTTCTCCACAATAACTTTAACATCCGGCATGAAGCCCATGTCCAGCATACGATCAGCTTCGTCGAGTACAAAGAACTTAATCATACTCAAATCTATGTGTCCCTCTTGCACAAATTGCTTCAGACGACCTGGAGTGGCCACAAGGATGTGACATCCTCGCTGCAAGCACAATTACAAGCATTACACACATTTGCTGACTAACTTACAAAAATTTGATTTGATGAACATCGCTGACTAGTGTAATCCATTAAATTTTAAGAGAATAACAGAATAAGAATCCGTACCCCTAGCTGTCCTTTCTGGTGGAATATCGCCGTTCCTCCATAGAGGCAAACACATCGCAGAATCGAACCACTGGAGTAGATATGAGCTTCTTTATCTATTTGAATAGCAAGTTCCCTCGTAGGTGCCAAAATGAGGGCCGATGGCTGAACCGGGAAATCTCCACTACAAGGAAGATCCTTATCAGCCATGAGCGTGTGAATGATCGGCAAAAGAAACGCTGCCTACAAAAACAATCAGGTTTTCCACATGAACGAAAGAAATTGTATGCCTGCGACTTTAAATTTTCCCCAAAATTAGGGGTGATATGGTGAAAAAAAATTAATTGAAAAAGATATATCACGATTTGTCAATAAGAATAACGCACCGTTTTCCCCGAACCTGTCTGGGCACAAGCCATTACGTCCTGCTTCTGCATGAGAGTGGGAGATGCATGCTTCTGGATCGGTGTGGGTATCTTGTATCCCATTTTTCTTACATTCTCCAAAATCAAAGGTCTGAGGCCAATTTCGTCGAATGTATTAGCTACCTTAGCTGTGCAGTTTTCTGATCTCTAACAATTTAAATAATATAACCATATAATATACAGGTATAAACTATTAAATGGGGCAAGACACCACAAAATTAACATAAGTTCAAACTAAATTAGAATCTATAGTGTCTCATCTGAATATGTGTAATGTATTCCTATAGTATTATCAGCATGAAGTGTAAATAATATATGAAATACCTCAACAGCAATCTCTGAATACGCGCCAAAATTGATTCCACTGCCAGTATACAGATCAGTTCTTTCCTTAATTAGATCATCCCCTTCCAAAAGAGCTTCCGGACAGTATCTCTCTTTCTTGGGCTCTTCTCCTTCTCCCCCTTCCCCTCCACCGTTATCATTATCACCATCGTCGCCACCACCTCCTCCGCCTTGACCTCCCCTGCCTCCACGGAAGCCTCCTCTTCCCCGACCACGACCGCCGCCACGTCCTCCACCACCACCTTCCTCGTCATTGTCTTCGCCGTCACGGTCTCCAAAATTACGACCGCCTCCCCGCCCACCTGATTTATAAGAGCAAACGATATAGATGCTTGACTGAGAAGAGGTTATAAAAGTGCATAACAGCCTTCGCTGCTTTACAATCAACGAAATAAGGAATGATATCTGCTGTAGGATTCGTAAGTCTTTACCTCTGCCCTCTCCTCTCCCTCCGCGATACCCACCCCGTCCTCGTCCACGACCATCGCCTGTTTAACACATTTAAATACATACAATTATGCACTCTTACGACTCTCAGCAGAATAGTTATTAAATCCCGAAGCATAAATAACATTACTATATAGCCATGTAACAGAAAAATTTACTACAATATTGACTTCTACTGAACTTTCCGAAACTAACAATTTTCAAAAAAACAAGCAAAAACGATTAACGGTTTTCATAAGAATTTAAATTGCATGCATAGTTTTACCTCGGCCGCCACCATCTTCATCGTCGTTACGATCTTGTCTGGAGTACCCTTCATTTCTTTGGGGCTGAAATTAATACGTCAAATTAAATAAATATGAGTGAGTTCTCAACGCGAAGGGAACCCACAGTCCACAGTTGACAGTCAACAGTGGAGCCAAGCCTTAAGCCAATAGCAAATAGTGACAATCAAACCATGAAGTTCAACTTCAGCTCGTCACTGTTAGCATATTTATATTATCATGTCTAAGTAAATTTCTGACTGCTAGTTGCTAGGAAGCCCAAGGCTGAAGGTCAGTTAGTACTATTGAATGTCAGATTCAGGAAGCTATTGACTTGTTTTAAGTATACGGTGTAGGTGTGTACAGGCAGGGCAAGGAATAAACACCGACGCAATAGCTAATTTGATTATCCATAGTCCTTGGTAATAACATGGATGACAGAGTGCTAGAAACTAAATAATTAAACAGTTAGTATACTAACTGACTGATGACTGACTGGCTAGCAAATAGTGACACACTAGCAACTAGCCTAGAACATAAAACAACTTCCTCTGTTGCCCATTAATAACAATCAACAATATGAATTGCAAAATCTAATAAATTAACCTAGTTAGTCTCTTCTCTCAACTCTCTTATTTATCAGTTATCTCGCATCGTTAATCGCAGAAGTTAAATATTAAGGCGAATATGAATTAAACTAGCAACTTGAAACTTACAGGGGTTGGGTCATCGTTCCACTCTTCGTCGGACATGATTAATCCAAATAAAGTAAATCACAAAATCACAGATAAGAAATTAAACCAAACTCCACTAACAACTACTAATGACGTCACTTAAATAGCTAATTAAAACAAAAAAAACTTTACAACAATAAACGAAAAACCCAGGCTAACTATGAACTAAAGTTGAAAGTGCTGATTATGATAACCAACATGGGCTGCTTCTATTTCCAAAACCCTTCCTCGTTTTTTGATACCTTGTTTTATATATTCCTGTGAAAGACAACTGTCGATCTTTGTAGAACACTAGAGCTATTAAATACTTCGCTGAGACCAATCTTCAAGTCTACCTGTCCCTGACGAAGACGAAAGTAAATTAAGAGCTATGATCTTCCTTCCTTACCACTTACCTTGGGCCTTGGACAAAGGAACCACGCCGTGCTGTGGGAAACAAGATGCAGAAAACGAGATTGGTTCTCAAAATGGATGCTTCAATTCGCCGAGAGGGGATGGGTTGTGGAGGGTGAAGTTCTTTGAGGGGTTTCACTATACAACGTATTGGCTTATGAGGAGTATTAACTCCACCTTATTCCTCGACGGGTGACTTCCGAGAGGTCAAATCAGAGACTTCTTCCTTTGTACCGTGCTCTGACTAGTGAGAGAACCAAGCCACAGATTCTCATTTGACTAGTGAGATTCTAGAATTCTAGAAACTTCTGTCAGCGGCTACTACGGCTACAGCGCGCACAGTGGGCCAAAGCTATGTCATCCAGAGCATGCATAAATAATGTCATAAATTTTATGGGTGGAGGGTCAGGAGAAATGACGTCCGACCGAATTCCTAAGGCTAATTATGTAATTACTCCTGTAAGCTCCTAGAGGATTTAAGCTTTTGTGAATGCGTTCGTGCATTTTGGGCAATAATAAAGCTGCTGTATTCACTAGTCTGACTGTACTGTAAATTGGGGATCGTCAGTAAATAATGTCACCACTAGGAAATTTATATTTTGCCTCAACTAGAGCATCTATTTCGCATCTGAGGTTCAAGATTCACAACTTTTCTCTCCAAAACAAACATTACACGTGGCACTCGTGTAGTTTACCAATGACATTTGATGGCGCTTATTTTATTTTGTTATTTCTGTCTGAAGCTAAACCTTCTTTCTACGTGCTTCTACACTTCTGCTTCTAATCTGTTAATCGTAGGGTATCGTTAACGAGATTTACATGTTATTTAATGTAATTTTAAGTTTCTTCTGGACTGGACTCTGTTTCTGTATATTCCATAATCCACATCGATACGGAAAATTAACATTCAACCCTATTACATATATTTATTAGGTGTGCAGTGTGCAGTAACTTTTATTTAGTTGTTAGTGCAGTACAATTGAAATTGAATGCAGAGTAGTGCGCTTTATGATTTAACTTTTAACGTGTAATTTGCCGAAGAAAAATACGAAGAAATCTGTTGTCTGTGCCTTGACTTAGTTTTGAGTTTTTGTAAGTTTAATTTAATGTGGGATTTTTATTCATCATTAGCATTTTAAGCACTTTCGTATACGAAATTTCAAAAAATCATAGTAATGTCAAATGTAAATAAATATATAGTTAAGTAGTATAGTAGTAATCATTGAATATGAAATAAGTTTCGTCTGACGTGAAGAATGAAGGACGATTTTTGAGCTTTCAAACGCATGGCTTTCTTTATGTAGTTAGTTTGTTATAGCATGAGTCACGGCCACGTATGAGCTTACCGATTGCCCGATGTTGGATGTTGGATGTCAATAGGTCGAGGTCACTGCTACACATGAATAAAAAATCAACAATCGAAGTTCGTTTTGTTCATTTGATATAATTCTTTTGAGAGAGAGAAAGACAAAACTTTATTAAAATAAGCTTGACACTGTCTGCCAACGACGATAGCCCAAAACTTCAAATACATAAAACATGGAATGAATGAAAGTTATCATTCTACAGCCACAGTTTCAGCTTTTTACAACTGAGCATGAAAACAACTAATCAACAGTTTTTGAAATTAAATAAACACCAAATATCAAATCCCATTAAATTTTTCTGGATTTCGTTCTTCTTCTGCATTTCTAGTTTGTAGTTGGAGGGATGCGAAATGAAACTAATGTGGGTATAGTAATTTAGCTATTTTCAAATGACAAATGATTTGTGCTAATAATCTGTGATAATACATTTTGCGTAGTAATAAGCAATATCAGAAGTAGACCATCTACCAATATCAGAAGTAGTATTATTGTTTATGAAAAGTCTTCGCGAAGGTTCGAGTAAGATTTCTGGTAAGATTTAATTTATTTTGCTATTTAGTTTCTAAAACTTATCCGGATAGTGCAATAAAAAGTACGGTAAAAGCAGAATATAGTCGGGAGTATGTTCAATATTAGGGCTTATATTCATGTTGCAATAGTGTGCAGTTTTGAAGTATTATAAATTGTATATATGATATAGTAATTTAATTATTAAATTTACATTTACTCTTTAGAGTCAGTTTTTACTTTTGTCTTTGTCCTCAGCAGAAAATTCATAAGCGTAGTTGGTTGCAAATGTGTATATTCCAGAGGGCTGCAGTGTTTTATCGTATATATGTTTGTGTTAGAATACGTGGAGCCTCGATGTTTAAATTAAATTAATGTAATTTGCGTTAATTATTTTTGGTTTTACTATATCTTCCAGAATGCCAAGGTTTACCCGTAATTTACTGCAGCAACTAAAAACTTCGTCAGCCCCAGCCTGTGAAGAATGTCGGACTCTTCGCCAGGACCTTCAAGAGCAGCTTGATCGTGTCATCCTCCTGCGACGTGAAAAACGGGAAGCAGAAGACACATGGTTTAAATTTGAAATCGAGAATAAAACCCTCAAACAACAAAATAGAGATCTGACCCGTCTTGTAGAAACGATTGAGGAAAAAAATGCAAATGCATACACGTCCGCTGACTACGCCGAATTAGAAGAGCGTTTTGAGTCCACTTCAGAGCAATTGAAAGCCAGTCAGCAGGACTGCCAACAGTATTTGCAACAATTAGCCCGAATCCAATATGAATTAACGCAGACTACCTCAGATTTAAAGAATTGTCGGAATCTCATGGAAAATTTAAAACAACAGCAATTACAAATACAACCACCACCCTCAGCCTCAACTGACCATCCAAACTCCTCGTCCTCGTCTTCAAGGACAGTCAACAACAAAAATAGTAAAACTCAAAGTAAAAGTAGTCAAAGCCATAATAGTCAAGGGGGAAGCGGAAGTGGGAGTATTGACAACAGATCAAAAACAAATAGCAATAGTCTAAGCAATAAATGTTTATCACCATCATACTTGGCCAATACAAATTCCACTTTTGACTCCACAAATCCTTCCGCATCCCTGTCAACGTCAGCATCTATGTCCACTTCAGTATCAACTTCTATGTCCGTCCGAGAAGACCGAGACAGAGCAGATATATTTTCTTCAACTCGACTTTATAATAAAGCTGCTCCGGCAAGACTTGCCGGACTTGGGTCGTCGAAATCCGCCAGCTGCCTTCCATCAACCACCACAACAGGGGATGATTACTCCTGCGATTCAGATTCTACTTTTGGACGTAATCAATCCAGTCTCCCCAACGCACTAAAGTCAATAAATTCTTCGAATGGATCCTCAGGGAATTCGTATACAAGAACGCGAACCAAATCAAAATCAAAATCGAAAAAAAATCAACAAAATAAATTAAATCGTCATCCAAACCTAAAAACTAATCAAAATGAAATTCAACCACGGGATCGCTTTGGTCAGCCCGCTCCAAGTGTTTCCAGCATATGCATTTCCCCTTCCTCAGTCTCGTCGATTCCTAACGTATGTTTGGGCCCCCCTAATTTTATTGACTCAAATATGAGCTTAAATTCAACCAACACAGCAGAAAGGATTATGAATGCTAGAAATGCTGCTGCAGTAGCTGGTAAAATTGTGACAGAAACTGGAGCCACTTCTGATGCCATATCTGGAGGTAGCAGTACTGGCGCTGGAACTGGTGAAGCTGCAACCACAAGTCCTGAAACTAGGGTTGATGGCCCGTCTAGCACTGGCGATGCAGGAGCACCAGTCGTGGACGCTTCAGCTGGCCGAGAAGAGAGTGAGTCCAGCCCCAGTCATTCACTTTTCGAAACAACATTTACTGGAAAAACGAAAGAGGACACGTGCTGGAAACCCATCAGCGCTTCTTCCCTATCTTCTCTGCCATTATTCAATGGCGGCGTTGGAAACACTAATGGAGCTGCTCCAGGAGGTGTCATTGTTGGTGGAACCTCATCCGAAGGCTTTAGTAGCTTCGTCCTCGTCAAAGTTCAGTCTCAACGGAAAAATGTGAGAGCCAAGCACTATGTGGCTAGGATCACAGCACGGGCAGTTGTGAACGGAAGGAACATTTTTAAAATTGACTACTATAAAAGGAAAGATATGGCAGGTTATTGGTTTCAATTGAATGCGAAAGAAACCAATTTGTATGAAGCGGATGAGGATGATATTGAAATTCATTTACCACCGCCCAGCACATTTATTATGGATAAGAAAATTGTCACTTTTCCCTTCAATTTTTCAAAATATAGTCTCCCGTTGTGAATAATTTTGGCGACAAGTAAGTAACTATTTCTCTATCTATGGAACTCTACTTTTAGAATCGTTTTATTTCAAATATTTTATTAAAATATATTTATTATGTAGGTAATTTTATTATATTCTCAGATATTTTCACGTGAACGTACAAAATGTTATTCCTAATTTGACATTCACTCTCGCAGAGTGAGGTTTTTATAAGCTTACCAAAAAGTATATAATCGACTGTTATTTTTAATTTATTTGTGTAGTGTGTGTTGTGTATAACTTCACTTATATGTGTAGTTCTGTGGTAAAGTATATAACAATGCAGTGACAAACAGCAGATTAACAGATATATATAACTACAGAAAACTAAAAGTTTATTTCCGTGTAAATAAATATTATGTTCGTATTGTATTGTATAATATTAACACAGAAGACACATTTTATTCAATCGTAAATCAGTTCACATAAATACAAATTTTATTTATTACTCTATTTTTGTAATAAATGTTGCTCAATCCTCAGTATAATAATAATAATAATTTATTCATTGTGTCGATTTGGCGTCAGCCCATACAACATTGTTAAGTTTTTACAAAGTAGGTATTTACAAAAGTGATCAAATCCTCAGTATGAATATATATCACACATAATATGTGTAAACCTTACAATCCCATATGTTGATTTATTCGCTATACTACAAAATACTGACTATATTGTTATACATGCTAGACTACAAAATAATACTGATTGCTTTCTTAAGGAATTTATCGAACTACAGCTACTTAACTCAAAGAGCTTTTCAGAATATTATCTCATTCTCCTGAATTTTAGTTTGAGCGAGTTACTCTAAATTATGTTGCTTCCATGTTTTATAATCTATACTTTTGTAAAATTGTATGTGAGTATCACATTTTTGATTTAAGCCTCGTAGTTTGAAAACAATATTATAAGGTTCACTAATTCCCTATACAGGGGAGATGCGAGTAAGCAATGGTAATTTGGTGGACAGGCATTGTTTTCAAAATATTGGAGATCTGCCTTGATTTGGTTGAGAATAGAAATAGCTTCTTTAGCAGTTGGGTTTTTACCCCTGTTCAAATTGTCTACATAACTATATAGCTGATTCGCCTTTAGAATATATTCTTTTGTCATGGCTTGCCGCACATCTGCATATGGGCTATTGCACAATTTACATTTGAAACTCTTTGTTAATTTGCACTTTAAAAAATCTGAGGACATTTTGCTTTCATGAGGGAATTTAGAGGCACATAATGGGCAGCAAAATTGAATGTTGTGGGAGTTTGGGATATTTTGATTTTCCATCAAGTTACTCATTCCAGGCCAGTCGTTTTTACAGGCAATGCAAGCACAGATGAATTTATAGTTTTTCTTAAGCAAATCTTGCCTAGCAAGGGGACTGCTTCCATCACATCCCCCGTACACCGGACCATAAGACATGACTAATTCTTCACCCGCCTTCAATGGTTTGAGTGCTACGATGGCCATCACCCCCCACCGGTTCCCTACAAACTTGACTACATTTTGAGCACATGAATGATTAGTTAAGCTGACTGTTGTGAAAATCCCGGCAATAGTTTTTTGAGCCTTTTTCAAAACCCCTTCTGGTTTGGATTTTAAATAAGTTCGCAGTGTCATGCCATCCAAATCAGTGAATTCACGGAGCTCAAAAGCATTTCTTCTGAAAGTTTCAAAGTGGTGTATGATGAGCTCTGCAATGAAATCTTGAAAATCATCCTTTTCAGTTTCATCCCTATAGGTCAGACTAGCAAAAAAATGAGAATTCGAGTCCAAAGTACGGGAAAGAGTGAGTGCGAGGATGAAGACGAGGTCGACTTCAATTGGGAGTCTATCCGTCATTAAGCTATAGAACGCAGAGTATGAATTGGACTCATACACCCCTGTGTCTGGATCGCTTCCGGGAATATTATTACAATGTTTATTAGTAGCGCAGGATTTCGCTGCATGATTTAGTATACAATTTGTATCATTTCGTTTTCTATCGTTGTACATGGTGAAGAGGGATTGAGGTCCGAGAAAGCAAATAATCTTGAATGCAAGGTGAAAGTTACATTTCCATGCTAGATTCGTCAAGACAGAGTGTAGTTCGGTTAAGCAGGGACATTCGTACTGATGGGCGGCTCGGGCTTCTTCTCTGCATATCTCATTACAATATTGAGTCTATATGGATTAACAAAATTATATTCAATAAGTAGTCTTTATTAGAGAATCAATTTACTCTTGTGCTTGTAGTAGTAGCAATCAAATAATTACTTCTTTTACGATTTATTGTTAGACAGTAACTTACAAAGACGCAATTTGGACAGGGAATGCATCGAAAATTCTTTTTCATGCAATGATGACAGTGATCAACATCCCAGTTCAAAGCTTTTGTCAACACGGCTAGAAATGGTCGCTCTACGATAACTGTCGCTCCTAAAAATAAAAATAGTGGGCAAAATCAATTTTTATAATTGACGATAAGTTTGATTTTGGCAAAATAATCCCACCGCACAGAAACATGTGTTTTTTTGCAGTAATGTAAATATGAGGAGTGTTTTGGCAAAACGGAATAAGTCCATCAAAGCGAATATTAGAGGAACAATTCATGAATGAAAGGTGAAAGGATTATTTTCTTTATCTCATTTTTCAAAAAAATGGACTTGTACCGTTTTGACAAACATTTCTTCATATGTAGAAATTAGTTTGTATTATTATAGCCTTACCAATTGGGACATCCCGATTGACCACAAGATGCCTACCAGCCTACCACGTGTGGAGTTCCATTTGATATCTACAGAATCTTCCATTGCAGGGGCTAGCGTGTTAGGAGACTTCAAAGTGAACATTTCTTTGTAGAAACTATTCCTCGTCGACAGCTCTATCTTTATCTGCTCTTCAAACGTAGGATTCTTACGCTGACCTAACAATTTTTGATTGAATCTGATCTCCCTATCGCTTAACTTCTTTCTTTTATCGGACTCATACGGATAGCCATTTGACAGAGCCAAGGCGATATCTTCGATAGCTTCCTCTGTATAGTCCATGGAATTTAGAACAGCGGATCTATTTGCATAAGCTAGTCCAAGTTCAGGATCCCCAGGGGTGGCAAATAGAATAGCTATATTGTACAAACTCAGGGCATCCAAATCACGATGTTCTTGAAAGGCTGCATTTCCAAGGTTGCGTAAAATAGTAGAAATGTCACTGCTTTTAGTGTACACTAGAAAAGAGTAACATAATAAATATGGTTATGGTATATGGTGCTATATAGTATATACAAATTTCGAAACCATGTGGGTGATACTTAAATGTATAATCATTTATAATATAAAAATTATACTTTCCTCCCGAGTCGCGCGTACACCTTGCTCCCTATATAATACTTATACAATCTCAGGGTCGGATAATGTGGCCAGCGCAGGCAACCCCCGCTGTCTGAATTTTCAAAAAACATGTAAATGGAACATTTTGCAGTTTTCAAAAATATGTAAAAAGAATATTTTGACTTTTTAAAAACATGCAAATAAATTTTTTACACATTTCAAAAACATACAAATAAAACATTTAACACTTTTCTCAAAAACATGAAGATAGAACATTTTGCACTTTCCTGAATCAAGTAAAAAGGACATTTTAAACTTTTCTAAAACATTTAAGTGCAACATTTTGCTTTACCAAAGAAACCCATTATGGAAACAAATTGCTGCCTAAAGCCTAAAACCAATTCCTTCGTCCGGCCCTGTACAATCTGTATGTCCCTTTAAGCAGCAATTATAATTGAAGTTTTTATTTTTAGTTTAAACAAAGTCAAGATCAACGTAAGTCTAATTGCAAGTAAAAGTATTTAATAATTTAATTAGGTAGGTATGTCGCATCTTATACTCACAGCTTTTGGTTTCAAGGCCCAAAGGAGTCCACTCAAAATATTTCTTCACCACAGCTATCCTATCTGCATCTCCTGAGCAGGAAGACATCTTTCCCACAAAGGATGAGACGCTTTCCTTCATCTCAGAATGGAACTTAGTATATATCTCTTCCCCGTAGTTCATTCTCTTTTTATTTATTTTGATTGAAAGAATTTTCTCTACAAGTTCAGAGTTATTTTCTTGGGCTAAATACATATCACACTATACGCAATTGACAATTAATAATGAAAGTAAAATATATGAACTTGCGTATGGTTATAAAATATTGTATCAAAACATGTTTCACAATATCACAGTAATATAGCAATATGATAGATTAAAAAATTAATTTAGTATAATCCTCGTTATACTTCAAAGCAAATTGCAGCTAACTATATTAAAACTGCCTGTATGCGGCATGACAAGTGACAACGTCAACGACTGAACTGGTTTCACTGAAGAGAAGACTGAAACTGAAGACAGGTGGATTGAAATTGAAGACTGACTAAAGAACAAAAGCAAAACTTCGGTATACATAAAAAGTGAGAGGCGAGACTTTTGAAATACCTAAGTAAGGTACTTTATTTAAGCGGGAGAGCCGAGAAAACTTTCGGTTGTTTCAACTTTTATTCGGGATGTCAGTCTTGTTAAAGCAAAGTGAGCAAAAATACGTTTACAATAAGAAAATTATTTCTTTTAACAAAATATGTACCGTAAAGCTTCTAATAGAAGCCGGGTCTCTAATACAAGCCGGGTCTCTAATAGAGGCCGGGGGTGACGGCTATAAATTACAATACAAGCCGGGTCTACAATAGAAGCCGGGTCTCCAATACAAGCTGGGTCTCCAATATAAGCCGGGTCTCCAATAAAATAAAACCATACCTTTCTACAAAGGATTGCACTTGATTCCATGAATTATGGACGAAATTAGCAACAATTTCGATTTTAGCATAATAAAAACGATTTAATTTTCAGTATTAGAGAGAGACTTTACTACGCGCATGGTAGGTCGCGTCGTATTTTTTTGGTTCAAAACATAAAATTTTTAATAGAAGCCGGGTCTCTAATAGAGGCCGGGTCTCCAATACAAGCCGGGGGTAGGAGGACCTGTTTTTAATAGACGCCGGGGGCTTCTATTAGAAGCTTTACGGTATATATAGTAATACATATATAGCAGCAAAGTAATAAATACGCACCGAAAGTTCCATTCTGCGACTACCAACTAAAAAAGTACCTAAGTACACAGCCTATATGAACCTGAATGTATTTTTCCGTAATCTCAAAGGAGAGACATGTGAAGCTAGTTTTAATGATGAAGCCATGAAAATTCGGAAAATTATATACAGAGACGAAGATTAGCCACGTCTCTTTTACTTACGTGTGTGTAAGTTTTTATTTAGTAGTATAACATTATAACATCAGTCATGCGATTACACAATCATTCATTCCAGCGTCTACATAGCTTCATAGATATTGAATTTAAATTTAAGACGGTGACGATTTAATGATCATACATCATTCCTTTGAGCTGTACATACAGATTGCTACATAGATTCCCTAAACCTATGCCATTAAAATTACAGATTAAAATAATTTTCATTTTTATCCACACCATTAGCGGTGTGCTATCGCATTCCAATCAACAGTAACTATACAAACTAAAAGACCTACCTACTATGGCTCTCTTTTTTTACAATCTGAATCCGGTTCGATCTTATGCGATGATAAGTAAAGTGTACAATGCAGCATGCTCGTGCTGTGTATGCCTCTGTAAATACTGTATAATTAATTACTTTATTACATAGTTCTTTTTATGCGTTGCTTTTTAAATCCAAATACTAAATATTTGCACTACTGTATTTATTTTGTAGTATGGAACTAAATGCCATAAGTGAGTGAAGTTGTGAACACCGTCTAGCTGTCTATCATAATAACATTTTAACCGCCTACCGTATAATTACACTTTTCACTTTTTACATAGTGTACTATACAGTAATTATGTTGGTGATTTCAAAACGGCTTCCAGATTTACAGATGCAATCATATCGTAAAATACAGTAAAGACTCTTAGCCGCACACTGAAGATTACCCACTATCAGAATATGTTATTAATCACATTGCATCAATGTAAAAGCCACTTATTATAATAATTATGTAGTATGGTGCTTACTACAGTGCTGATACTCATTTGTTCCAAGCCGATAAGTGCTGCCAAGTAAACCTTTTACGTTAGAAATAAAATGTAAATAAAAACGAATATAAAAACTTAAAATACTTTTGAATTGCTTTTATATTATTTATTAAAAAGTGAACGTGCTTTTTTATACAGAATTGTTTTTCTCATACAGATATTGAACCTCTCTTAATTATTTTACAATTGAAAACTGCTTAAAATATAATACATATTTGATTTTGTTGAATTTCTGTGCTTTGATTGAAGGTATGCGAATTAAGTTACATGGAGCACAATTTCAACGCTACCAACCTCCAAGAAAATACAACAGTGTAAGTGTAAATCATTCTGTTTTTGAATCTGCATACATCAGAGTGAGATTTACAAAGTCTTTGTATAACTCAGATGCCACGAAGCAAGAATAATCTGGTGGACAAACGCTAGTTTCAAAAAACATAAGAGCCTCCTTGATTCGATCCGGGGTTGTATTTACAGATTGTTGGGACGGGGGCCCTTTATTCTGTAATGCATCTCTATACTTCACCAAGTTATCCCTCGCTTTAACGTACTCGTATACCTGAGTTGACAAAACATATAAAGCCCCACATACTTCACAGTGTATGTCCTCATCACCAGCCCCAATTACTAATCTACACTCCCGAAATTCCGGGGACTCTTTCTTTTCGTGTTGAAATGTAGAAGAGCATTTTGGGCAACAGAAGGCTGGAACTTCTTCCTGAAATAAGTGGATCGAAGGCCAGTCGTTCTCACAAGCGATACAGTCACAATCAAAATTGAAATGAGCTTTGAGTGCAGTTCGCCTATCCCAAGCCTCGACAAACGGCTCACTATTGTAACGCTGATTGTAGGAAATAAATATTTCTTCGCCAGGAACTATGGGCTTGATTGCAATCATAGCCATCAACCCATCACTTTTTCCATTAATGATAGCAACATTTTCAACGCAAGAGTGATTGACTAAACTGGCAGTGGCAAACGCTCCAGTAACAGAGTTTTCAATATTCTCGAGCAATCCTTTGGTTCCAGATTTCTGAGTTCGGAACGCCGTTCTGCCATTTTCGGGAAAATCATGGAGTTCCAGCGCGTTGATCCAGAAAGCTTCAAAATGACACAAGATAAATTCCGCGAGAAAGTCTTGAAATTCTGGCTTCTCCTGAGTCTTGTTGTTGTAGGGGACAGCAGAGGAAAAGTCTGTCTCTAGTAGTGTACGGGCCAAAGTCAGAGCAGCAAGAATGATGTAGTATTCCTCTTCGGGAATATGCCGTGACATTAGCTTGTGGGTAGGTGACTTGTCGGAATCCGTTTCACAATTACCTGTGTTTCCATCCATTCCGGCAATAACTTGTTTTTGTGTCTGTACCGAAACAAAAACGCCCACTGGATCCTCTGCTTTTCTCTCCTTAAACTGCTTGAACAGAGCTGTTGGTCCAAGTTCGCATACTAACTTGAAGGCAAGATGAAATTTTGATCTCCAAAGTGCATCATCCAAGGCACAGTGCAATTCGGGCAAGCACTCACATTCATATTGATGATAGTCACGTGCCTTTTCTTTGCAATCCTCACTGCAGTAAAGAGTCTGTTAATCAACACAATATCGCTCATTATCACATATTCGTTCCTTAATTCATTCATAATTTGCTGCTACAGTAAATTGTAATATATATAGTGTTCTGCAGTCATATCAGTTAATAATGATGAAAATCAACGTACAAAAACACAATTATCGCATGGGATGTTCTCAATATTTTTCTTGAAGCAATGATGGCAATGATTAACATCCCATGCTAACGCGTCCGTCAGAACAGCTGCGAACGGTTGCTCTAATAAAACTGTAGCTCCTGAAAATCAAAATGGTTGTCACGGTTTTTTAATTTTTGTATAATATTAGGCAAAGATAATTAATTATGCTAAAATAGTGATTTAATCAATAAATAGAGGTCTTACCAACTGGAATGCTCTTATTTGCCACGAGACGTCTGCCCCTAGGAGATTCGTTCCACTCGATATCAATGGAATCTGGTAGAGAGGGTGCTGTTGGGTTAGGAGAAATTAACGTAAACATGTTTCGGTAGAATAAGTTTCGTGCCTCCAAATCAGCTTCACATTGACCTGCTTCCATTATTAAGGGTGCGTTGGGCTCCTTTTTTTCTGCGGACGGCTCTTTATCATTCGGAAATGATCTTGACGTTGCATGCCGCTTGTTATTACTTGTTGACTGGGGTTCACATATTTTCGCCTTTATTTTCTCCTCTCCTGCTTTACTTAAGCAAGTTATGGCAGTGGTTCTGCAACCATAGGCTAATTCAAGTTCAGGTCCATCCTTTTCCCCGTAGAGGATCGCCATATTATAAAATTTCAATGCGTCGAAGAAATTATCGTGGTCATAGTAGATTCCTGCTATTCTTCGGAATGCTCCGGAAATTTCCTTCTGTTTCTGGTACTCTGAAACAAAATATAACAATTATGTATGTATTACATGGAAACACGTAGGTAATTACATTTAAAGCTTTAATCAAATATTAAATCTCTGTAGTTTTTGGCAACATTTCAGCATTCGTTGTTAGTAGCATATTAATCTTGAATAAGTATACTTACTCATTCTGACATCAGGATTCAGTGGGCTCCAATTAAAATAGGGTTTCACAACTTCAATCTTGTCAGAAATTGGGATGTTCTCGGAGAATTGAATGACTGGAGGAGCTCCGTTCAAACCACTTTTAGATATTAACGTTCTACCGATTTGCAATCCGTAACTTCGTTTATTATCCGACGTTCCGATTTCGTCTCTAGAAGCTTTGAATTCGTCTTCCATTTTCAATGTTAACAAACCAAAGCTGCAACCTGTAATATAGACAAATAAAAGTATTCAAAGTATACCTACCTACCAAATTATTTGGTAACAAATATTGTATTTTTACACATCAAAAATGACGGCTTACAAATTCTATTAGTACGAGAAAGCAATAGCTTCTAACTAGTAAGATTAGCAGCATTTAATTATACCTGTTTTATGGAGGTTACTCAGTTGGGCAAGATAAGATGGATGTTATACGAATTAGGTATCAGTCAGCTTCTTTATTTGAACCAAAGTAACTGCTTACTGAATAAAAGGCAACTGACAAAAGAAAATGTGACACAGTATAAACCTCTTAATCGTCAGACGTTCAAAATCATACGATTCTGCCCATAGCTCGTATCCTGCCTTTGAATTAATTGTGAATTAACGTAGTTTACCGATTTATGATAAATTACGAGTAGCAACTTGCTTCCAGCCTCCACAGACACAATTTAAATTTTATGTCAGACTCAGAGCTTAAAAATAACACTTGTTCCAACCTCATATAGCAGTGGATTAGAATAAACTAATAAATTATAACGCGCGTGAAGGGGAACAAAACAAACATTAGACAGTTTGCGCAGTTCGACGTAAAATACTTCCACGCTATACGTAAAACGCAAAATTTAATTTTTACGTTATTCAAAAATTACGGACAAAATAACGTTGCACAGTTTGCGCACTTCAATAATATAACGCAAAAAAAATTACACGTTATATTCAGTAATTTTCAAAAATAGATTATAAGCTTGTTTTTCTTCTCGTTTTTATCGAAAGCACCACATATACTAAAAAAATGATATGTATTTACATCGATTATTTCATTTAGTAAACTATTTCCGCCATGACGTTACAAATTTCCAGTTGATAACATCTGACAATTACGAATAAAAATCTTTGATTTAAAAAATTGTTTTTTGAAAATAATTTTAATTATATCGAAATAAGGTGTAAGTTGGCGTGGGATGTGTATCTGGGACGTTGGTTCACCACACATGTCGTATACGGTCAACTTTCACATAAAAGTCATTCGCCCCTAGTGAGGATTGAACCCGCGACCTTGATGGACAGGCATGTCCAGAATCCTTGGATATTTCGCTTCGCTAACCACTGGGCCATCAGGGCTGTCAGTAAATCCGCGTAAATTCAAATTTTTACGCTAACGTGATATTTTGATTACGCTATACGTAAACGCTACCGTAAAATATAGCGTTACGTAATTTCAAATGTTTACGTAAAACTTGAGTTTTGCGTAAAATGGGAGGAGCTTACGTAAAAATAATTTTTACGTATAGCGTATAGCGTTTTACGTGAACTGCGCAAACTATCTATTACCTTTAAGTTTTAAAATTTTACAGTTTACACAATATAGTTCGGTAATATTACTGTTGTTGCGTAATAAGAGTGCGGGAAGGTTGGATATGAGTGAGGTTGTGGTAAACTGATACATCAGTAATTAAGTGTCTTATTAGCATATTAGCCACAAGCTTTTACAGTCTTAACTGCAAAAGACCGCCTAAATTCTTGAATACGTAATTTTTGTCCGTGGCAATTAGTAGACTAGAAACATACAAGGCACTTATAGCAAAACTTAAGTATGTAGTTACTACTATTACCATTAGATCATTAGTAGATGTGGAGTCGCTCACACACTGTAAGAATTTACATAGATTTAAAATGTAACTGCAAGTAGGCTGTGCTGTGCGGCTAAATGCATCCTGCCTTTATGTATGTACGAAATTATGAATAATTACTTTCTAGCTCAATTCAAAATAAATCTAATAAAGCTACTGTTGACTGTATCCACAGTGCAGGTCAAATAATGATCGCATTTTTTGAAATTCAACTGACTCAGCAGAACCTCCATTATTTAATTTTAAATGCATTTAGCATTATAAGTAAGAGGAAGACAGTCACAGTTTGTCATTTATAATGCAGTAATTTGAGGAATTCATTTCGTCTTTGTTTTTAATGTATTCTTTTGTTGCTTAAATAAAGTACCGTTGGGATGCCGTTTATATTGTGCATGGTAGTACTGAGCTAGGAGAAAATTCTTGCTGACGCCATTCTGAGTCTGTCGGTACCATTTGACCATTTGGATCTTTTGTACGTCAAGTTGTTTGGACACAGTCTCCATATAAACATGCTGCTACAGTGCTACGTGCTACTCGTTTCTACGTATTATGTATAGATTGTAGACAGCAGTAATTACAATAATTGTATAACCACAGGTAGAAGTAAGAAACTCGGAATAGTGACCAAAATCAATAATATACATAAATCATTATTTCTTGAATTTCTTCATGCGTTTTACATTCAGCGTATCTCACAGCGAACGCGTACGCGTACCATAAAAATAACATTGATGTCATAAGGCACCATGTATAGGGAAACTATAGGCATAGCATAGCACGGCAGCTGCTTAACTTAAATTCTGACTTCTCTCGGGCATTAATAAGCATCGGAGCATCGTTTTCTCCTTTCGTGACCAGGGCAGAGCGAGATTAAGTACCGAACTGGTCACCCCACTGCTAATTGCTAATTACATTGTTCTTAAGTAATGAAATCCCTATAAAGCAGAAGGTAAATGGTAGTAACCGACATATAATATGTAAGGACTTAAAACACTACTCATTCCACCGTTCTCGTACTTTACAAGTACTAGCCTAAATTCTGCATATAAATTTTTTATTTTAGGACCATCACAAGGGTATTTTTATTTTTCAATTGTTCCAATATATATAGCCTTTCATCCTCCCACTCCCACCACAGCTATAAAACAGTGATGATTTGACTGCTTATTTAATAGCATTACAGTACATTATTATTATTGCGTTAGAGTATATTATGTTATAGGCACATTCAGGTTAGGTGCATTTAAAAACTTTGCAATCAGGCAATAAACCATAAACTGATTAGCCATTATATTATCTTTTTAGTAATATATTTGGAAAGTACCTACATTTCGCTTCCATTCATAATATGATGTCTTTCAAATTGACAATTTAAAAAGGTACTTTGTGTGAGTTATATGTTTTCCCTTACACATATATTTAGTGATTTTCTAAAATTATAACTAGTAAGAAAAGGTCAAAAGTAGGTTGTCTGTAGGGTAAAGAGATTAGTGATCACTGCTCACATCGTGCAATACTTACAAAGATGCAAAAATGAACGATGAAATTACGTTTTAACATCTCAGTAATAAATCAGAGGGGCGTTACCAAGAAAAAAGAACTAATCTTGCGAGTTAATGCGAGTAACTCAAAGTTAATTTGTATTCATGTAATTTCTTTAATACCGTATAGTGGGCAGTGGTTAGGTAGCTAAAATCTACATTCAATAATCATAGTAGTCAGTTTAATGAACTTAATGCAATAAGAATCGGAGCAAACGAAATTCAACATTTTGAAGGCTGGAGTTCCGAAGTTTGTAATAAATATTACTGATATAAAGCAATCGGATCCAAATTTTCTAAGAAAATAGGGAGAATTGATAGGTTTTATTCAGTACTGTCAGTGATTGCAAATAATGCAGTGAAGACGAGATTACGCATTCCATAGCATTGAAATTAATGACTTATATGTATATAATTATTATTATCGCGTTAGCGAATAAGTTATAGTAGGTCTGTGTGTTCAGTTTGGGTGCGTTTGTATCACATTCAATTTTTGTAGGCATCACCTTACAAATAATGTCGGGTTTCTTTCAAATTGCTGATGAAATAGAGACAAATTAAACTTCTAGATCTAGAGTCTAGTACGGTGGTTGTAATATGTATGGCTGCAAGAGAATAGGCAGTTTTAGGGGTCGAATAGGCAGTAAAAAAATAAGATGGCGCCAAAAAGGACCACGTGGCAGTTAAGTGGATAGGCAGTTTTATAACAGGAACTGCTTTTTAATCTTTTTTTTGCGAACAATTTTGAAGTTTAAAATCAGATGAAGAATTCATAAAATATTCCAATGAATACGAAAAATTATTGGTGGAATGAATAAGATTTTTTTATAATATCGTAGTTTAAACTCAGATAAAAAATAAGTAGAAAGAATAAGTTAAATTATTAAAATTATTGAACAGACGCATTGCAAATATTATCGTCTAAGCAGAGGCTGTCGAGTGGCCTGCTTTGGTCTTCCAGTTTGACGTTGATTCGGACCGCCTTTGCTGCAAGTGGAAAATCAATCAAGCCACTCTTTACCGCTAAACCAAATACGTGTTTGCAGACGTATCTCTTCAGGTATAAAGGGCCCGTGCAAGTTGATATCTACCATTCGGCAAAATTAAAGGTGACAGAAGTAGTGTAAATCGTTTGGTCTACACTTTCCTTGTTGTTGCAACTCGATCTCAGCTTGCTTTTGGGATTCCAGTAGCCCTGTTTTTGTTTTTTGAGGCAAATCACCGTCAGTCATGTCTCGCAATTCGTAGTATTTTGTTGCTCCATTGGCACCGGACACTAATTGCACTTTAGCTTTGCAGGTCTTTCCATGAATGACACAACAATAAACTGTACTTGTAGCAGTAAACTCTCCGAATGCAACTAAATTGGCATATCTTTTTTCCCACTTATCTGCTACAAAATGTTGAGCTTCTTCTGTGCTTGGAAACAATTTTATAAACTCCAAATTGATATATCATTGATGGCAATTGTGCTGTTTATTTAATTAATGTCCCTACTACTGTTGTATTTTGTTCAAAATTGTTTGCGGACGATCCCAATAAAAGAATGATAATTTTTGGGACGTCATTTACGGACGATCCCAATGAAAGAGTGATAATTTTCGGGACGTCATTTACGGACGATCCCAATAAAAGAATGGTTATTTTCGGGACGTCATTTACGGACGATCCTAATAAAAGAATGATTATTTTCGGGACGTCATTTACGGACGATCCCAAAATCATTTAGTGCTCGTTTGTTGTTGCTTCGTTGTGATGATCTTGTGATTGTGCACAATCTCATTTTAGTAGTTTGTGATTGTGATTGTGATATCACAATCACAAGCGAAAAAACTATCGTGATTTGTGAACAAAATACAACAGTAGTCCCTACTTCTACGCAAGTAGCAGTAGAGTGCGTATATGTGATCATGCCTTAAGTGTGATCAGTGGCTGGTGCTAAATTATAAGCTGCATCAGAAATCCTTTACTAGCCGGTAATGATAGCTTTTACTCTCAACTAACGACAGTATAATTTAGGGTGCGAAACTTTGAAAACCTGGGCAGAGTAAAATCTGCGAAGTCCGAATATCAGAATAACTCGTTTTCCGAATTTTTTTCCGAGTTTTCAAATTTCAAAATTTCTAGTGCTGTACATTTTAGAATTAAACAACGTGTGCAACGTGATTGATACATTCATTACCAACTAGTTAAAGATACTGTTTGAGATTTTCGTACGGAGAGTTTCCACTAAAATAGATAAAAGGTCGAAGTGTCGAATCCGGGAGTTGTGCTATAATGTGATCATTCTATGAGCTCTAAATGTGATCAGAGCTGCAGATGGCTAAAAGCATCGAATCAACTCAGTTCATCAAACAGCTTATTAAAATAATTTGACAATGCTGTTTTACATCATTGAGGATCGTCCATAAATGATGTCGTCCGCATGGGTGTGGGTCCAGTTAGATTTTAAAGACATAAAGCGGTTTAAGTAATGTTGATGTCATGACATGAAGATGAATGGGTCCTAATAAAGTTTTAATTTGGGTGACCTCATTTATGAACCATCCCCTGTCCCCTACAGCAAATTTTGATTTTTTGTAAATTAGAAAAATAGGTGGGTATTAAAATTCAATGCACTATTGTGGCGTTTGTAGCTTAAGATAAATCCACTAGTTCAGGAATTCCTCGATCATTTATGCAATTGCTGTTATCACATGTTACAGATACCGAATTATCGTTTATTTTATTTTTACCCACCAAGATGATGACATCATTCATTAACTCCTTAAAAATCGTCCTTAAAGAATGCTATCGTTCAGGTCAGCTGGTCTAGCCAGATATTGATGACTGATGACATTCCATTTAAAAATAGTCGCTTACTCAATGGTAAGAGATCATCCGTAAATGATGTCAGGGGTACGGTTAGTGGGTCAGCTAGGATGTTGATGACCACGTATGTTAAAGATATCCATCTATTCTACACAATGGTTCGGTTGATGACAGGGTAATCATAGGGTCGTAGAAATGGAGATATTTCGATGACATCATTTATGGGCAACCCCTAAAATGATAAAATAGTGGTGGGACAAAAAAGTCATTAATTGTGTGACGTCATTTGCAGACCACCCCAAACATGTGATTTCGTATTTTACGCATGTAGTGTTTTTTAAATTCTCATAATGGAACCTTATATTGCACTATCTTTCATTTTTCATCGTATCTGAACGCTTTCTAGAATGATCACATAAAGGGTACTAACTTTCACTGTAATATTAATGCAATTTTACCATGATCACATTTTGGGACACGGTGATCACATTTACAGCATTTTTGTAATTTCGAAAATTATCGAAGTTATTTCATACAATTCGATATAAGTCTTCGAATTTTCAGTTTATCGGTTTGATATTTTAAGGGTACATAGAGAATGAACTGGCTAGTATTTGAGTACATAAACAGTGAATTTGGAGGAAGTACAAAAAAAGTTACAGATTTTCAAAGTTGAAAGAAAATGAACCCGATCACACATACGCACACTACTGCTATGTATGTATATATATTTGCTTATGAAGTGTACCCATGCATCATGATGCATCACTAATCATGTATTTTTACTAATTGCAAATTGTTTTTAAGATTTCTGGAAAGAGAGTAGGAGAGAAGAGCACATATTAAAATCTACATTTTGCAAAGACGAGTAACAAGCTCTCATTTCTGGTTTTTTACAAGTTTATAACTAAAGAAAAATTTAAAAATGATATATAAATACTATACTGTGTTTATAATTATTAAACAATTAATACTTAAAATATCAATCGAATAAAACACTAGAAGAACCATGCGAGAAGTCCCGATCGGTTCTCACTTTAAAAACTAACTAATAAACTACTGCGTTTATATGTTCACATTCAGGATCAGTGGACAACTAAATGCCATAAGTGAGTGAAATGTGAACACCGTCTAGCTGTCTATCATAATAACATTTTAACCGCCTACCCGGCCTACCGTATAATTACACTTTTCACTTTATACCTAGTCCTAGTCGCTAGTGTTCTAATAGCAATTATGTGCAGAGAAGACGGACCTACATCATGTTGGTTTTGGTTCTTTGAAATACGTGTACCTTGCCCTTGATGCCAAGGGGCACTACATATCGTATACTTTCTACTCTTCGATCTCCAGTTACTTATATAATTATAGCTAAAATTCAACTTAACAAGTAAGTCTCTTTTAACTAGTTAATTATGTTGGTGATTTCAAAACGGCTTCCAAGTTCACAGAATCAGATGCAATCGTATTGTAACTAAAACATAGTAAAGACTCTTAGCCGCACACTAAAGATTACACACTATCAGAATGTTATTAATCACATTGCATCAATATAAAGCTACTTATTATAATAATTATGAAGTACAAGGCTTACTATAGTACTGATATTCATATTGTTCCAAGCCAATAAGTACTGCCTACTAAACCTTTTAAGTTGGGAATAAAGAGTAAATAAAACAAAAATGGAAACTTAAAATACTTTGAAATTGCTTTTTTATTTATTAAAAAGTGAACGTGCTTTTTTTATACCGAAGTTTCTCTCATACAGATATTGAACCCCTCGTAACTTCACAATTGAAAGCTGCTTAAACTACAATATACTACATATATAATTATGTTGAACTTCTGTCTTTTAAAAGTATGCGAATCAAGTTACATGTAGCACAATTTCAACGCTACCAACCACCAAGAAAATACAACAGTGCAAATCATTTCAATTTCGGATCTGCATACATCAGAATGAGATTTACAAAGTCTTTGTATAACTCAGATGCCACAAAGCAAGAATAATCTGGTGGACAAACGCTAGTTTCAAAAAACATAAGAGCCTTCTTGATTCGATCTGGGGTAGTGTTTACAGAATATTGGGACGGAGGCCCTTTATTCTGCATGTCATTTCTATACTTCTTCATACCTGCCATAGCTTTGATGTACTCGTCTATCTGAGTTGACAATAAATATGAAGCTCCACATACTTCACAGTGTATGTCATCATTACCAACCCCAATTGCTAATCTACACTCCCGAAATTCCGGGGACTCTTTCTTTTCGTGTTGAAATGTAGAAGAGCATTTTGGGCAACAGAAGGCTGGAACTTCTTCCTGAAATAAGTGGATCGAAGGCCAGTCGTTCTCACAAGTTATACAGTCACAATCAAAATTGAAATGAGCTTTGAGTGCAGTTCGCCTATCCCAAGCCTCGACAAACGGCTCACTATTGTAACGCTGATTGTAGGAAATAAATATTTCTTCGCCAGGAACTATGGGCTTGATTGCAATCATAGCCATCAACCCATCACTTTTTCCATTAATTATAGCAACATTTTCAACGCAAGAGTGATTGACTAAACTGGCAGTGGCAAACGCTCCAGTAACAGAGTTTTCAATATTCTCGAGCAATCCTTTGGTTCCGGATTTCTTAGTTCGAAACGTCGTTCTGCCATTTTCGGGAAAATCGTGGAGTTCCAGCGCATTGATCCAGAAAGCTTCAAAATGACACAAGATAAATTCCGCGAGAAAGTCTTGAAATTCTGGCTCCTCCTCAGTCTTGTTGTTGTAGGGGACAGCCGAAGAAAAGTCAGTCTCTAGTAGTGTGCGGGCCAAAGTCAGAGCAGCAAGAATGATGTAGTATTCCTCTTCGGGAATATGCCGTGACACTAACTTGTGGGTAGGCGACTTGTTGGAGTCCGATTCACATTCACAACTACCTGTGTTTCCATCAATTCCGGCAATAACTTGTTTTTGTGTCTGTACCGAAACAAAAACGCCCACTGGATCCCCTGGTTTTCTCTCCTTAAACTGCTTGAACAGAGCTTTTGGTCCAAGTTCGCATACTAACTTGAAGGCCAGATGAAATTTCGATCTCCAAAGGACATCATCCAAGGCACAGTGTAATTCAGGCAAGCACTCACATTCATACTGATGATAGTACCCTGCCTTTTCTCTGCAATCCGCACTGCAGTATAGTGTCTGTTAATCAACACAATATCGCTTATTATCACATACCTTTCTTAATTCATTACACTACAGAATTTGTTGTCACAATAAATTGTAATATATAATAAGGATACTATTCTGCAGTCATATCAGTTAATGATGAAAATCAACATACAAAAACACAATTATCGCACGGAATGTTCTCAATATTCTCTTTGAAGCAATGATGGCAATGACTGACATCCCATGCTAACGCGTCCGTCAGAACGGATGTAAAAGGTCGCTCCACCAAAACTGTAGTTCCTTAAAAATCAAAATGATTATCAAGATTAGTAAAATTTTGTATATTATTAATTAGGCAAAAAAATATTTAGCAAGAGAAAGGAAATAATTAAATTGTTGTTTTAATGTCATGTAGGAAACAGGTATAAGAACATCCAATTATATTTAACTTTTGGAATTTATACTAGTTGTTTTGGCCACTAATAAACGCTAGTTATAATTAATTATGCTGGAATAGTTATTTAATCAATCTTAGATCGCAATTAGAATATACAATCCACATTTGGGGGAACAGCCTTTTTCAAAATTAGTTGAAGAGAATTATCAGGATTGAAAAAAGATGTTTATCAACTTGCTTAGAAAAATATGGGCGAATTTAGTACTTGACTGTTAATTTGTAACTGCTTTCACTGTTACTCCGACATCCACAGTGAATCCTGTTAACCGCGGTCAACAGGACTATATATGGTTAGTGATTTACCGATAATCCTGTTATATTAGGCTTACCAATTTCACCGTTCGATTACCCAACAGCTAATCCTGTTGAATGATTTTATTGATTAAAAAAATAACACCAAAAGTTGGATACGAATCTGCAACCTTCGTCATAGGTACCTTCCAGCCTTAACCACTGGGCTGACTCACAACTTTAGTAATGGGCCACTAGCTCAGGAGCGGACTGGCCATACGCAATTCTGGAAATTTCCAGGTGGGCCCCCCATTCCTTATACATTACGTAAACTGGAGCCTTGAGACCATCGGCTCAGTGTGGGCCCTAAAACCTCTTCAACAAAAGTTCCCGGGCCCTAAAAGCAACCAGTCCGCCCCTGCACTAGTTTTACATACATATACAGTGACATAAATGATTAACAGGCTTACTGTAGATTTCAACAGATTTTCTGTTGGGTTTTGTAACACCAGCGCTGTTACACTTAACAACAGCGTTGTTACACGTGACTAACCATTTCCCCATTTTCAAATATTTTAAAATTGACTAATGAACCTGTTAAAGTCAACGTCGAATCCTGTTAGCCCCATCGTACAAGATTCTTGTTAAGATCTTGTCTAAGCATGAATAAACTTTAAAGTACGTGTAACCAATACAAATTATAGGAAAGTTTCAATACGAAGGAGTTCCTAGTTGACCGTATTTCCGTCCTTAGCTTAAAATTGGGCAAATCATTGTACAAATCAAATAGATTTAGACACATCCTTAACCCCTGTAATAAAACATATCTCTCAACTAGATCTAGAAATCACTTCCGAGCTGTAGTCTGAAGTCTGTAAACGTAGTAGGTACTCAAAATCAATTGTTCCCACTTTAATTATTCAACTATATCTACTTTCACCTGAGGAAATAACCAAATTAGACAAGTATTATAATAGTATAAACTAATTAGTCAGCTAGTCTGTAATGCTCTAAATACTGTCCTGCTATCTTTGAATTCAATATTCTGTTATTTCTTTCCTTGTACTGAATAACCTTAATGGGTGCTGTTTACATGTATGCAATTAAATTGTGGGCAATAAAACATCATAGTTAATATTATTATTACAATTACCAACTGCAATACTCTTATTTGCCACCAGACGTCTGCCTCTAGGAGATTGGTTCCACTCGATGTCAATGGAATCTAGTAGAGACGGTGCTGTTGGGTTAGGAGAAATTAACGTAAACATGTTTCGGTAAAATAAGTTTCGTGCCTCCAGATCAGCTTCACATTGACCTGCTTCCATTATTGACGTTGCCTCGGACTGCTTTTTTCCTGTGGTCGGCTCTTTAGCAACTTTAGTCCAAAATAATCTTGGCATGAAACGTTGCCTGTTATATCTTGGTGACTTGGGCTCACATCTTTTCGCCTCTTGTGGTTTACTTAACCATTTAAGGGCAATGGTTCTAGAGGAATATGCTAATTTAAGTTCAGGTCCATCCTCTTCCCCATAGAGTATCGCCATATTATAAAATCTCACAGCGTCGAAGAAATCATAGTCGGAAAAGCAGACCCCTGCTATTCTTTGGAATGCTCCGGAAATTTCCTTCTGTTTCTGGTACTCTGCAATATAACTATAATAATATTATATGTGTAAGGCATAGAAGAAACATATAGGTAAAGGTAATTACATTTAAAGTTAATCAAATATTAAATCTCTGTAGCTTTTGTCAACATTTCAGCATTAGTTGTTAGTAGCATATTAATCTTGAATAAGTATACTTACTCATTCTGACATCAGGATTCAGTGGGCTCCAATTAAAATAGGGTTTCACAACTTCAATCTTTTCAGAAATTGAGGTGTTATCAGAAAATTGGATTACTGGAGAAACCCCATTCAAACCACTGTTAAGTATTAACATTCTACCGATTTGCAATCCATAACTCCGTTTATTTTCTCTGGTTCCGATTTCTTCTGTAAAATCTTCGAATTCATCTTCCATTTTCAATGTTAACAAAACCAAAGCTGCAATCTGCAATAGAAGAAATAAACGTATTCAAAGTAACTATACCAAATAATTTTGTAACAAGCATTAGATCAGTATTTTCATACAACAATGATGGCTTATAAATTTTCTGCATATGAACAACATAAGTGCAACATCTTCCAAGATTAGCTGCATTCAATTATTATACCTGCTAGTCAGTTGGGAACATGGATTTTATAAATAGGCATTTTATCTTTTCTTAAGCCATAGTAACTTGCTGAATGAAAGGCAACTGACAAAAGAAAATGTGACACAGCTCAGATCTCTTAATCGTCTGACTTTCAAAATCATAAGTTTCTGCCCATCGTTTTCAATTAATTATGAATTAACATATTTTACCGATTTATGATAAATTTCGAGTAGCAACTTGCTTCCAGCCTCCGCAGGCACAATTTACTTACATTTGACGTCAGAGCATAAAAAATAATACTTTTGTTCCAACCTCCTAGCAGCAGATTAGAATAAAATAATAAAGTATAGCGCTTGCAAAGGTGAGCAAAACAAAAGATTACCTATTGAAATAGTTAGGTATTATTACTATTATTGCGTAAGAGTGCGGAAAGGTTGGTTATTATTGAGGTTGTGATAAACTGATACAACAGTGGTTAGTGTCTTAGCCATTCAAAAAAGCTTGTGCAAGCTTTTACGGTCTTAACTGCAAAACACTGCCTAAATTCTTGAGCACGTCAGTTTTGTCCATAGCATTCAAAAGACTAAAAAGGTACATTTCAAAGGTACTTTATAGCAAAATTTAAGTAATTGCTACTATTACTATTAGAAAATGTAACTGCATTAAGTAGACTGTGCTGTGTGGCTAACTGTAAATTATGTGTAAATATATCCTAATCCTACCTATATATTGTATTAAATCTATTGTAACTACTGTTGACTGTAAAATTGTAGGCACGCTTAATTAATAACCCGGCATCAAACCTCCACTGGTGTTCGAATTTTCTTTATTGAGACTGTATAATATTATATACTTACATACATAGGATACAACATTGTCTGTAGACTGTAGACCATACCATAGCAGGCCACTTTTGGTCTTAGTCTTAGTCTCGTGGTATTTATTAACAGTGTTTAAAGCAATAATATCCAGCACGGTAAAAGTAAGATATTATATTATATTATGCGTTGATTAAATAATAAATATTGATAGTCATAGTAGGCAAGCTGCAATGCTATACTAGTTGTGAGGTTTGCTTTATATAGTTTTTCCCGTCAGTCTGTTAATGTAAATAGTATATAGCCAGAGTTACTGAAGACTGAAGCAAATAACTATTATTATTGCATTTACAGAACTTCAAGTGCAAGCACAAGAATAGTTTTTGTAATCATGCCTACAGAGTTCTGTTGCGCTATATATAAGCCAGAATGAAGAACAAAATGTGCAAATAGTCTAATATTCGACAATTGAAATAAAATGCGAAGCCTTTTTTGGGTTCGCAATTAAAGATGAGAAGTAGTTTTTGGGTTTATTTCAAATTGCTGATGTATTAAAGAAAAATTAAACTTGAAAATTGTTGTTCTCCTAAGTACAGTGATGAAATTGTAGGAGTCTAATGGGGTGGTTGTGATATGATGGTGATTGTGTTGTTAATTTAATTAATTTCCCTACATTCACGCAATTTGTACCGAAAGCGCCACCACGATGTCTAAAATATAGCTGAAATTTATTTATTTTCAATTATGTGATCAATGTAATATCATAGAAATGACGAACCGTAAGGACCACTGTATTTGCTAAATCAGCTATGCAATAAAATTAATAGTATAATAATAATAATTATATATAATATATACATGCTTGTGTGAATGCATCATAATTCAGTATCTTTACTAATTAACAAGACAAGGAACATTTAGGTACATTTGAAAGACGAATATCAATCTCTCACCATTTGATTTTTTGCAAGCTTATGATTTCAAAAAAATTTAAAATGTCACTTTACACGACTTCAGACAAATTTATCATAGGTTAAATACTTTTATATAGGTAAATAAAAAACAAGGATACTACCCCAACACTTAAGAGAATTAGGTACAATTATAAAAAATAATGTAAATTTAACCTCCTTTTCTAACAATTACATATTATTACGCTTCTTGGTTTGAATACTTACAAAAATATCAATAATATTAATTTTAATTATAATTTATTATTATTAATTAATAATTTTAATTAATTGCAATTTATTATTATATATGAAATGTCATTCAACTCATGATTAGAATACAGAAAAAAAAGAATAAGCGGTGAGTTTAACATGTAGCACAATATCAACGCTACCAACCGCCAAGAAAATCCAACAGTACAAAATCATTTAAATTTCGGATCTGCATGCATCAGAGTGAGATTGACAAAGTCCTTGTACAACTCCGATGCCAGCAAACAAGTATAGTTTGGTGGACAAACGCTAGTTTCAAAAAACATAAGAGCCTCCTTGATTCGATCCGGGGTAGTGTTTACAGAATGTTGCGACGGAGGCTCTTTATCCTGTAAGGAAGTTTTACTCATCCTCAATCTTTCCCTCATAAGAATATACTCATCTCTTTGAGTTGCCAAAACGTATGTAGCCCGACACAATCTGCATTGTCTTCCACCATCCCCTACTAATTTACACAAAAGAAATTCTGAGGACCTCTTCTTTTCGTGTTGAAATGAAGAAGAGCATTTGGGGCAACAGAATTCTAATAAATTCAATAGTTCCTCCTTCTCCAATAGCTGATTGATCGAAGGCCAGTCGTTCTCACAAGCTATACAGTCACAATCAAAATTGAAATGAGCTTTGAGTGCAGTTCGCCTATCCCAAGCCTCGACAAACGGCTCACTATTGTAACGCTGATTGTAGGAAATAAATATTTCTTCGCCAGGAACTATGGGCTTGATTGCAATCATAGCCATCAACCCATCACTTTTTCCATTAATTATAGCAACATTTTCAACGCAAGAGTGATTGACTAAACTGGCAGTGGCAAACGCTCCAGTAACAGAGTTTTCAATATTCTCGAGCAATCCTTTGGTTCCGGATTTCTTAGTTCGAAACGTCGTTCTGCCATTTTCGGGAAAATCGTGGAGTTCCAGCGCATTGATCCAGAAAGCTTCAAAATGACACAAGATAAATTCCGCGAGAAAGTCTTGAAATTCTGGCTCCTCCTCAGTCTTGTTGTTGTAGGGGACAGCCGAAGAAAAGTCAGTCTCTAGTAGTGTGCGGGCCAAAGTCAGAGCAGCAAGAATGAAGTAATGTCCTTTTTTAGGAATATTACGTGACATTAACTTGTGGGTAGGCATGTTGTTTCCATCCACTTCAGCAATAAATTGTCTTGTTTGTGTCTGTACCGATACAAACACGCCCACTGGATGCCCTGGGTTTCTCTCTTTAAACTGCCTGAACAGAGCTTTCGGTCCAAATTGACATATTAATTTGAAGGCAAGATGAAATTTTGATCTCCAAAGTGCATCATCCAAGGCGCAGTGTAATTCGGGCAAGCACTTACATTCATACTGATGATAGTCTCGTGCCTTTTCTTTGCAATCCTCACTGCAGTAAAGAGTCTGTTAATCAACACAATATCGCTCATTATCACATACCTTCCTCAATTCATTACACTTCAGACTTTGCTGCTACAGTAAATTGTAATATGAGAATACAATTTTGCGGTCATATCAGTTAGTAAATGATAAAACTCAACCTACAAAAACACAATGATCGCATGGGATGTTCTTAATATTTTTTTTGAAGCAATGATGACAATGAGTAACATCCCATGCTAACGCATCCGTCAGAACAGCTGCAAACGGTTGCTCCAACAAAACTGTAGCTCCTGAAAATCAAAATAGTTGTCACGAATAATAACATTTTGTATTATATTAGCGAAAGAAATATTCAGTAAAGCATAAAAATGATTTAATTGCTGTTTTTAAAGCCATAAGAAGGCATACGAACATCCAGATCTATTTGTATTTGGAATGTATACGGGTTTTAGCGGGTAACAAAAGTTATAAATTAGGCAGATGTTATAATTATTAGTTGTGTTGGAAAAAAACTACTTCATCAGTAAATAGAAGAACTGGAATATTCTCATTTGCCACGAGACGTCTGCCCCTAGAAGATTGGTTCGACCCAATGTCAATGTCAATGGAATCGGCTAGGCACGGTACTGTTGGGTTGGGAGTACTTAACGTAAACATGTTTCGGTAAAACAAGTTTCGTGCCTCCAGATCGGCTTTTATTTGGCCTTCCATGCTACTTGCTGACTTCGGTTTGGGTTCAAGTCTTCTCGCTTTATGTGCGATACTGAAGCCGCTAAGGGCAGTGGTTCTGCAGGCATAGGCTAATTCAAGTTCAGGTGTATCCTTTTTCCCATAGAGAATCGCCAAATTATAAAATCTCACAGCGTCGAAGAAATTTCGTTCGTTGTTATGGAACGTGGCTACTTTCAGGAAGTCAGACGAAATACTCTCATTTTTCTGGTAATCTGAATCAAAATATAATGCTATATTATAAAATCATCAAATGTTAATAAATATCTGTAGTGTTTGCCAATAGTACAACATTAGTTGTCAGTTACATTTTAAATTTGACTAAAAGTACTTACTGATTAAGACATTACGATCCAGTGGACTCCAATTAAAATGGGGTTTAATTGCTTTAATCTTGTCCGAAATTGGGGCATTGTCGAGGAATTCAATCGCTGGGGAAATAACTCCATCGAAACCAGTGTTAGATAATAATATTTCACAGATTTTCGCTTTGAAAATTCCCTTATTGTAGCCTGTTCGGAGTCCTTTCATAGGAGCTTCGAATTCGTCTTCCATTTTCAACGTTAACAAAAAGCAAAGCTGCAATCTGCGACGTAGAAGAAATAAGCGTAATTAAAGTGCCTACCAAATTATTTGATAACAGCCATTATATTTTCACACAACAATAACGGCCTATAAATTTTATACTTACAAGAAAGCAATAGCTTCTAAGATTAGCAGCAATTAATTATATCTGTTAGTGTGATTGTAAGTCATCCAAGATTGATACTATGTTATGAACTCGGTAATATTGTTTTCGTGAGTCAAAGTTACTGCTTACTGAATTAAAAGCAACTGACAAAAGAAAATGTGACACAACACAGATCTCTTAATCGTCAGACTTTCAAAATCATACGTTTCTACCCATCGCTCGTATCCTTCCTTTCAGTTGATTGTTAGTTAACATAGTTTACTGATTTATGATAAATTACGAGTTGCAAATTGCTTCTAGCCTCCGCAGGCACAATTTACATTTGACGTCAGAGCTTAAAAATAAAACTTGTTCCAACCTCCTGGCAGCGGATCAGAATAAAATAATAAAGGATGGATAACGTGCGTAAGGGTGAAAAAAACAAACATTAGCTTTTTAAAATGTTGCAGTGCACATATTATTATTACATGTAATTAATATTACTATAGTTGCGTTAGAGTGTACTACGCGTACCTACTATAAAAATAACGTGGATGCCATAAGGCACGATGTATTACGAAAATATAGGTATAGCAGGGTAGTTGCTGTAGTATTGTGCTGATTTTGTCTGACATCTCTCTAACAATACAGCTCATCCTTCTTGAGCCTTGCTTAACCATTATCGTTTTAGTATTTTTGGGGTCCATTTCACTGCCATTCATAATGCTGTCCTTACGAATGACAATTTAAGACGGTGCTTATGTGAATAAGTAATTAGTTATATATGTATACGGTAGCTATATATTTATAGTACTAATGATTTTCTAAAATTCAAAGAAATAGGTCAACGGTATGCTGGATTTGAGATAAAGAGTTTCAGTGATCACTGCTCACATCGTACGATACTTACAAATAGGATAAAGAAACGTTAACGTTGAAATTACACTACTTAAGCATCTCATAGTAATAAAACAAGAGGGAACCATTCGAGGGAACCAAGAACAATTGAGAGTCTCATTCAAAGTTAAAATTTGTATTCATGTAAATTCTTAAATAGCGTAGTGGGCAGTATAGCCGGGTAGATACAATCAATTATCATAGTAGTCAGTCCAATGAACTTGTAATATCCATAGAATTAGAGTACACCAAATTTAACATCCTAATAAGGCCTGAAGTTTTGAAATATATAATAGGTAATAAATAATAATAATACTGATAGTATCAGTATTAAAATTTAAATGTTTTTTTTTTTATTTTCATTTTAGGTAAATCACTTTACCTAACATTTCTAAAAAAGAGAGAATTTACAGGTTTTATTCAATACTGATAGCGATTATATGAATAGAAAAATAAAGTCTTCACTTCCTCTAACTGTTTGCATCTGAATATAAGTTTGAGTTTTGAGTTGAATTAACTGTGTCCAGAATAGCATATGTATGAAGCACCTGCATTAGATTCCATATAGAATTCTGGTAAAGTGGAGCACTCAAAACGTATTGAGACTGATACAAGGTTTAAATTTGCATATGGAATGTGAATTAACGCAGTAAAAAGGAGCACAACCTTACAATAAATAAGCTTGTAATCTCTGCTCTGCGGTCTACCAATTTCAAATTGGAAATTGGAAATACAATAATACTGTAGGTCACATAGGAGATCCATTCAGCGCTCATACGAACAAGGAAGACCTTTTGTTAAAAAAACTACAATTGAAGAAAATAGTCAACGGTGCTGCATTGTGAATAAATTAAAACATTTTCTACAATTACAGACGACAGACATACACATAATATATCCTTGTTCCGGGGAACACAACACCTGCATAGGCTGCATATACTAAATGTAGTTATGTAGTATATAAGGCTTCTTTAGTCAGGCAATAAACGAGGCTAGGATATGGGTTGATATTTTACCAGATTATATATCTGAATAATATGCAAATACTAATATAAGTACTGATCAATCAATACAGTAATAATAAACTCGCGAGGAAAAACTCAAGAAAAAAGCCAAAACAGTAACTGTGAATTCTGTATTTTAACGGAGAAGCCGAGCAGTTTTAACTTAGTTGAGATCTAACGGCCAAACTGCCAGGAAAAATGTGTAATAGCTGACGTCAGGAGTTCCTCTTTTACCAAATCCTGTCTTCATTTCCCCCATAACACTACTCAACATTCTCATTCAAATTACGAGTATGACCTTACGGTAATTTACTACGAGAATTTACACTGGTGCACCTGCCACTCACAAGATATCAATGATTAAGAGCATGGTTTTCAATCAATCAAAAAATTAGTACTGAACGAAGCAATATTGAAGAATTTTGGCAATATATTTTACAAAACGAACTGATCAAAGACCAGTATAGCAGGAGCAAAAGAAAATCGCATCTCCTCGTACGGTTGTGATAACTGTCTTTCCTTTCAAATCTGCGGCTGTTTCCTCCACAGTAAGTTAACTTTCTCTTTTGTATCATATTCTTATGAACCTACCTGTAGTAGAAATTCAGTATTTTAGATCCAATATTCCAATATCACAAAAAATGGACTGTACTTGGTACTTACTAGTTAGTTGGGTAGTATTATTGGGAATAGGCTTAGGGGCCGTGCAACTATTAGGTCATACAGTTTGGGGGAGGTAGAGGTAGAGTTCACAGTTTAAAAGTTCAGAATATTGCGCATGTTCATATACCTACTTACATATGCACTTACTGATGGTATATAGCACATTGTATGTACCTACTTGTTAGTAACACAAGCAAGAATTGTATAGCATAACAAAACGGTATCATTTTCACTTCTAGAATAAATCCTACTGGAATCAATGGAGATCTGACTATTTGTTGCTATTGTGCTTGCGATGTGCTTATTGTGCTTATTGTGCTTAAATACAAATAGATAAAAGCATATAGGAGCTTTAATCATGGCCGGATAATGTGGCCAGCGCAGGCAGCCCCCGCTGCCTGAATTTTCAAAAAACATGAAAATGGAACATTTTGCATTTCTCAGAAATATGTAAAAAGAATATTTTGAATTTCTCAGAAATATGTAAATAGAATATTTTGAATTTTCAAAAAGTTGCAAATAATTTTTTTTTACACATTTCAAAAAAATGCAAAATAAAAGATTTAACACTTTTCTCAAAACATGTAAATAGAACATTTTGCACTTTTCTGAATCAAGTAAAAAGAACATTTTGCACTTTTCTAAAAACATGTAAATAGAACATTTTGCACTTTTCTAAAACATGTAAATACAACAGTTTGCATTTGTCTGAAACATGCAAATACAACATTTTGCACTTTTCTGAAACATGTAAATACAACATTTCGCTTTACAAAGAAAACCACCAATAAATTAAAATATTGGTTTTAGTATGGAAACAAATTACTGCCTAAAAGCAATTTATTCCTTTGTCTGGCCCTGGCTTTAATTATAGTTTATTACCGTATTTCCTATAACAGTAGTCACTCTGCAATGTTAGACGGGTCTGGGAGTTGGGAGATCGGAATTTTACTAGTAGACGGGTCTACTATTCCATATAATGGAAATAATATGGTAGTTTTTATTAGGCTACTAGTTAACCTTATTGAGTTCTTTAACATTGGGAATTGGGAAAACGCACAGACCGAAACCGAACCGTTTACGCGATTGATATATTCCTGTACAAACATGTTCTGTATAATGAGGACAGGGCATTGACCTGGCATTGCTTTTCGTTCAATTGGGAAGGAGCTACATTTAGAGGGCGGTCGTTTGTCCTTTGTTGATAGTAAGATCGTATTTTGTGGGAGGAGCAAGAGAAAATTCAGAACGTTTTGCATTTTGCATTCTCTTTCATGTAAGGATTTGCAAGTATGAGGAGCTGAATGGAAGACGTTTCATCATTTTTCATTCATTTCACGGTTTCAGTTTCACAGGGGTGGGTTTGGTGAAGAAAGGAAGTAAGTAGGTACAAGTCACGACGTTGGTAGCAGAGCAGAGGTGGTAAGGGAAGTCGTTGCGGTTTTGTTTTTGTGATCTTTTTGTCGTTTTTATTTTGTTAGAAAATAATAAATATTTTTAACTATTATCATTAACATCTTGCTCTTTTAATGTTCACGGTTAGTCTGACCTGTGACATGCCTAGTGGAAAGTGGATTTGGCAAGTAGCATTAATTGCATTCTTTCTACGATCCTGAGACTCACTAAAGCTGCTGACTCATTGAAAAAGAGAAAAATCGTAACCAGGAAGTAGTAGATACAAATCGTGTCATCTAATATTGTTTTCTCTCATTAACTTTTTCGATTTGGAAAATCCCTTGCAAATCCATATAATAAGTAGCAATAGTTTAAGGCTTCTATTTTTATCATCACAGTCAACAGTAAAAATGTTTCGGAAAGTTGGATTACTGGCGCATATCGTGCTGCATCCACCACAACAGTTCGGGTAAGCTTATCAAAATGAACTTGCTAATTAACGTATACCTAAGTATATTACCTATATCTGTGATTGCTTTATGCAGGGTGCAGGAGGTGCAATAACAACATATAATATGATGTAGGCGTAGTTGCTTAATACGCAGTTTTAAATTTCTTCATTTTTTATATTTGTAACTAGGTTAGGTATTTGCAATTGATTTTTTTACATTCTAAATACCTAATGGAGTCCTATCACCTATATTGTAGTGTAAACTTACTATAAAATCGAGTAGAGCGTAAAATTATAATGTATAGGACTGAGAGATAAGAGGATGATGAAATCATGTAATCCCCAATTCATATGCAAAATGGAGTGGGGCCATGCATTAATTGACAATTAATTAATGGGATAATAAGAATAGGCGTAGCGGTAGGAGAAAGGGTTTCTCATAGTTAAATGCTATTAATCCCGTACAGTTGCTAGTACAAACTTTTAAGTTGTTTTGAAATCAGCTGTAACTAAAATGTATATAGTAAAAAATTATGCAATACTATGGTCCCAGAACTCCTATGAAGAAAGTTGCAGATTACAGGTGTCTTTTGATTATTTACTCAATTATCTACTCACCTGTCTTTACATCGCTGTATGAATTTATGAATGACCCTGTCCCTGCGCCTTTTTATTATTATCATGCAAACTCACGTAAATACCCGCCAGCGGGACGGCGGACGGGACACGGGACCATTTCGTGGAGTCAGAAGACAGAGCAGCTAGTAAAACCAGTGGCAGTGCAGCTACAGCTTTAGTCACCAGCACGAGAGCTTGGGGATTGGGGATAGTATTTACTTTACTTTATTAACAGACGCAGCTCTTTTATTAAAATTGAGCTTTAAAACTTTAAATTAGCTTTATAGGCTTATTACTAGGCGTAAAAGATAAGATTTAGGATACGTTTGCGTTTGGTCTGAATCTGGAATCTGCATGGGCTAACAGTTTTTAGTTCTTAGTGTTTGAAGTTTAACTAGGCAGTCACCGCAGTTCATTAATTAGTTGTTGGTTGTTGTATGGCTTTCTTCGTAGTTATGGTGTTTGTAGTTAGGATACGATGATGTAGTGGGATGGCTGTTTTGCTATTATTTTCAATTTAAGTTAATGCTAAATGCTAAGTTATAAGCTCAAAATGAACTTCCAAATATTTATTTATGACCATTCATGGAATTTAATACTTATAATTGTGTATATAGTTAGTTATGTTGTCGTGTATTTTGGTTGTAGTTGTCAACAGAGAGATCTAGGTCTAGTCAATATAATTATACTATGTTGTATGTGTTATTCAGTGTTATGCCTATGTCAGAATGTCATATATTAGAACTTGATAAGTACGTGGGTGTTGGTTACTACCATGATGGTAGTACCATCAACAATTGGTTGGGTCTTTTGGTGTGTTTACTGGTGTAGGAACTGGTGGCCGAAAAGGTTTAATTAGTCAATTTAATCAATCCACAATAGTAAATGTCGTAATTCGTAATATAGTGGTATTCTGTCGTGTCAGGTCCATTTTCACTTCCCTCCAGCAATCAACAGAACTGCAAACTAACGAACTAACATTAACTGCAGAATGGTCCAGCGCTCTAAAATTTCGACTCGATTAATGTTGAATGTATAATCAAAAACAAAAATATTATTCCAATAACACGCAATCAAATAAAAGAAACGATGAAGACTGTCAAATATTGAGACGTTGAGCGAAACCTAGCCGAAGTGACCATTGATTATGAATTACGAAAACAATAAAAGCAAGCTCGGTGCGAATCCTTTCCTTACCATGTGGTTTTCATGGTCGTGGTGTGATGATGGTCTGGTGGTCAGTTTTCATTTCCTTATTTATTTCGTTAGTTTTAAGCATTAAATATGTATCGAATTGAGTTAGTTCATTGATTGGCATTTGTATTTTAGCAATTTGTTGTTGAGTGATGTTGATTTTCTTACTTCAAATCCGTTGATATTCTTTATGTACTAAGATGCAGGTATTTGAATCATAATCAATGTATAAATGCTAAGCTATAATGGCTAATGTGTAGATTGACAGCTGGCATTCCTTTTACATCAACAGGTAGCACGGCTGGATAAAATGTGGAAAGCACATGTCGGGGCACATGACCATCTTATTTCCAACATTTAAAATTGAATTATATTCACTAATCATGAATGGTTTAATATTTTTAACTCGGTAGATACTTCGATCACTGCCACTTCTACCGCGAAGACGAACTTGTGATGTCAGGATCTGGACATTCCGATATCAACGAGAATATTGTGGGACTGACCTCTGCGTCACCTCCAATTAATGTTCCATCCAAACTTGGAGCTTCTGGGCATCGACTGTCAAGTATGAATGACCTATATTATAACACACTCTGTAATTTTAGTCATTTTTTATTATCTGCTATTATCAACTGCTGTGCTCATGACCAGTAGCTGTACACCTGATATTAATTTACCTATGGCCTATTGTACATGAATCTAATTTTGTATTGTACCTTTCATTTCCGTTTTTTACTATTTTGTTTTGCGTACAGTTGACTCTGGAGTGGGGACTAGTACTCCGGATGTTAGTATTGATGCAGGGAGTACATCGTCATCGCCTTTTCGAAATGTCGGTACACAAACACCTGCCAGATCCCTGTTCGATATGGCGTTTGTGCTCAAAACATCGTGGGAGCGAGACCTTAGTGCAGGTGCAATTACTGTCAGTCCCGGTACGTACAAACCACATCAATCTGAATTGTTTTATTTATTTATTTATTTTCTTAGAGACAGACACACAGTGGGTCCAGAGTAAATTATAAAACAAAAACGAAGAAAAAAGAGAGAGATATAATAGGCATTTACATTAAGTAAATAACATATGAATAACATGATATTAGTACATAACTAAGGTACACTACATGATATCAAGACATGACACTATTGCAATCCCTGTTAGGATGAAATAACTGATTAATTTAAGGGGGCCCAGTCCCTGGAGGGGGTTGACTGAGGACAGGGGAACTTAAATAGGAGTCACAAATAATGCTTGAGTTATGTAAGTTAAATAAAATTGAGTTTTTTGAAATTGCAATTCTTCGGAGAAGTGAGGCTTTGGCCAGCTTGCAGACTTCATTAATAGAGCCGACTTCGTTTTCCCGAAACATTTCTGTAGCACTGCAATCGCGCCTGTACCCAAAAATAATTCTGAACGAGTCATTGTAGGCAACAGTTATGCGCTTTTTGACGCTTCCTTTAATGTCCCACAGACTACAGCAATAGATAGTGGAGAGGAAAGTTCTGAATAGGTATTTTTTCACCTCCGGGCAACATTTATTAAATCTAGCTTTGATCATATTGGCGCGTTTATATAGATCCCCAACTCTTTTCCCGATTTCTGCTTCATCCGAACAAATATCATTCCAGTGATATCGAGAAGTTCCTATTTCGTATCCAAGGTATCTCACAGAGTTTTCCTGTACCAGTTTAATTCCTTTAAAAAAGACGTTGATGGTGGGATCCCATCTATTATGCCAGGAAGGGAGAAAGACCTGAAGATGAGTTTTGGACGGGTTAAAAGCCAAATTATGGGAGTCAGCAAATTCTTCACATACAGCCAGCAGGCGGTTCATTGCTTGGATGGAGGTTGACAATAGGCAGACATCGTCTGCATAGATTATATTGTTTACCACAGCATCTTCAATTCTGCAGCCAACAGCTTCTTCAATTAGGGAGGTGCACAATGTATCCATGTATATGGCGAAGAAATATGGGGAGAGAATCCCACCCTGCCTCACGCCCTTGCGCACGTAAAAAGGGTCGCTGATAGCTGAGCCCCATCGAATGGAGAATTGTTGATTTTGAAACCAGTAGATTAGGAAGTAAATTATGCAGTCAGGCAGCCCCCTAGCTATTAGTTTTTGAATAAGAATCGTGTGGTTTACGTTGTCGAATGCCTTCGAGGCGTCCAGGTAGCATACGAAGAGCGGGGTGCGTTTCCGCTTGTAGAAACTAATAATTTGTTTGAGGGTGAAGATGCATAGCTCACATCCTAAATTCTTCTTGAATCCAAACTGATTCGGTTTGGTGGTGAGATGTTGTGAGTATAGGCATAGAATTAATTTTTCAAGCACTTTTGATAGCTGTGTTGCAAGCGCTATGGGGCGGTAATTGTCCTTTTTTGACGGGTCCAAGCCTTTCTTCTTCAAGATGGGAACTAGAATGACTTGCATAAGGGAGGGCGGAATCTTTGAGTGTGCTATCATACTATTGAATAGGCTACAGATTAACTCAATGAGATCCTTGTGTGCGTACTTAATGTGCTCAATTTTTATGCGGTCGTGACCAGGAGCTTTTCCATTTTTCATGCTCTTGATTATTAGAATGATCTGAGATGAATCAAATTTCGTTTCGACATTTGATTTATTGAGCATGTGTAGGTTTTCCCCCAGTTGGTCACTACCAGCAATAGCAAAGAGGTCTTCAAAGTGGGACTTCCACATTCCAGCTATGTTAACCTCCCCTTTCACATTTTCTACCTCGCTCGTGCTTCCCGCGGATTTGTTCTTGTTCAGCTTGTTTGCTTCCTGCCAGAATTTGGCGAAATCTTTGGACTTATGAGACATGGCGAACGCCGCCGCTTTCTCCTGTTCTAGGTGTCTATTTTTCTCCCTCAGGGCCCTCTTAAAGATTTTCTTTGCTGCCTTCAGGTCGGAGTAAGTGGCGTTGTGGCTTTTGCCTTCCCTGAGCCAGGTGGAATACAAGTCTTTGTACTTCTTATATGAGTCTTGGACGGAGATAGTCCATCCTAATATTCTCTTTGTACTTAGCTGAGGAGCAGCTCCAACGCTTTGGTCTATAGCTTGTAATCCCCCTATTATGTGCTCATATGCAGATTGAATAGAGGAATCATGAGTACAGCTAGCACGACAAAACCGGTCCCGGCAAGAATCAGCTTCATATAATTCAGGGCTGATGCTGTTGGCTAGGAGTTTAGTGAGTGCAGCGTACTTGGAAAATGTTTCAGGGCAGGCTTTCCTTCAATTGATAGTTGGCAACACAATGCTTCTTGTAGGCAGAGCAACTGCCGGGCAGGCAGGCTCAGAGGCAGCCACAGCAGGGGAACAGGCTGTAGGGAGGTCACAGGTGGCTATCAGGCAAGAATGATCACTAGGAGTGTAGTGTATAATGTCTATTTTGGTGGAGCAGGCAAGAGCCTCTCTACAGGCAATGTGATCTAGCCAGGAGGCACAGTCATTGATGTCACTAATGTATGTATGAATATTTTCTTTAAGTTGAGCCACATCAACAAAGAAAAGCCCAAGGTCTGATGCTGTTGAGTTAATATCTGCAAATTTTTTGGAGTATGTGTGAATGTTGTAGTCACCAGCAATTATAAAGTGTTCACTGTCACTACATTCTATGAATGAGAAAATGGCACCAATTATTGAGTCTTGCTCTTCAGGCTTGTCAGCACAGGGAAAGTAGCAGTTAATCACAATAACCTTAGTGTTCTCGATCTTAACAGAGATTGCGTTGATCCGATTGTTAAAGAGGTTGATGGGTGTCACTGAGTCGCTGAGGTTGTTTTTCCACATTATACTAATCCCGCCATGAGGCCGGCCGACTAGCTTAGCCCCAGCCTCCATAGAGGATATGTTGTAGCTATCAAAGCCGGGGAAGGAGTTAGATACTAAGTTCGACTCAAATTCATACAGCCACGTCTCCTGTAATAGGATAATGTCACATGTCATGAGATATTTGCTTATCCAGTCGCGATTAGACTTAAAGCCTTTGCAGTTCCAGGTAGCAATAGATAACTTACTCATTATTGATAATGGCAGGTGAACTGACACTTTCACTGGTACTGATATTGTTGTCTGAGGTGTCTGACTCAGTGGAAATAACTTCATTATTGATCCCATCTTGCGAAGTGACACGAGGTGGACGATGTATCCATCTAGACACCCGTATGCCCTTGGGCCAGAAGCCTGGGTCATACAGTAGCGATGTCTGAAGGCATCGTTTTTTATAAACCAAGAACCCCAAAATGACACATTTCCGATTCTCACCAAACCCATATCGTTTAATCCTGATACCTAACAATAAGGTTTAAAGTTAAAATTTTTAATTTTTGGATACCCGTTTCAAAGAAAACCCGGATTTTAGTATTATAGAAAAGAATTTTTTAAAAAGAATCTATGCATAATAACAGAAATCGTCTTCAGCCAAAAATTAAGTTTGGCTATAAGAACCATTCAGGAATTTTTTCAAAGTCAAAATTCGGGTTTTTTTGATTTTCACCATATAAAAATTGCATTTTTCAATTCAATTTTTAAAATTGTCGCCGTCAAAACGGCTCAATGGGACAAGTTGTAATTGATTTAAAATCATGTAAAGATCAATTTGTGCTAAGTCACTTTTAGCCGTTTTGACGGCGACAATCGGAATAACGGTTTAACCGAGCCGGGTATTACTGCCTAAATAGTATGCATATACATATAGCCGCACTGCCGTACGCACGTGTGTACGTCCGCATCAAAAAATAGTCCCTACTTAAAATTACTTTTCTCTCTTCGTATTCGCTCGAATTTCCCACTTTAAAAAATGAACATACTAGTACCAATGGCACTTAACGCTCTATGAGTGTTGTTTAATGAGATTCTGGAAAACACCGTCAGAATGCAGACCCAGCATTTATAAAGAACGATGCCTGAAGTGACGTGTGGAATGACACATGGAAGGACGAGAAGCTTTGATTGTCAGAACGCGGTTTGAGTTTGGTCACTAGTATATCGTCTAGGCTTTTCCCTTGTATAATTTTCAATACTGTTTCACAGTCAACCTCGCTCTTAAACCGGGAGACGAGAAAGTGGAATCTGCGTTTCCTTTTTGCTGCTACTACCAACTCGTTGATACCCCTGTTGTCGCCGATTGTCAGCTCAGTCTGACTGCCTATGACTTCCCTTCTTTTATTAGGTTTTTGGCTGACTGGTTTGTTTTGTTTATTACGTTTAGAGTAATCAACTATTTTCCAATCCTGTTGTGGCTCCAGCTCCACACAAGACGGATTAACTTGAGGGGCAGTGACTGACCTAGGGTTGACTGAATCTGCACTACAGCCTGATACAACTTTAGCATAGGGCATGCTTATGTCTGGTGTAGGCGGGGTTAGAATGGATTTAGCTTCATTTATAGATTTTACTTGATCATAGAATTTCTCTAGGGTTTTTGAGATGGAAGAGCACGCTGTGTCAAGGTTAATGGTGGATGCAATGATGGATTCGAGGTCTTTGACTTTTTTGGACAGCAGCAGTAAGTCCAAGATATTCTCACATTCTGGTGGAATTCTGTCGAGCTCTATAGAATAGAATCTCAGGTTTGGCACAATTATATCAAGTGCAATAACTGCATGGATGGTTTCAGTCATGTCGACTCTCAATTTATTTGCAAAAGTCGCCCTATGAGGCTTGAGCACAATTGACGGCGAGCAGAGTTTGAGCACATGGCCGAGCTCGTTTTGCAGTAGTAATTTTGCAATATCAATTTCTAGCTCACTATAAAAAGCACAGCAGGTTTCTAGTATTTGATCAAAATGCCACCCACTTCTATGTTTGAATTGTACAAAATTGAGTAATTCCGACCCAAATGGTCCTAAATTAGCTGATATTTCACCTAATTTATCCGGTGCACCTGGCACCAAGGCAGTTGCTGACGCCATGTTTCGGCGGGAGTTTTAATATATTATTCCTACCTATCTACATAATTTAACGGATTTTGTACTATACATAAAATAACACCTTAAAATTGGAATTAGAAAATGGTAGGTAACTGACACTTGTAGTCTGTAGTACTTACTAGTTAAATATGCACTAGATGATAGATGCAGCTAGACTCCTTTGGTACTGTAGCTATACTCCAAATCAAAAATTCAGTTCATTTAGTTCATTACCGCTGTGTCTATTCTGTTATTCTGTATTCCTAATGCTATTGCTATTAAGTTCATTGCTGTTCAGTTTTAATGTAATCATGTAATCATTCATGTATCATTTTTTTATTCTTCCCCTTTTTAACCCTTGATGAAATTCATTGAATTCCCTTGTCCCCATCTGAAAGGCAAATCCAAATTGCACTCAACAATACACAATACAAAATTGAGCTAAATCAATACATTTTTTGATGTTTTATTACTACCGTAGTTACAGTCATTTAGATCGTATGTATGAAAACACATAGCTTTGTTTAGTGTAATGCAGGAGAGGAAATAGTATTTACCTAGGTAGATCAGAATTCGCTACTAACGAGGAAATGGTCACAACCTATAAGTTCAAATTTCCACCTCGTATTTTTTTCTAAAAAGAGCATGTCAAAAAAGTAAGAATGGCTTAAGAACTTGTGTTGAATGGGCATCTTTGCTCGCTAAAAGATTTTTTTTAAACATTAAATTGCCTATGTTAATTAAATGGACGCTTTATTTAAATGACTATTTAGGTCTTTAAATGTGTCTCCAAGCTACATTTTTAATCACATTCCAATAAAATTATTCCAATAAAAATCAAAAAACTTAAATTTTATTGGAATGTGATTAAAAATGTTATAGGGTTACGAGGTGGTTTTAGCCGGCTGGCTAAAATGGCTATTAAGCCGGTTTTAGCCGGCTATTACTTTGGGCCTTGGCTGGCTAAAATGGCAAAAATGGTCGAATTGTTTTTCCGTATTAATTAATATTCGAAATCGCTTGTCACACACAACTCTGACAAAACTTGCTTACTGTTTTCGTACCTTAAGATCGTATCAATAATAGTCTACTAGGGCTCGATACTATATTTTAAGCATTTTATTTCTTTTTTTAAGTGAATTATTGAAATTACTTGTTTGTAATCTCTTAAAAAATTAAGTGATGGAGCCTAGAGCAAAAATAAACTAGAGATAAATTAGATAAGTGCTGTTATTTTTATAATGTATAATTTCCACATGATTCTTACATCTGTCAGAAATTTGCCTATTTAACAATTTTAGCCGGCTTTTAGCCATTTTAGCCGGCTGGTTACAAAAATTGACGGTTTGGTGGCTTTTTCTGCAACCCTAAAAATGTAGCTTGGAGACACATTTAAAGACCTAAATAGTCATTTAAATAAAGCGCCCATTTAATTAACATAGGCAATTTAATGTTTTCAAAAAAATCTTTTAGCGAGCAAAGATGCCCATTCAACACAAGTTCTTAAGCCATTCTTACTTTTTTGACATGCTCTTTTTAGAAAAAAATACGAGGTGGAAATTTGAACTTATAGGTTGTGACCATTTCCTCGTAAGATAACATCATATTATTTATTATTAGCTGGACAGTTGATTATATAGTAATAATAATGAACAATGCCCATTGATATTTTTGGATTTAAATTTTTCTTGAATGAGCTGTAAATAATTTTATTTTAATTCTTTCCCACAAGCTTCAGTTTGTAATGAAAGTTTTACCTATTGAAAATAAATAGAAGTTCCTGAATCAATAATTTAGTTTTTTGTTTGCACGTTTTGCATGGCGTTGGCTGGTTGAAACTGATTGAGTTTTGGTTATACCATGTGAACTAGTGGTCGTAATTAAGTGATTGTATTGTAATTTATTGTCTTTATGCAGGTACGGGAAAGCTTGTGTTGATGTTCGATGGACATTTTCGGTCATTATCACTTCCTGCAGACATGATAACAGCTTCAGAATTGGAGGCACTCGAGGCTGTTGGCCGAGATCTTCGATTTATTGGTGACGAATATGGCCAGAATGCAGAAGATCGTCGGAGAACTATTGAAACTGAACGGGCCCGCAGCAAATCTTTGCTGGAACGTTTACTACATTTGTAAACACGAAAATTGGTTACATCAATACCAGCGCTGTTTACAAACATCAGCAGCAGACTTATTAATGAACATCAGGACGACTGAATCTCGTAATTGGACAGTAAAATGGAAATTGGACTAACTAAATTGTAATAGCAAAATTACAATAATAATCATAAGAACAAGGCTATTTATAGTCAGTTTGAAAATAGATCCATTTAATGCGTTAGTGACAAGAAAGAACTTTTCTTTGTAGGTACTTGACGTTTTATTTCTATCTTCAGACTCGTTGTCAGTCATTTGACGACTGACTAGAATGGATCCGTTAAGATTAAGATTAAAAATAGTAGTAATGTTTTTTCAGTTAATTATTTAGCATGTTACTATATTGTGGAGTGGAATATCGTAATTAGGGAATTAAAATGTTACCAAGTCGGGATAGGTTAAAATGGTTAGCATTAACTAACAGCAATACAATAGGATAAACAATAGATAAAGTGCTGCTGAACTTAACTACATCTCCTATATGAAGGTAGCTATGTAGCTTCCAAACAAGTTTTATTTGTAATTTGTACAACTCGTAATGGGGCTGCTTACAAATATATGTTTTGAAATATTGCCATGCAGTGTGCAGTTACTTTTGAACTAGTCTCAACTAGTTATGTATTCGTTAATGTTTATCTATAATTTGAGTTTTATAGTCTTCCATTTTCCAAAATTTATAGATCATGGCTTTATTATCGGCTATCGGCTTTCTGATCTCATTGTCAGAGCTAGTTAAAATCTAAAATAGTCAAATTACAATATGTAAAATTACTGAATAATAACACGCTTTGGGCTAAGCAATTTACGTAGCTAAAAGATTATTAGAATTAAGTATTTATTCTTTGTTTTTCCCAAATTTTAAAAACCATTAATATTATGAAATTTCAGTAGTCATTAATTACTTACATATTATACTCGAATCGGTTGCCAAATTAATTACACTTTAATATTCACGTACAAAAAATTACTAATCGTTTTTTATTCGGATTTTAAAGTATCAGTAATTGTTAAAATGTATTTTTTGCTTTTTGGACTTGCACTCAGTTGACTAGAGTCTAATGGGCTATTGTATCATTTTACAGTTATTTAATACTTTGATAAGTTCTTAATTTAAAATGTATAACATGTTTCTACTGTTTGTATTGTAATAAATGGTAATGTTAATAATTAATAAATTTCATGCTCACGCTACTGATTCTGTTTAAGCTTTCTATAAGAAATAAACTAAAAGTTGTGTAATTCGTAATAAGTTGTGATTCAGGATATTGTTTCATCAAATCCCCCTTCTCAATAGTGTTATAGGTTATAGTACAAATTGTACAAATTCATAATTTATCTTTCTCAGTCTGTATATCAAATCCTACCAAACAAAGCAAAAATGAAATTCCTTTTGTATTCACTTATATTAATTTATATAATGCATTGGGATTATTCCTTTATTTTAGTTTGAAAGGGGCCATTCAAATTATATGACAGGCTAAGGCACCATGACTATGTGGTTTCATTATTGAATCCTTTTGTGGGCAGAAGGCATGAACATAAATTATGAGATTGATTTGAGGAGATTTTCAATTCGATTAAGAGGATTTTATTTTTCAAAATCTAAATGCATTCTTTGTTACATTTTTTTGCATAATGGTTTATCTGTAGTATGTACAAAAGCGGTAAAATCGCACGAGTGGCCTTGCGATGACCAGTCCAGTATCGCCAGTATGAGTTCCGCTGCCCACAATAAAGTGTCCCAAAAATTAAGAATTAGTTCGTAAGCAATGGTTAATGGTTTTGGCGTAAGTAAATTAAGTACCGCAAACTGCAAGCTCTACAGATGATTTGCACATTTGTACTTAAGTACAAGCGAATGTTGAATGTTGAGCGTATGTATGATGATTAAGAACAACATGTAAAAGAGATGCATAGTCACTATACATACCTACACTACACTATAGGACGGCCAACCGAGAGTGATATCTATATAAAGCTGCCATTTGTTTGCATGTAAAATTTATCCTTCCCAGATATCACATCACTCTCGGATGTTCGCGCAGTACTTCTTGTAGAATGTACAGGAGGGAGGATTATTGATGACTTGGAATGGACAATTTGGCAATTTATGCCAATTTAGCCATGCGAGGTGCAGAACAGCCTATCTACTCCAAAAATATATGCAGATACATATTATTTCAGACTCGTCACGAGACTTTGCAGTTTGCTTTACTGCAGGTAGTATAAAAAATTACCTTTAATAAGCATAAATTTCTAGTTAGTTCGGGCACTGGGAATGGAACACGCATTATATAATTCAAGTCAAGATACTTCTACTTCGTCCGTTAATTCTATAGACCGTCATAGCACAATAGACGAGTATGTCGACTCTTTCATTCCGTCGAGCGAGGCTCACAAGGGAATGCCGCCGCATGTACTCTCTCGATTTTAAAAACAATACCCATACTAGATTTGGCTGCATTTGGTTACTACAGATCCAAAGTAACTCGACTGCATTTTGCGCCGTTCGCTCACAATTACGCGCCAAAGTTAAAAAAAATCGATTTTTTGCAACTTTGCAACCCTGTAGTTTCTACAATTTTGGTCCGATTTTCAAAAAATTTGTAGTTTTGTGATCTCTGTGACATTGTCTAAAAAGTTAAATAAAATTTGAAAAATGTTCATTTTTTTATAAAATTGGGGTATTTTGAGTGCCTTCAAAAAAATTGGTTTTCCAAAAAATTTTGGAAAAAAATAAAAAAATTTAAAATTATAAAAGTTCTAATTTTTATTTTAAGACAATGTCCTAGAGATCACAAAACTTCAATTTTTTTGAAAATCAGACAAACATTGTAGAAGCTACAGGGTTGCAAAGTTGCAAAAAATCGATTTTTTTGAATTTTGGCGCGTGATTGTGAGCGAACGGCGCAAAATGCAGTCGAGTTACTTTGGATCTGTAGTAACCAAGTGCGGCCCAATTCATTATGGGTATTGGTTTTAAAATCGAGAGAGCACATGCGGCGGCATTCCCTTGTCAGTTCCAAACAAAAAATTGGTATTAGAAATAGGTTGCATTTATTGATAGACAAAAATAGGGAATTTGCTTGTTCTAAACGACATTAACTAGTTTGACATCATCGTGTATTACCCTTGCGTGTATTAAGATTTAAAAAAATATTTTTCGTGGGAGGTATTGAGGCAAATAATATTAAAATATGAGTTATTTAAAGGCAATACCGCAATACTAGATAAAACCATGTCGTACTGAGCTTTGGAGATATTACTTTTGTCTCCGATTGCAGCCATAGATGCTAAAAGAATAATCGAACATTCAAATTTGCATGATTTACAGATTTTGCGGCTTATCTCTGGATATACATATTTTCCTTTCCCTACAAGAATCAAACAGCAATACAAAAAATGAGCTGAGAAAGCATTTCAAACTATAGTAAGTTATGGATAATGGGTCATGAAGTACTGGGTTCTGTCCTGGAGCGAGTAGTTTTTAAGATATTTTTATTTTCTTCTATATTCCTTCTCGAGCTGTGAGGCATAAGAGATTTATCCGGAGCACATAATCCTTCATTGACTCATAAAGATTTTCTATCAATAATATCGTCGATACGATTTTCCGTTTCTTTCTTTTTCCTACTCCAGAAGAATAATTTATTGAAGAGATCATAAATTCAGATCAGGCTTGCACTGCTGCTGAAACTGGGGCCGGGAGTAATAGCAATAAAATTATTATACGCAGTATAATGTGTTAAAAGTAAAGTTTTTCAGATTTTGTGGTAAATATTTGAGCTACAGGATTTCAGGTAGCCATTTTCCATTACAGACCTAAGCTGCTATTATTCAAATTGTTATAATATAATTACAGGATTTCCCACGCTTCAAATTTCGTTTATGTTCACCGGCTACAATTAATATGAAATAATGTAAAGTTAACAGAACTTAACCGGAATCCTGGTTTTTTTTCTATTGCTGATGCGAAAGGCATACGGTGAATGGTGTGATGTTGAACTGAATGTATAATTAAATATAATTAATTGCATTTAGGCACATACTACAGTAAATTGTGAATGCCTGAAAATCAAAGCAGATGTTGATACAGGGGAGAAGTTTGGAGCGAATGATTTTTTTTAAGCGAGAAGCGAATGTGCAGTAGAACAAAATATGTCAGGAGCACAATAAATTAAAAATTGATTTAGAAAATGTGTACAGAAAATTTTATTTTATTAAAACATATCAGAGAAGGTACCAACAAGTGTGATGAATAGAATTGATTCCATAAAAGCGCTTGCTTTTTATGAATAAGTGGTTGATAATATATGTATGTACTGTATTTTTATATATACATGAAGTTAGGTAGATTTATTATGGGCTTGAGAATATTTGTAATGTGAACTATAAAACTTCTCTAAAAATTACAAGAAAATTGAAATTACTGTTTTTGGTGAAACTGAGCCCGAGCGGGATAAAAATTGCAATTATTAAATGTCGATAAATGTGAGTCTTTACTAAACTCTACACCCCACCACGGAGACGGAGCACCAGATGAAGAGTCGACTCTTTCTGGATGTTGTAATCCGAAAGAGTTCGGCCGTCTTCGAGTTGCTTCCCGGCGAAGATCAATCGCTGCTGATCTGGGGGGATCCCTTCTTTATCCTGGATCTTGGCCTTCACGTTGTCGATGGTATCGGAGGGCTCTACTTCTAAGGTTATGGTTTTCCCAGTGAGGGTCTTCACAAATATTTGCATACCTCCTCGAAGACGGAGCACCAAATGAAGGGTAGACTCCTTCTGGATATTGTAGTCTGAGAGAGTGCGGCCATCCTCGAGTTGCTTTCCAGCAAAAATTAGACGTTGCTGGTCTGGAGGAATTCCCTCTGCAAAAATAAAATCAAAAATATAATAATAATAATAATAATGATTTATTGTCAGGAAAGCATACATGAAACAAACACCAATTTTTTACATGAAAGCAAGGTTCAAAGTAAATAGTAATATGTTCCAAAGATAGCAGACAAACTAAAATCTAATTAATTGGGAAAACCTTAACACTATGACTTACAAACTAACTATATTACTGGTTACACTTGGTTAGTTTGAGTATTGTGGCTGCTTCTAATTTATTTAGTTGTGTAATTATGGTTGGTACTGCTGATTTTTGGTATCTTTTAGTTTTACACAGTAAAGTATAAGTAAATGTTCGCATCCCAAGTGGGAAGGAATATAGTTCCAGTTCAGCAAATTTATTAATTAGATACAATTTTGTATATTTTTTACCTTTATCTTGGATTTTGGCTTTAACATTTTCAATAGAATCTGAAGGTTCAACTTCCAGAGTAATTGTTTTGCCCGTGAGGGTCTTCACGAAGATCTGCATACCTCCACGAAGACGGAGCACCAGATGAAGGGTGGACTCCTTCTGAATGTTGTAGTCAGAGAGGGTTCGGCCATCCTCGAGTTGTTTTCCAGCGAAGATCAATCGCTGCTGATCTGGAGGGATCCCCTCTGTAAATGCAAAGAATTCATATTCACTTTTAAGTTTTACGAAAGACCGTAGCATATTTCAACTTTAAAATTGAAAAATATAATTTAATATTAAGACAGTTTTCTGACATTGACTTATTTAAATAAGGAAATGTAGCTTACCCTTATCTTGGATTTTTGCTTTGACATTTTCGATTGTGTCAGAAGGCTCCACTTCGAGAGTGATAGTCTTTCCCGTGAGGGTCTTCACGAAGATTTGCATCCCACCACGAAGACGGAGGACTAGATGGAGGGTGGATTCTTTCTGGATGTTATAGTCGGACAAGGTTCGGCCGTCCTCCAGTTGTTTCCCGGCGAAGATAAGACGCTGTTGATCTGGTGGAATTCCCTCTGTAATGAAAATAATAATACAAAATAAATAAATGATTCCTACTACATTCTAGGATCACCTAAACAAATTTAGAAATTAAATCGTATTTATTTCCTTAACGCATTACTAATTAAATGTAAGCTCACCTTTGTCTTGAATTTTGGCCTTAACGTTCTCGATGGTGTCGGATGGCTCAACTTCGAGAGTGATAGTCTTTCCCGTGAGGGTCTTGACGAAGATCTGCATTCCACCACGAAGACGAAGCACCAGATGAAGGGTTGACTCCTTCTGGATGTTGTAATCCGATAAAGTGCGGCCATCCTCAAGTTGTTTACCAGCGAAGATAAGACGTTGTTGATCTGGGGGGATCCCCTCCTTGTCCTGGATCTTAGCCTTGACATTTTCGATGGTATCGGAAGGCTCAACTTCGAGAGTGATAGTCTTTCCCGTGAGGGTCTTGACGAATATTTGCATCCCACCACGAAGACGGAGGACCAAGTGCAGGGTAGACTCTTTCTGGATGTTATAATCGGACAGAGTTCGTCCATCTTCGAGCTGTTTCCCGGCAAAGATAAGACGCTGTTGATCTGGGGGAATTCCCTCTGCAAACATAATATTAATACACAAAGTAAATAACTGCTTTATACTTCATACAGTGGAGTCGCTTTACAGTGGCTTGGCTTAGTATGGTTATCTTGATATAGTGGTTAAAATAATCAGTTCCGACATTAAGCGTATGCTGTATAATGCTAACGTATTGGCTTACAATGGTCAATTATACTATGGTGAACTTGATACAATGGCCAAAATACACCGACCGTAGACTATTTTTATCATTAAAATCACACTTTTTACAATGGTTTTTGGTTTTAAAATTTTTGTTTTAACTTGAACTCTATCTGCACAGCAAAATATGCGCTATATTTCAGAAACTACCTTGGAGGGTTTTGAGTTTGGTTGAAAAAAAATTTCAAAACGATATAACATTAAGACAGGAATGACAGTCTGCAAAGTGTGTTAAAGATTAAATGTCGAAATATTCAAGGAAAATCATGTTTCACTGTACAGTGGCCAAAAACCATTGTAACGTTACTATGGTTATTTGTTAGTGGTCAAAATTCACATTCTCCTTGAGAAACCATTGAAACGAGATTCCACTGTATATGCGCAAAATCGCCTAATATAATATTATGTACCATTTCCATTCAAGGTATCTTTACTTACAGTATTGTATTATTAAAATTAACCTTACCTTTATCTTGAATTTTGGCCTTCACGTTCTCGATGGTATCGGATGGCTCAACTTCCAGAGTAATTGTTTTGCCCGTGAGGGTCTTTACGAAGATTTGCATGCCTCCACGGAGACGAAGGACTAGATGGAGGGTGGACTCCTTCTGAATATTGTAATCGGATAAGGTTCGACCGTCTTCAAGCTGTTTGCCAGCGAAAATGAGACGCTGCTGATCTGGAGGGATACCTTCTTTATCCTGGATCTTTGCCTTGACATTTTCGATTGAGTCAGAAGGCTCCACTTCGAGAGTGATCGTCTTCCCAGTCAGAGTTTTCACGAATATTTGCATGCCTCCACGAAGACGGAGGACCAAGTGAAGGGTCGATTCCTTCTGGATGTTGTAGTCTGCGAGAGTACGACCATCCTCGAGCTGCTTTCCAGCAAAGATAAGACGTTGCTGGTCTGGAGGAATACCCTCTGCAAAATTAAAAACAAATTATATGTAAATGCACGCATCCAAATTAGGAAGGAATATAGGTGCAGTTCAAAACATTTGTTAACTATATATTTCCTTTATTTTTACCTTTATCTTGGATTTTGGCTTTAACATTTTCAATCGTGTCCGAAGCTTCAACTTCCAAAGTAATGGTTTTCCCCGTGAGGGTTTTGACGAAGATCTGCATCTTGATGTATGTAGGTTAATCTGTAGCAAGTAATAGATAAAATTTATTATTTCTTGGTCCAATTTGGATTTTTGTCAAATATTTACTATTTAAGCACAAGAAAACTCAAGATGAAAACTATCAATAAATTTATCATATTATTTTTACAAATGGCGGCAGTCTCCTCTATTGAACTATTCTACACCTAAAAGCCTAAAATACAATGCAATTTAAAAAAATACCACGAGAGCGAAAATGAGCTACTATCCCCACTAAGGCTAAGCAAAATCTAACCCCAACTAACAACTAACCATAAATCTACAAATTTTATTTTAACAAGCCTAAAATTCAAGCTGGAAAATACGTTTTCTATTGGGCACTCTCTTCCTTTAACCTTCCTAGTTTCCCGAGGCCGTGACACCATTAAAATAATGAAGATTTTCAACTTTTCCTAGTAATTACATCTTTAGTAACAGTAATTGGTAATAGTGCAAAGCTTACCACAAAAGTTTAGATATTTGGTTGAATATAATTTTTTCGTTTTTCAAAAAATTGTACTTATCGAAAAGAAACTTTGATTGCACTTCAACTTTGTACGTTAAGAAATAACTTGATGTCTCACGGTGAATAACAGCAGCCTACTGATCAACTGATGAACTGATGAGGAGTGAAGGAACTCTCTTCTTAACTTGAACGTTAAGGATCCGATACCTGACGCCCAACTACAAACATGTTCAGTCACGAATTTCTTAGTTTCGCCATCGGTTCCCTTGCTTCCGATTCCGTCCGCTCTGAACTTTTTGGTAGAATTTTTTTTCTTCACCACTGCAGTGGCTCTGTGGTGATTTTATATGGTTTCCCATGCATAGAGACACAGAGTGGCAAGCCTCGTGAAGCTTATGACGCAAACAAAAGCGAACGTCGAGGATACGTATTTTGGAAAAAAATACTTTCAGCTCTTTTCCTCGTATGTACATATTGTTATTTGCTTGAACTCATACTATCGCATAATATTGTAATGAAAAGTGTTCCAAATTATGTAAATAAGTAGAAATAAATAAAACTTATTATTGTATTTCCGACTTAACTAGAACTTTCTGTCACCTAAGAGGAGGTTATGAGTCACCCTCGGCCATCGTTTTTACTGCCGAACATTAGTTAAAAATAGGTAATGTAGGTACTTTATATTATGCTGAAAAAACGTCAGAGTTCATTCTCGCCTGCTGATGACAGCACTTTATTATAGGGAAGTACTAGATTTCCAAACGTTACGAACGAAGCTGAACATTTTTATCTGTAACCTTTTATCCTGTATTTTTGCATATCGTCTAGTATCTAATAATTATAAAAGAGGAGATTAGCTATAGCTATACCATTATTTCATGGGAAAAACAAAGCGCCACAAATAAAATGCGAATTAAGCAAAAATAATATAATATAAAATACAATGTACTTAGGTGAGTAGGTACTACATATATGCATACTTAATTTGCTATGTAAACTACCTAGTATATAGATTTGAAATACGCAAGACTAATAAATTGAAGCCCGCATTATATTACTTCAATTTAATTTAGTAAGAATTTTCACCGAAAATAATTCGGATGAAAAATCCAAAATAGATATCAAACACCGATCGTATATATAGGTACATGGTACAGCCACAGCTTCATATTATTTCACAATAAATTACTTTTATTTACTTTGAAGTAGATTACTTTGTATTTCTAATATATAGCACTATCTTTAATATCCCCATACCTTCGGAAAGACCAAGACTAAAGCAAATTAATCTAAATTAAACTTTAAAATTCAGTCAGCCCGATCAGCTGCCAGCTTTTGATTCGGTGCCGTGAAAAAACTCTAAAATACAAACTGAAGCTCGGTAGTGAACAACTGAACAACCCCAGAACTAAAAAAATTTAAATCAAAGAAGGAAAAAAAGATAAGCATAAGAAATAAAAAAAGAAGTAAAAGAAAAAATGTCCAAAAAAAAATCTAAGAAAAAAGAGTCCGTCTTCTCCGCCATCTGGTTTTGCTCAATTCCTTAATGGAAATTGAAAATAATGGGTTAAATGTATTATGGTATTTTTTAAAAGTATGAAATTGTATTGTTTATTTTAATCTATTTACTTTTTTCGTATATTCGTGTTCGACGTATTTTGAAATGCAGTATGCAGTGTTTATACAAATTGAAAGTCATTAATAATGTGATAATTTGTGTAATATTACGGGCAAATTAATGTTCATTTAAATGAAAATAAAAAACATCGTCGCACGGTTTTCGCCTAAAAGAAAAGGAGTGCCGGGAGTGCCCTCTATTCTCCAGTCTGACCCTGGTCTATTTTGAATGTTTTGGTGCTCATGCAGTACGTAAAAGCTTATTCGCGTATTAGATTAAAATTGTACAATCAAGAAAAAAGGAGAACAAGAAATTAATAAAAAGGAAAAGGTTATTTTCAAATCAGCTATGGGTGTAAGGACAGTGGGTTCAAATTCATTAGGCTATTAAAGATGAGAGAAGACTGTCGGTGGTCAGAAGGCTGCAAATTATGTAGTAGCAGCATTATAATATAGTTAAAGCTCTCCAATTCTTTCAAGGGAGAGCAGCATTATTAAAGCACATACGTAGAATCAAAATACGAATTGCTAATATCAAAACATTATTAAATAAATTAATGTAAACGATGTGGATGTAGTCAGTTATATTGCTGTTCTATCGATGCAATATGTTTAACGATTAATACGGAGTAGGCTTCGTCGACAAGTGACAAGTTCACATCTTCAAGGTTAACCTGCAGTCGCTATATTATAGGCTTGTCTGCTCCTTTTTTCAAGGTACAAGATACGGTATCTGCATGCCTATGCGTACATAAATAGCAATATAATCTAATGTAATTATTGTAAGTTTGTAATAAAGTAGTTAGAGGTTCTTCACAGGCAGAGACATCAATCGTTCATATAAATATACTATGCCTAATTAGTCTCTTGATTCGCTGGAGCTTGGGGCTTTACTGACTGAAGTTGCCATACTAACTAGTTAATAAGCTACGCTAAATTCTGTATGAACTTCCAATCTCAAGTCAGAGCTCAGGGCCGAATAACTCTACTCTAAGAATAACATTCAAAACCAATTATTTCTGCAGTGATTTAATTCGTAGTGTATTTAAACATTTCAATTTGTAGCTTTCCCGTGTCTGTCTGTAGTTTTGAATATTTTGTTGAATTTGTAAGAAATTCAATTTCAGGAAATATTAATATTAATAAAATAAAAATGGAAGTATCATTAAAAGGGAAAAAGGTTCTTGTGACTGGGGCTGGACGAGGTATGTAATTTGTAACTCGATAAATAGTAAAATGCTAAAATAGTGTTTACACTTTAAAGCAATTAATAAGATATATAAATATATACAGGATATGATATTTGTGATACCCCTGGATGTCCCAAAAAATATTTAATAAAACTATAAAGGTATGTAGTTCCAATTAAAAAATTTTAGTCCGCTTGTTTAATTTGAAACTTGATTACAGGCATTGGAAAAGATTTGGTAGTCACACTAGTTGGACAGGGTGCAACGGTGTACGCCCTGACAAAAACGGAAGAATTATTAAATCAGCTGAAAGCTGAGTTACCATCCGTCATCCCAATCCTTGTGGATCTTCGAGATTGGGAAGCTACTGAAAAAGCTTTGGAAAATATTGAGCCAGTTGATCATTTGGTGAATAACGCGGGTGTAGCTATTTCGCAAGACTTTCTTGAGATCACCTCCGATGTTTTTGACACGTGAGAAGTAGTTTTTCAATAAATTATAAAATTACCCCTTTGCTTGCTGCAAAATGCAAACCACTGGTTTTTACAATATGAAAATCGTATTTGCTTAATGCAGAAATCTAATGAAAATGTGTAACTTAATGTTCCAGGATGTTTGACGTGAACGTGAGGGCGATTATTAATGTGTCGCAGATAGTGGCAAAGAAAATGATTGGTGCTGGGATTCACGGCTCAATTGTCAATGTGTCTTCAGTCGTAAGATACCATATTGTTCTACTGGAGGGAAAATATTTGTATCAGTGAATAAAATTGTAAGTTGCAAGCCTTAAGATTTTATTATGTTTTTAACTTATATCACACAGTCTGCCCAGAATGCCGTTAAAGGTCTACTCGCTTACTGTTCGTCGAAAGCAGCAGTTGACATGCTGACAAAAGGGATGGCAGCTGAGTTGGGTAAACACAAGATTCGATTCAATTCTGTGAATCCCACAGTTGTTTGGACAGATATGGGGAAACAACTCTGGACAGATCCGGCTAAATCTGATCCGATCATCGCAAGAATTCCACTGGGAAGGTTTGCTGAGACGGAGGAAGTCATCAATGCCATTCTATTTTTTCTCAGCGACAAAGCGAGCATGACTACTGGAGAGACCTTCCTCATTGACGGAGGATACAATGTCAGTTAATTCTTATCGAAATCAGCCTCAGTTGAAACAGATTTTTGTGCTTTAAAATTCCAAACTCGTTGAATAAAATTAATTCAATTTCAAAATATTGGGAGATTCTGATGGTTAAGTCATAGTCTAAAAAACTTTAAGTTGCATTTAATTCTTGTTTGCAATGAATAATACTGATCAGAGTTGCAAATCTGTAAAATGAATGCTACATATTTGGTTTTATTTAAAACAAGTTTTAAATCCACGAAGGTTGTACAAATTCATTCTTAATGTAGCATAAAATACAACTGACAACAGTTGTAGGTAAATAATATTCGAAAATGATAATAAAAAAGGACCTTATTCACCAGCACACAAATTAAGGTGAAAAATTAGGCCTATAAAATAAATTTTTTTAATTATCTGAAATATTTAACTCATCGATTCCCCAGTCTTCATAACTGCCATCAGGTAAGTAACGCCGAATAATGATGGGGATTTTCCGTTGTTTCAGTTCTTTCATAGCAATTTGGAGAGGATCCGTCTCACCTTCTAACTCGACCATGACGGGGGCACACATACTTATTTGAAGGGCCCGTGTCCCCAGGACCCGAGCCCTTTCATACTTGGTCATATATGGAGTTGTAATTCGTTTTGCGGCTGGAGTGGTGGATGTTTCTCCTTGATTTAATAAATCTATTCCATCCCCTTCCTAAAATTGAGGCAAAAATAGAAACATCGTTACTTCACTATATAATATTTACACACTGATTTAAGTGTTTATGCTGCACAATACTTTGCTAACAGTTAGAAACTTCATCATTTTTATAACTAAAATAAGAACTAGCAAGGTCAGACACAACCTTAAAATGCGAAAAATAAATTTTCTGAAACTTTAAATTAATATATAATATCGCAATACGTTGTAGGTTAAAGTGATTGCACTTTAGGTATGTATATCAAATAGTGTATGAACTCCAAAGCATACTCGTGAACACATGGCACGTTCTAGTACCACAAGTATCCTTCTCGCTCATTAAATTTTAATTTTCCTAGTTACTTACAATTAGTTCATATAATGTTTATCAACAACAAAAATTGTGTAGTTTAATTTTAAATTTGTACCTCATGATGTTCCATATCATCATCCATGCCCGCCTCATCGTCCATATCATCGTAGTCATCTCCACCTCCACCCAGACTGAAATAAACAGATAACTACAGTTAATTATACTATTAAATTAACAATTGCAAAATATTCAATATTACCCCCCATTGCATTTCAAATTTAACCTACAACCTACCCGTCCAAAATTAAATAATTTATTTAAATGCAACCAAAAGCTAACTATCAACTATAGGGACACAAATATACTACTACTGACGTACTAAAAAAATATGGTAGTTAATTATTTTTCTTAAAACATAAAAGGAGGTAAAAGAAAAATGTAGTTTAGTAGAAACAAAATCAAATCAAAAGAAAAATGAAATGCGTAACTTACTCATCAGGCTCGTAGTCATCGTCCGCCATTGCTCTTGGTTAGTTAGACAATTTAATTAACTATGCACCAATACAAATAATAATATCACTGTTATTTCTATTTGTATTTCCAAAATTATTTACTAATTTCGTAAAATCAGATTTCTATCCCGGCCCGTACGTAGCAATCTCAACCTCAACTCTCTCAACTCTCGCGTGTGTATGACGATTAATTGAATTTCGCTCGTCTGGTTTACTTTTTAAAAGTTTTTTCAAGGGTTCGCTCCACAGATGTCAGCCACAGTTCTTTTGTGGGAATCACTGTTACTTTGAAAGTTCTATCAATTTTGCTGTCACTATTTAAATTTTAAATACTAAATTATTTGGTCTAAAATCAGAATATGTAATCAGAATCCCGAATCCGCTTAATCACAAGGTAAGATTCTTCAAAATATCTATAAAATGCAAATATTAAAACGAAATGCATGCACACAAAAACACACGAAAATTAGGAAGTTTATCTCGTTTTCCTAAATTCAATAGTCACTGTAGTTTCACATCGATTAATTTGAATAAACTTTCAATTTTGATTAAAAGAGGATTTTAATTTGACAAGACTACATGTAAGTACACGCTTATAAAAATATAGGCGAATTTACCACATAGCTGTTAATTTTTAACCCATTTTACTGTTGCTCCGATATCTTCAGTCTGCAGTACAATCGACCAACAGTGCTCTACAAGAATTTCCATTTACTTAGGGCTTAGGGCTAAGGAACTTATCGATACTGTTGTTATATTAAGTTTACAGAAATCACGGGTACATCCTGTTGAACGCTTTCATTCATTAAAAACTTTAAAAAAGTTGGATTCGAACTCGCGACCTCGGGCATAGGTGACTTCCTTTTTAACCCTTGGGCTGACACAACACATTTAATAAACGATCTTACGATCATTAATTATTTAGCATACATAATACAGTGTGGTATAAATGCTTCAACAGATTTACTGTATATTTTAACTGATTTGTTGAAAATATGCTACACACGCATAAAATCAAGTTAAAAGGGTTTTTGTTACATGAAGCTAATAATTATTATTGATTTCACCACCCTCGAAAATTTCAAAATTTACATATAAACCTGTCAAAGTAAACAGCTGGGCCTGTTAGCGCAATATTACATAAGACTGTAGTTAAGACCTTTCCTAATCGTGTACTTATATTTCGTTATACATATTGGTTTTTCTGTAGGAAGTACAACAGTAGTGAATTGAATGACATTGCGTGGCCAGTTGGCCAGTCCAGTCCAGTCCAAACCCCGCTGCCCATAATAAAAGTAAGAAGAATTAAGAATTAATTCTTACGCAATGGGTAATGGCCTTGGCTCAAGTATTAAGTACTACAAAGTACAAGCTGTACAGAAATTCTGCATGTTTGTACAAGAGAATTTACTGAATGTTAAATAAACGTACGAACAACTTAACATGTACCTATCAAGAGATGTATACTTTTTTTTTGGAGAATCAGGAGAATGTTACAGAAGGGAGGATTATTGATGGAATTGGAATGGACAACACAATTTGCTGTCAATGCATGAACAGCATTAGCATTTCAATTCAATTCATTTCTATCCGTGGTCCTGGTCATTTCATTCCATTCTCATCTCTCTTATAATATATGCTCATCCCTATGTCGTTGTCCTTTTCGTCGTTATTATGCGTCGTCCCTAAAACTTTTCTCTGTTCCCTAAATCACAATACCAAATCCACAAATACGAGTATTGTTCACTTAACCAAAGTTATGCCAACATTAACAAAACAACTAACAACTGCCAAAGGACCAAACCAAAACCAAGCCCTAAATCCCAAACAAACACCCATAAACCAAATAGCATCATGAACTACGCTCACGCTCCCACACACACACAGTGCATTAGTGCATCATAATAAGTAGGTACATATCATTATCATGGGATTATCCAATTCAGTCTTTAAGTTGCAAAATAGGCTATCTATACATACTTTTCCGAAATAAGTGCAGATACATTGGCTTGTACAAAACTCACAGTTTACTTAATTTATTGCCATTATGTCGCTTTGAATTACGTAGATACTTGGATGCTAATTGGATATTTAATTATGCTTAAAATTAATTAATTATGCTTTATTTAAAATGCTCTATCTACAAAAAAATTAAAATATCATTATGCTAAAAGCATATTATTACAATTTTCAAGAACATGTAAATAGAAAATTTTGCTACTTTCAAAACCAAGTAAATACAGCATTTTGTATACTTTTTAAAAATAAGAAAAGATATTTTGCGCTATTCTAAAACTTGTAAATAGAACACTTTGTACTATTTCAAAACATGTAAATAGAACATTTTGTACTTTTCAAAACATGTAAACAGAAAATTTTGTACTTTTTCAAAACCAAGTAAATACATCATATTGTTCTTTTAAAAAATAAGTAAATGAAATATTTTGCACTTTTCTAAAAACATGTAAACAGAACATTTTGCAATTTTCAAAATTATGTAAATAAAACATTTTGCACTTTTTACAAGTTCGTAATTAACACATTAAGCATATATCTATATCTCATTTAATGTTGTTTTTTGATGTAGCTCATTTTAATTCTAGCTTAAATTGGAGATGGACCATTTTGAGTCTTCGTCTTCACTCACGATATAAGTCATGAGAAGTAGGCGTAGGCATACAATTTACCCCTAATGCTTAATACAGTCAGTACATATTGTTTTACTTAATGCTGTGCTGGTCCCTACTTTTCCAAATCCAAATCCTCATCAAAACTTCCAAACTTTTCCCGAGATCCAGGACGGTTGAAGGTGACGGTGACGGTGAAAGGCAAAGCTGAAAAATAGACAGAACGTGAAATGTAAATACATAGCCATAGCGGATAAAGCACCTACTTACATACATCATATCGCAGTACACACATGCATATCAGTAATATGTATTTTCAGTACTCTGTGATTCGAGTACGTACTAGTCACTAGTTAATCGCATCCGTACTTCGTACCGTACCGTACCGTACGCGTACGCCGTCCATTAACATCACATTCCTCCCGACATTCCCTCTGTATGTCGATGTGGATGTCATTTCCAGTTCTATAGTCTCAATCCGAGACCCGAGTAACAGGAACGAAAACGAAGAGAAGGACCGACGCGCAGTGCATTACATAATCCGCTTTAGAAGACTGATCTTTTATTTATGTTTTTTTTCTCTCTTTTTCTTTTACTCTTGAATGTTGAATCAGGCCGAATAGCGGATGGGAGATCTAAATCCAAATCCAACAAAAATCCAACGCATAGCTGGCAGAGTATGCAGTCTGCATAGAATAGACTTTATGTAATTCTAAAATTCTAATTCTAATCTGTCATGGGTCGTGGGTCACATAGTCACTATACAGTATAGTTCGGCTGTCCAATTCCTATGCCTATGTCTGCCTCTGCCTCTGACGATGTAGCCAGATCCAGAGAGCCAGCTAAAAGAACAGTACCAACACCAACCAAGTACCAAAAAGACGTCATAAATTCGAGCCTGTTTTCACTTTTAATCCAAGTACATAAGTTTGTTGGTTTTGGTTGCATTGTTCAAGCTGTGTTCGATGCCTTTTCCTTATTTTTTCGAGGTTCACTCATCCGACCGCAACAATACAATATTATAGTGTTCGGCAAGAGTATCTTTTCTTCAACATCTTTCCGCCTCATCAAAGTTACCTATTTAGTGTTCAGTTCTGAGCTGAGTTCAGATTATTAAAGAGATTTTCAAGACTAAACCCCCTTGTTTGACGATTAGTATTATTCTCCATAAGTAAATAATGTTCTAACTCTAACGGAACAACAGCGATAACGAGTATCGGGAACCTCACCGACAGTTCACAGCAACAACCCAGCACAAGTGATACAATGACAACAAGGTACAAAAAGTACAAAGGCGGACACGCTCATTGTTTGAGACTTATTTAAATCTATGAATGAGGTGATGATACTGAGGGATACGAACCATAAACGATACCGAAAGATAGAAAAAAAATTAAATGAAAAGGCGTCACAGGGATCACGCGTCTAAAAACCATAAAGCCATCACCAAATCACCATGGAACGGTCCAAATATTTAAATATGTACACCTACTACAAAACATATTTGAGGGCTTTACAGTTGTAAATTGCAAAGGATCTGGTGGATCTATCACAAATTTCAAACTTTGGTAAGAGATACTTAAAGGCCTACTAACTTACCAATGCCCATATTCTATGACGAAAAAATTGTACCAAAAATTATTAAAGCATTTTCTTTAAAGGAAGTATCGCCTGAAGTAATGCGGTTTATGATTTTTAGTGCATTGCTCAAACAGGCAAAAAATATATTTAATACTTGTGTGAATTTTAAATAAATCATAATGTTGTTACGTATATTGCTGCTTATAAGGAAATATAGGCCCTTTATTGGGTAATGTAATATTGGCCTGTAACCATTTTTATTACGTGTTATTATAGCGGCTTGTTAGTTATGGTTGATTTGCTCTGTTTTGTTATGGATTTTGGATTTGAATTTAATGTGTTTGGTAATGCACATTCTGTGTACTTAAATGATTAATACAGTGTGTTAATAATAGCAATTACATGCGGAATATATTTTTCTCCATCGCATCGCTCTGCGTCCCGGCTTAAAATTGCTTGTTCGAAGCCGATGCCGATGCCGAAGCCGAAGCTCGACTACTATACACGCTTGAGTTGAGGGGATCTGATACACTGACGACAACGACGATGTTCTTTTATTTCCTTCGGGGCTTCGGGTATTTGCGAGCCTATAATATGTCGTCAGTCTTTTGCCTATTCCTTCTCCCCCAAATAGCAAAGGATTAGTTGACAGACTACGAAAAAAAAAGAATACAAAATACAAACTATATAGGAGAGTACGACTATACTGAATTGAATAGCTATAGTACCATACTTCTATGAGATGATACTTTATTTTAGGTCCAGGTCCCGGGTCCTACACTTAAGGTACTATTACTATTGGTACAAGAAACGAAAACGACTATAGTATATAGGTACGCTATATTTTTCAACCAGATTTGAGCATATGCACGGAGATGGAGACGATTCAGAATTAGAGGACTACTCAGACACAAAGTGAAATAAAACTAATCCTATTTCATAGCTGAGAAACTCGTCTCTGTTATTATACACGCTCATGAATTTAATCCTTTACACAGATTGTCGCATAGTATTTCATTTTTCAATCTTTGCCCCCTTCGCATCGCTCAAGAAGTGTAGACTTTTTTTGAATGTTTTTGTATACGTCACGTCGTAATGAAAGTATTTGCTTCATTCTATTATAGACTGTACTTACAGTCACATTACAGTCTATATATCATGCAGCTATGCAATTTTTAAACCTTCCTTAGTCAGGATATTATTATGTAAATAAATTTGTTTACAGATAAACAATCTGTATAATCTGCAAAATTGACATTTAAAAGCTTATCTACACAGGATCGAAATGAAATCCAGTAATCCAGAAGAGATCTCGTATATTTAAAGCAGTTTTGATTTTATTAATAATTTTATTTTGCTCATTTTTCACATGAAATGGAAAATTTGTTATAATACATAATTTGCATTAATCAAAATCAAGGAATCAAGGAATGTAATATTATTGCAAGTACAGATATCCATCGTCCTCAGTCAAGATATGCTAGTCAACTAAAGTTAGTCATAATTTATTTTTATTTATTGTAAATTTACCCAAACTAAGTTATTTAAAATCAGGAATACCATACACTTTTATGGCACTCTTAGGTTTTAAATTCTGTATTAAAATTTTTCAATATCGCAAAAGTAAGGAAGGTAAAGACAAGTCAGGAATCGGAATCATGGTAATGGTCACTATAGAGGCTAGGTCTTGGGCTTCTCAGTATTTTGGGATCCGGAGTTGAGAGGGTCCAAGGGTACGAGGGACATCCCGACGAGAATAATGCGCCAAAGATGGAACAATTAAACCCTTATTTTAAATTCAAGAGAGACCTAAGAGACTTTAATTATTTAATGCAAAGATTGAATAATATTATCCAGTCTTATAGAGTCTCGTGTACTAATACATAATTTCATATAGAAATGGCAATGGTAATAATTCTAAAACCCGAATTTAAACAAACAACAACTGTTTTTGGTCCTTGTCATCATAAAAATTGTCGACTGCTGCGTTGAGTTTTGTATGCCAATTATCGTAACACGTCTTCGACTGATGGATGCATTTGCGAAGGTAACGTTCTTGATAGTCATCCATGGACGAATCCGACGTCAAAGACACACTTCCGCGTCTTCTTGTATTGCAAACATTAAAGTTTTGACACCTTCTGTAATGGGCGCTAGCTGAGCTGCAATCGTCTCCATTATTCCATACTTCCGTATTGTTTTCGTCAGAATGTCCTTCGTATCCTTGGACCCTCTTAACTCCGGATCCGAATATACTCAGAAGCCCAAGAGCCAAGCCTCTGGTGACCATTAGCATGGTTCCGGATCCTGACCGTGCCTTCCTCACATTCGCTATACTGAAAAATTTAAATTCAGAATTTATAACATACCAGTTCCGTAAAGTGTATAGTATTCCTCATTTTAAATAAATTAGTTTCGGTAAATTTACAATAAAGAAAAATAAAATATGACTAACTTTAATTTAGTTGGCTATAACATGTCTTGAATAAGGAGGATGGAAGTAGACATCCCGGGAGAAGAGTTTGAGATTGGTTGAGTGTTGAATTTTAACTGAAATATGTAAAGTATGTTTGTAGGTGGTACGGTCTATTCTGTGAACATAATGACTTCCTAGTTTAATCTACTTACTCATGTTAATTCAATTAATCATTTGTATTCATTGTATTAATTATTGTGTTTGACAGTACAATAAACTTGATATAATTACATATCTACATTAAATACGATTACAATGGCCCCACGCATTGAGCACAAACTAATTATCGTAATTACAATTCGACTGATTCAGCTATTCAAAATTCAATGCATCTATTCTGCTATTCATAGGATGAAATATAAAATCGTTTTGAAACAAAAACAATATAATATTTAAGTTGTTGTCAATGGAAAATTGGGTATGAATCGCTATATGCTACGACATCATTTTGCCCGTAACCAATTCTCGGTTGCGCCAGCAGTACACGCAACTTGACAGTTATAATCATCTATATAATCTATAATAATTTTCAGCGAATTTTTGAGCTGTTATTGATAAGGATTGTATTCATTCCGCTTTATATAGCTTTAAAATTTGTTAAGCTTTGCGCATTTGCGATGAGTTGTGTTAATGAAACAAGCCAGAGTTTCCTATAAAACCAAACGGTAGAAAAATTACTTGACGATGACACATTTTTTCAACCCCGTAATGGTTTTACGGTCACACTGTGATCAAAATGAATGTTTCATGTGGGGACTAATGTATCTGAGGGTGGACACACAAATATTTGAATTTTTTCATTAAAAAGTTATGCATCTCTGAATTGATCATATGCTATATGTTGAGGCTATTTCAGTTATTAGACACCCGTTTTTCGATTTTTAATTCGTTTTTTCGAATAACTTGACCTGCAGAGGTCAACTAAAGCTTAAGCACAGTCATTAGTTGGTTGACATTCAAAAATAATTATATCACCAGTGCAGTGTAGTAGTGGAGTGGTCAAAAACGGGTGAGTCTATTTCAAAGGGACACACTGTACATATATGTATTATTAATTTGAATTTCAAAAACATTACTCTAATAATTGAAGTTGGCAAGGTGGCTGCGAAAATAAAATCTTGGGGAAATATTTCTAAAGTCAAAATATGAAATAAACTACTGCTTTCGCTCATAATCTAAAAATTATTGAAATAATTATTGCTATTTTTCGATTGCTCAGAATTCGCAGATTTATTCGAGTGAGTATGAATACTAAGTATAAGAGTAAGAAGTCTTCTGGTTACATGCATTTCTGACCTAAAATCGGGGCCGGGAGCGCTGACGACTACGACCACGATGCACACAAATTAAGCTAGTAGCCTATTAAAATTTAGTGAAAAACTGATATTACGAAATAAGAGACGAGAACGATCAGTTTTATTTATTTCAGAGAGAATAATAATTTCATTAAAAAATTGTAAGTTGTAACATACCACATTAATTTAAGTCAATTTGGCATCAGCCCATACAACATTTACAAATTACGAATTAATATTGTTAAAAAAAAGCTCAAAATTATTAAAAAGCACATCAACTGGCGAACCAATCAAGTGTAAATTATTTTGAGTAAGCAAGCATGAAAGTACCTGAAGATCCGGACCAGAATGATCCAATAAAACTAGCAGCCACGATACTTTCCCAAATATTCTTAATTTTCGGTGGAGCAGTTCCATACATTCCTCAGTATGCAGAAATTGTTGATACGGGGAACACAAAAGGATTTTCACTTTATGTGTCCTTAGCTATGGTCATGGCGAGCCTTCTTCGAATTAGTTATTGGTAACTTATAGTAAAAGCATTACATAGTCTATTAGCACTTTACACATGTCACTACTTAACTAAACTTCATTAAGGATAAGGATAGCCACTGATCATTGAAATTGTAAAAGTTTCGTTTGTGCTGAACACTATTACATTTAGGTTTGGTGTACATTATGAAACTCCTCTCCTTCTGAACGCTATCGTGATGATCATTGTTATGGTTGCCATGATAGAACTTCGACTTCGAACAGAGCGCAACAAAGGGAAATACCGAAACGAGCATTTTTTCTTGGGTTATTTTTTTATATTTGAGATTTTTGATTCTGTGAATTTAAATATTGGGTAGCTTAAATATTGTAAATTATTAATCAATGCATTTTGTACAACAATACTCTGCTATGATGATTAACAGATCTAGAGCTGGCGTATTTATGGAAATGGACGGATCTTCTATCATATTTTGAGGCTATGATATTTGTTCTCCTTTCCTCAACGTTTCTAGTCATATTCTTGGGCTGGATTCCGGGAATCACTGAAGGCGTGGGCTACGCTGCACTCCTCACGGAATCCCTACTTCCTCTCCCGCAGTTTATAAGCAATTACGAGAACAAGACCACGCATGGAATGAAGTAATTATCATTATAAAAAGAAAATCACAAATAATTAAAATCACGATTAAAATCAAATCATTATTTAAATTAGTGGCAATAAATAATTTTTGCAATAAATTTTAGCTTTTGAAAATAAGGTAAAGACCCTATGCAGATTTCCTGCGGTTAAACTTTTACCATTTAACTTCGGTTTGTTAAAAATAACTAAAATATTGATATTATTTCTTATTTTATATTACAGTAAAGCAATGGTGTGTCTCTGGGGAATGGGAGATCTTTTCAAAATAGTTTATTTTATTCTTCGAACTGTTCCAACACCATTCGTGCTGGGGGCCAGTATTCAGTTTACTCTGGATTTGCTCATTTTGGCTCAAATATTTGTGTATGGAGATCAACCTAAAGCAAGAATTAGCTTTGAATTAAATTTGGATCGAGTAGTATCCTGATCATAATAATGAAAATTATACTACTAGATTGCTGATTGTGCTAATCGCTCAAACTGGCACTTTTGATATGACTTGTCTTCGCAAGCTTATTTATATTCGAATATGAATTTGAACTTCTATACATTTATAACTGTAGAATCTAATGCACATTTTATGTACTTTTCTTGCCTTGTTGTACATAAGTTGTTCCTTTCCTCGATTCTTCGAATAGTTCGAATTCTTTCTATATGTTATGTAAATTGCCAGTTTATACGATTTAGCAGTATTAGCACATGAAAAATCATTTATTAATATTATTATTCAAATCTTTTGATTGACGACGGTCGAATAACTATGTACGACATTTATTCATACCTGAGCAGGTATGAATAAGCACTTACATTATGAAGAAGCAATCAAAATCAATACAAAATAGACATAAATTAAATAAACGGCTAATTGCCTGTTTCACTGTAGCGTTAACTGGGTTGACAAATTCAATGGATTCTACCAGCGAAATAAATTATGCATAAATGAATAAAATGCTATTTTTAGATTTTACTTCATAATGTAAAATTATGAGGACGAGGAAAAAGATAAGATTAAAACTACATTGATTAATTCACGAGTACATAATGTGTTGCACTTAAATTATAAAAGCTCGATGTGTTTAAATTATTCCTAGACCTATATAATGATAATAATGAATAACCAAGCAAGAATTACGCAATTTAATTTATATAACAGTTCATAAATAATAGTAAGACAGTCACCGCAGTATACACTACATATATGTACACAGTTCGAAGAAATCTAGAAACGCATTTTAGTACCATACATATTTATGATAGTTTTTAGTCGCCCACTAATATTCATAAATACGTAGGACGTAGACGTAAGGTCTACTTCTACTGCATAAGATCCTTATAAAATGGTGCGTAGCATTAAGCAGCAAAGCATACTTTTAGAAGATATTATTATCAAAACTGAAAACTTAAGAAACTTGAAGTCAAAAAATCGACTCGTCGTCGTCTTTCGACGAAACTCAAACTCAATAAACTTGAGACTTGAGTTGTGTGGGTAATGTAAACACTGCACCTTCTCATTCTCCCTTCTCAAGATCTTAAGTATTCCAGATCCCACCCTATCCTATCGTACACCAACGCATCGGGATCCGATTCTCCTCCCCCCTCCTCCCCACAACTCACATACAGAACAGATGCCGAAAAAGAAAACCAAATACGGAAACTGAATTATACCTTTAGCCATCAAACCTAAATATAGGAATAATAAAAACCATGTGACAGAACCGAAACCGTATGTTATATTAGTGAATAGAAGAAATACAAGAGGAACAGAATAATTGAGAGAGTAACTGGTGAATTGGAAATTAGAATATGTATTGGAACACTACATACAAAACAGTTGTGGATACAATGACAAACTGTCTCCGTTTTCGGTTTTTGCTTTCAACTCCCTTAGGTCCTTCAAGTTCTTTAATAACTAGTTCGTCAGTTTTCCTTTCTTTATTGTCTTTTCCATCGTCAGTATTGAGTTTTTCTCCTTATATTATTCAAGCCGTTTGAAACTCTTGAGAAACTGAGAAAACGCAAAAAAAATGAGACGAACTTGCTGGCAAAATGAAATGACTTCACGCTTATTACACAGTGAGTGAAAGAAGGTGAAAATTACTTTTAGTCAGCAAAACGAACTTAAAAGTAAGGGCGGAAATTAAAACGCGCGGGTTATTACAAAATGTAGAATTTCGACGTCTTTTTATAAACTGATTTTATTTTTATTACGTCAGACGACAAGTACAGAAAATATACGAACAGATTAAGATTTTATTATTATTAACAGCTTTTTATTTCATTAATAGTTCATCTACGTACTTACTACCTATTTTGGTAAACATCAACTTTTGCCTGAAAATTGGAATAAAAACGACTAATTTAACTATGTTTATAAAAGCAGCTGTTTATATTTAATTGAATTGCTCACATAACTTGCAAAATGCAAAGCAAAGCACTGACGCTGAGGCAAATCTATAGTTTTATACGCCAGAATTTTACCTTTCTTTCACTGGAATGTTCAACATCAACATCCTATATACCCTACCGCTCACGACCGTACTGAATGACAGCTAATTAATCTATATCAACGGAAACCATGCATGCAGTGTCCACATGTATTATACACAGCTTATATCATCATAATATATTATAGTACCCTGATACTGATATAATTTGGTACACAGTTTTCCGGCCTCAGTGCAGTGTATGTTTGCGCCTAGTTCTTTAGATGGCTTTTGGTGTGGTTTATGGGTTTGGGTTTGATGTTGATCTTCGTGCATCGTTGTTGTTTCTTTTTCATGATCCTGAATCTTGAAATCTTGACGCACCGAATGCAATGCAGAACCTTCGATGTGGTTCTTCAGATTATGTGCATTGTGTGTGTGTGTGTGTGCAGTGACGACGACGAGAACGACAAGCGACCGACGAATCCAATGTGCTAATGACTGACATGACAAAACTTTTCCATTTATTTTTTTTTCTCGCTCGCTATTCTTTGTCTTGCTTTTCCACTTTTCCCCACATTCGAATTTCCATAAGACTTCACCCACCTTACCCAGTAGTACTGACTACGGTCTTACTAGTTACATAGATGAAAGTTCGGTTTCGGTTCGGTTGAATGTAATGAGTGCGTCAAGAAACTTGGATTGGGCTGCATTGTACTCGCTTCCCTAAGCAGGACTGACAGACAGGCATCTCGAAACCGAAACTCTCCCGAAACCGAAGTTAATGTTTAAATCGGGAATGGGATTTTCTCTACTTACAAATCAACGTATTTTAGTTTCTATTTCTATTTTTCCTCGACTTGAGACTCCAGCAGAACTCCAAAAACACAATAGGTTGTCACGATTGTATGTGCTTATTACAGTAGAGAATTTCAAACGAAAATGACTTCCTTCCTATTTACATGTTATAGTTCTGATTTTTTCTTCCGAAAGAACCTATAATTAGACAATTTTGATACTTTTTCAAAAACGTGTGATTCAAATAACGTGTAGTATGGCTTACGTAAAACCCTGCTGTTAATAAGCTGCTAAATAAATTGTGTGTACATCATAGGGAAAAGTAGTACTACACACACAAAGTAAATTTTAATAATAGGTATATCTACATAGGCACAATTACATGTAGATAATAAATACACTTAATAAATGGATAGTTGATAATACTCCAAAAGACAAATTGAATAAACATTGGCACGTTTCCACGGTCAGATTTTTCGATAATTCTAAAGTATTATTTTGCCTCTATGTGAATCACTATTAAATATTATCTCCCATAAATCTGCTGATCTGTTTCCACAATTCATGCTGTGCTGTGGGTCTAGTCTAGATTCTACATAGATTCATATTCCAGATCTTCGGATTTTGTCTGACATAAGCTCGGTCATCTGCGTCGTCGGTTTTGGTTTCGATTTCGGTGGATCCTCTCAACACAACACATCATTTGATTGTGAACAATAATGTGAACACACTGCACTGCAACTGCAGGGGAAAATATAGAAGAACCAAAAAGAACAAGAGATAAATTCATAAATAGATGCCATCTCGATCTCACTAGTCAGTTTCATGATGAATGTAATAATAGGAAAAGATTCATTGATTTGATAGCATGATCGCTGTCTATTTTTATCCTTTGTATTTTGTTTGTATTTCCTATAATTTGTCATAGAGGGTCAGAGGATTAACAATTTTGTCATTATCATCCTCACTGCAGACGTACACCCTTTGCGTAGGTTGCGTATACTTATAAGGATTTCACCCGAAAACATGTGTATAGTCTTCACACAATGACATCAATTCACAAAGGATTAGTACCTACAATATACAAGTTTGTATTCTTTTTTGAATTCAGAATATTTGAATTTGATCTGTGCACAAGTTGATTTTTATTTCTATATTCTTCAAATAGTTGTATTTACATAATTATTGTCATTAACAGTTATAAATTTCGACATAATTGATCCTGCCGTTGCGCGTTGATAAAAAAAAGCAACAAGCTGCTTCTCTACTATATTTTAAGTCTATTTTATGTGTGTATGTATTTACGTATTTAATATTGTTCGGAACAAACTACAGATATCAACGATTAACAAATCCTACAAGTAGCAAGATTAGTTTTTTTTTGAATGTTTAAAATTTGCCATTTTGCCCCCTGATACTTTATATAAAAAGGGTCGATTTTTATAGTGACAATTGATAATGCCATTTATTTTTATTGGTTTTAAACTTCTGTATTCCGTGTATAGCTAAAGATAAATCTGCATTATAGAAGTATGTACCAGCATATAGATGAGATAGTGCAGGTTTCGAAAGGCAGTTTGATTTATTCACGGCTCCGGGCGAGGGGTCATGTATGTGATATTGGGATTACTTATGCTGGTTGGCTGAGCCAATAATAGAAATGCAAAGTGCAATAATGGAAATGAAATTACTAATAAAATTTAAAGTGTTTACCATAACGTGCCATGGGGTTCGTTGTTGTTATGAATAATTAACGTATTGAAATTTGTAATGAATTAATCAATTGACAATCAGTCAATTGGATTTTTTGGGAAGGCGCTTATTTGAGACTAGGCACTGATTCGGATATTTACTGTGCATGGATTAAATACTCCATAAAGCTCATTTGTGAGCATATTATTGGTAATCGATCTAATTACGCATTTATTTAATTGGGATAACGATGCATTATTACATAAGATGAGTGAGTGGAAAGATTTTAGGTAATTAATAACAGCGTATTGTAAAAATGTAATGTAAAACCATGCGCAAAGTGTGGGTGAATTTGCATACTAAATCGTATTGATTTTTTATCGCAGTTGAGTTAAAAACATTATTTTTTTTGTGCATCGCCATATCATAAAGTTTATTTTTTCCTCCAGCGGAGGTTTGAACTTGGAGGTGGTCGTGGTTGAATGTTAATATTACGTAATATGGTGAAGTGGTTGACACTTTCAGAACGCCCTGCCACGTGCCTTGTAATTTTCTGTGGAGCCCTTTACCCTCTCTTACCTTCTATATAAGCAGTAACTTCAGCGGACAAAACATCGGATAAAAAAAGCAGCACAATAATATCTCTCATTTATTTCCTGAGCCTTTAAACCATTCCAAAGTCCCAAGCTGAAGTCATTCATGTATAACAAAGGTACCTACTTACAATTACAACCAAATACAAAAATAACAAAAATCCACCCTATAAGAAATATGTAGACATCTCGACAGTTATATTGTAGCCAAACCTTATAACCCAACTGCAGCCACAATATTAAAAAACAAAAACATTTCCATTATGAAATATTATTATTGTCATTATCGAGCGGCGATCCGCCAGACGACTGACGGCCGGTGAGCCGACTGATGACTCTACCCATTACCCATCCCGCATCCGGAGCCGGAGCCGGAACCCGGAATTCGGAGTCATACTAAAATAATAACAAAATCTATATAGGTAAAGGAAGTGTAAAGTGCTGTATATACGTCTGTGTAAAATAAATGCAAGATTGAACGTGACTTAATAAATGACCAAGACTCAGCCATACGACTAATATTTTAATGTCCAAGTATTGTATCCCCCATCCCATAATCCCATCGAATTCACACCACACAAGACCACAGAGCAGAGATACACATATCCATTTGGACATCGTCGCCCGGGACCGGGACTGAAACCAAGGCACACGACCTACCAACATCAAACCAACGTCGTCTCCCTTTGTTTTCCACAGTATACTCATCCGCACTTTATAAAGTTAGATGGGGGTTTGGAGGGTTCTTTAAAAAACCGAAGCCGAAAACCCAAACACCGTCAACGTCAACGTACGTAGTAGACGGCGACGTGGAACGTGGGCCGTTGAGTTACTGTTACCGTTGATGCTATGTCATGCCGAAGTCGAAGTCGTCGAAGTCGACGAGCAAAAAACTGGGCAGAAGCTACCCAAGTAATTAACCTTACTCCGTCGCCGCGTTAAATAATCATAATCATAACCAGAATCAAACTTTACAATTTATGATGGGCTCTGATCAGCCACAAAATGCTGTTGTTGTACTTCAAAAAAGTACTGTGGCCCAACCGCGGATCCAGAGGGGGGGGGGGCTAGGAGGCTTTAGCCCTCCCCCCAGAAGGCGATTTTTTAACATTGCAGGGATACGAGCGGCCATTTTCAATATGGCGGCTTAACATTGTTAGCCCCCCCAGGCGGCCATTAGCCCCCCCCCCCCACCCAGAAAAAAATCCTGGATCCGCCGCTGCTGTGGCCCACAATAATTTTTTCAAGTACAACAACAGCAGTATATGTATGTAAGTGTTTTTATTTAAAGCGTATAAATCAATCAATTTTAGTCACACTGCACTGCACTATGTGAACATCCCAAAACAACAGAAAAATCTCACTACTATTACAGATAGTCAAAATTAAAATGCCTTTAAGCATCAAAACTGTTTTGTTTTGTATAATAATTGATTGCTATAAAGTGTCATATCGTGCGTTAATAATCAAGCTGACTCATGCCCAATTTAAACTAGAATTAAAATGAGCTATGCTAAAAAATACAACACTATATGAGATAGAATGTGAATTAAATTGAGTAATACAATTAAATTATGGAGTGCCTAAAATGTTTTAAGAGTTTTTGAAATGTTCCAAATATTCTATTTGCATGTTTTAGAAAATTTTAAAAGGTTCTATTTTTGTGTTTTAGAAAATTTTAAAAGATTCTAATTACATGTTTTTAGAAAAATGTAAAATGTTCTAATTACATGCTTTTGATCATTGCAAAATGTTCTAATTAAGTGTTTTTAGAAAAGTGTAAAAGGCACTTTTTGCATATTTTAGAAAAGTGCAAAACGTTCTAATTAAATGTTTTTAAAAAGTGTAAAATGCTCTAAATTCATGTTTTTAGAAAATTGTAAAAGGTTTTATTTACATGCTTTTGAAAAAAGGATCAAGATATTTTAATTTTTCCGTAGATTTTTTTAGAGAAAAACAAATTATAGGTTTATTTTGCTTCTTCCGTTGAAATATACAGTTTTTAATGCTACATACACAGTAATATTCTTTTGGAAAAGATGAAGAAAAAACAACATGATTAAATTCATTGTATCACAACTGACTCCTGACTGTATTAAAATCATTGCACCTTTTGACAATGTATATGGTGTATTGAAAGTTTTTCAAATAGAAACACGAAATAAATAGACAGCTATAGAAACTAATGGAAAGTGTGGGTGGAGTGTAAAATTTATTGTCGCCTATATCCCTGTACCTTACATCAGTAGCTCCAGATCCCTCTGCAGATTACGTAATGTCAATATGTCACTCTAAATTCTTTTGCTTTCCGCAAAGTAAAGTAAACCCACTTTGCTTTCAAATAGGAGAGACAGAGAAACAGAACACATGGCGCTGACCATGACCCTGGCCATGCCATGGCATATTGGCTTTTATCTCCCCATATATTAAATAATTATTTATGTATTTTTTTCTTTTATATCTTTGTACGTATTAAGGGAAGATGCGATCAGGAATATGATCGAGTGAAAGATTTCGATTTAGAGATTAAAAGTATTCAGTGCGAAAGCAACCACTGCACTGCACTGCACAGCACTGCACTCGGCTCTCATCCTAACTTATCGTTAGGCTTTTAAGCAGAGTGTAAACATCACACGGAATTGATCTCAGGGATGAAATTGATAATCATAATGATAATGTATGGGGATGGGGATTAACATTACCATGCCATGAATGAATGAGTGTACTTATCCTCCTTAGTCGCCCTCGCCCTATTAGCACTTTGTACTTTGCTCAATTTTCAAAGCATAACATACACAAAGGGAACGCTCATAAATTACGTCGTACTTTAAGGGGGGTAGGGGTACAAGTTATGCCTGACCTTTTACACTGGCGGAAATACCAAAAAGGAGGGGGAGGGGGTGTTGGGGTTCGAAATTTCCGATTTGTTTCCCACGTAATTTATGGACGCTCTCAAAGATATTACTGCTGTAATATTTGTAATTGTAAGGGGGATGCACCTAAAAGGCATCAGTGTTGAATATGAATTTTGTACTGAGCACTATGTATAGGCTATTTGTGTTTATACGGTACGGTACAGTGCAGAGTAAACCCCTACTTAACTTTTGGGGGTATATTTTATTATGAATGAGTATTTGTTAAAAAGCGTTGACGTTTCCACTTCTATCTCCCGTACAGAGTTACACACGCACATGTTCAAAAGTTCATCCGGAGGAACAATAACAGACGCGACATGTGGTGGTGGTTGTGGTTTATTGATTTCCTATTCCTTGGTATTGGTATTTTGGACATTATAGGCGACTGTAAGTAGGCACTTTTGTGGTGGGATTAAAAGTGGGCATTGTACACTTTGTAAAAGCAGCAATAAAATTACATATAGGTATACCTATAAAGTATGCAATTTGTATTATTGGTAACTCAGAGTACCTATATATGTTTGATTTTGAATTGATGAGTTGCTATATCAGTAGACCCAGTGACCATTTTTAGCAAAATAATACAAAATGCACCGTTTCCAAAAAACAATGTAATGATCCCAAAAGCATAATATTCAAATAAACCATTTTGCACTTTTCAAAACCAAGTAAATTGCACATTTTGCACATTTTAAAAATATGTAAATAGAGCATTTTGAACTTTAAAAAAATATGTAAATAGAGCATTTTGAACTTTTAAAAAATATGTAATTAGAAAATTTTTCATCTCTTACAAATATGTATGAATAGAATATTTTACACATTTCAAAAAACGCGTAAATAAAACATTTTGCATTTTTCAAATACTCATAATCAGCATTGTACGCATCTATCTCATAGGGATGTTTTGAAACAGCTCATTTTGATTCTAGCTGGAAATTGATATTTAGGTCATTTTGGTTCTTCACACAGACAATATACTGATATGTACTAGTTTACCTATTTATAATAATTGCATCTGCCTGCCGTCGACGTGTTACACATTGTCGGTGAAGGATCAAATCGGTGCACTTCCAATTTTTTCTAAAAGCAAAACGGTTTCCTTCCATTAAAACTGCCAACAAAGGAAACCGTTTTGCTTTTAGAAAAAATTGGAAGGACATCAATTTGCTTCTAGCAAAAATTGGAAGGAAAAGGAAACCGATTTGCTCCTTCCCCGACGACATAACGCATTTTGTTAGTTAAATACTTTTTTTGTAATAATAACATACAAAACTATAAATTTTCTCGGATAGGCCCAGCCAGCCAGGTGTGGAGCTGGAAAATAAGAAACTTAAATTAAATTAGTTAAATTACATTTTATAGAGGAGGGGATTGAATACCAATGGAATTATTATTTTTATTGTAGCAATTGTGATTACGATTTGGATAAAACGGCGGGGCAATTTCTAAGACCACACGCACACGGGTGTGGTAGCGGTGTATAGAGATGGACAAACCACCAAATACCGAATCAACGGCAACGGCAGGCAATAATGCGTGTAAAAATGTTACATGTTCCAAAAAGTCCTGCACTTTTCTGTACTGAAGACTCTAGGTAACTTACTACATACTACATCTTAGGTACATGCTCGTCAGCAGACATTGCATTAGCTGGCGGCTCTCAGCTCCATGGCCATGGTAAAATGGAGGGAAGCTTTTATCACTTCCCTTCCTCAACATTTTTAGGACTCGAACCACTTAAGACTAAAAAACAGGATGTGCGTCTTGAAAATATTTCTAAAGTTCCTCAAACGTTTTGTATTTATAGGAACTGCCTACCCGTATGTAAGTAATATGTTTTCGCATCTGAACAATGAAGCTCCAAAATTAAAAGAAATTGATATTACATTCATACCTATGATGAAACTTGTGGTTTTACACTGTATTTAATTAGTGCATTGCCACCACTTAGTTTGACATAGATTTTGTAGCTAATACGTACTGTACAACAAGCGCACATATTTATAAAATTGTAAACTTTGAATTTGTGAAGATGCAAAAGCCTATATAGAATTAAAGTGCATGCCCCTAAAATCTTTGACTGCTGTATTAGTTCTTAAATGGAAGTATGGGAAAAAATCCTGGAAATAAAAGAGACACGACCTGCCCTAATAGGAAGCCATTAGCGGCAGGGCGCACGGGCTCGTTCTTGGGCCGGTAGGCGCTAAGTTTAAATAATTTATTATTAGTATAAATGTGTATTCCTGTGTGTTCATGCATAGTACTTACTGTTGACTGTACGTAGTGAACATTTTAAATTGGATAAGTGTTTCTTCGGGAGTCGGGATCGGGAGTCGGGAATGGAACTTACAAAAGGGACAAGTATGGGTGAAAAATGGTAAGTAGGCTCTAAAGACGTGTGAAAGCATGAAGCGTTCCGGTCACAGAGCATAGTACATACATATAGACAGCCACGAGATAAATATACAGAAATATTAAAAGGTTTTTTTTTCTTCCTTTCCTTCTTCGAGATCTTAAACGGTCCATTTACTTTGCACGTATTTGGGGAATTTGTATTTCTATTCTTTATTTCTTTTCATACTAAATTGTGAAATACTCTGCAATACTACAAGCCCCAGATTGTTTATGTAGACATCTGTACGGTGTGTAATGGGCACTTAGATAGACACTTTACTTAAGTTATTTTTGTTAAAAATTTGAACCGTTTGCTTAGTCTCGTTCTGCGGTGTAACATTTTAAAGTGTCAGTCAAACCAAGACGTTAAACTTGAAACTTTGCAATCCCCGGTTTCGGATTTCGGCTTCGGTGGTTTTTGGAACATTTTTGAAGTAATTTGTAGTCATAAATAGAATTTTTTAATTATTAATATTTTTAATTAGTAGATTTTGCAAAAGAAACGATTTAAAACACATTTTAAAAGGCCTATAATTTTGTTCTAGTACGATAGCATGTAGCATTGAATGTTACAGGGGGGGAAATTAAAAATAGATGTTTTATCAGTAATGTATGCCTACGTACTAATCGTAAGGTAAAAGTGAAATGCTAATGTTAAAATAGACTGTAGATATCTTCTTTTGGACCTTCGTGGAGTCATGCATTACTAATTACACCCTTTTTGCTTGGACGTCGACGTAGGACGTGAAGCACCGTGCAGGTACCGGTACCGTTACCGGGCGTTGTGGTTCAAGTTGCGCTAATGGGTTTTGCTTCATTTATTTATTGCGTCCACCACACATGTCCACGTGTGTGTGTGCCTGAATTTGAAATTCAAAAATTACTACAGGAGTTGTACATCAAGATTCTTCCCGAATTTGAATATGCTGATTTTATAGTGTGCGTATAAAGCTGCGATCTTTTCTATGTATGAGGTCTGCATTTGACCATACGTAGGTACTTACACTTATGAAACTTATGATTACTATGTATACCCTTGTATTTTATTATTTCGTTATATAATTTAAAGGAAAGCTTATACATGGGCAACCACACTGCCCGCACAGGCTTGACTTCCGAGTCAACTTTTAAATTGTAATGGTAATGGCCATTGGTTAGATTAGGCAACGTTATGTAGGCGAGCGTATAAACACCGGAATTCTGCATATTAACATGCAAAGAAAGTCTGTACTTCTATATTTGTATATTCCATATTCTATACACTGATTACGGATGGTGGTCACTGTGGTCCGTTCCCATATTCAGAATTTAGAAGTCTTTGGGCTGATATAAATAAATAATCAAGAGACGGACGGCCATGACGTGGCGGACATGGGGGATGGAGGAAACATTTTAGCCACCTTGTCAGTGTCTCTTTGCTAACGCTCCGATTCGGATTCGGATCGTCTTTGATTGAATGAAAACTCCCGCGGGAGACAAGTCTCGAAACGAAAACATTACATTGAGTCGGCGGTCGGCCGTCGGCGGCTCGTGCCCGTATAGCATTTAGTATCCAAATCCTCCAGCGTCCCTTTTACTGACTCTTCTGTGTCCGTGTGTCCATCCAAAAAATAAGAGCAGGAAGAGCAAAGGGGAGCAATGCACTCAAAATAGTAAATGTCTTTGTGTGTATCATTATTAGTAGGTAGGCAGGATGAGTCAGTCTATCACGTTAAAATTATTATTAAAACAAATAATGTACCTTAGGTATATGCGTACACACGTAGATTAGCAGTTCATCCACGAATGAAAGCAATAATGCTGCTTTGCTGCTTGTTTTTATAGTTGCTGTATTTTTTAAATGGATTTGTCAACTAATTATTCAATAATAAAAATTACGAAAAGGCAAAATTTTAAATTTTTAAGGAAATATTTTAAATAGCAGTGAAATATACATTTTTTATTTCAACTAGGAGCAAGTCTTTCCCATACTTATGAGATATTTTAAATAGCAGTAAAATTTTCATATTTTACAGAAATATTTTACATAGCAGTAAAATTTTCATGTTTCACAGAAATATTTTAACTAGCTGTAGTTTACAATTTTATGCAATTTTATCTTCAGCGAGTAATTTTAAATTCTTATTTTCGTGATATGTTTCAAGTAGCAGCAAGTATTTTTCCATGCCTTTATAGTATTTTAACTAGCAGTAAGTTAAAAAGTAAGATGGACATAAATTCTGTCAAAAAGACACATTGTATAGGCAAACATATTACATCTTGCAGTGAAATACATTTTTCAACTAATAAAAATAAAGCAGCATAGCATATTCCTATAAAACATATTCTAAAGGGCAGTAAAAATTCACTCTTTAGTGAAGTAAATCCAAAATTCGTCCTATTTTCCCCAGTCTCTATACCTTCACTTTTTTGTACATCAAAAATAACAGATGCTTTTAAAAAAATAAAAACAAAAGCTGGACGCGACTCATTCGTACGTAATTGAATGTTATTACGGATTTCCATTTCAGTCTTTGACATTGTACAGTTTTTTTTGTAAGTTTCAATATGATCAAATATAGCTTTATGGATACAGAGAAGTGAAGAAACTCTGAGGCGGACCAGATTTCAAAATGGAGGAAGAAATCAAAAGTTACGTGTGGCTCTTACATCTATAGTCATATAGCTTCATAGGCTTTTTTTATGTTGGGCTTTAAAAGATAGAGCCAAGGGAGAAAGTACTTTTTTTGATCTCTGTCTCTGTCTCTGTTCTACGTCGTAGCCGTAGTCGTATAGTCCCCGTGGTCGTTGCCGTTGTCGTTGTCGTAAAAATATGAATATAGCCATCATATTTTATCTCCCTTGTCTTTCTTCTTCGTCGTCTTGGTCGTGTTTGTCGCGGAGATAAAAGGAGAAGGACCAGATGATCTTCATACTTTTGATAGTTGACGATATTATTATGAGGGTTGCAAAACCAAATTGTCTATTGGGTAGAGCGGAGAGAGATTCAGATTCATGTCTTGTCATTTCTAGGGACAGAAAAGGGGTATTTTGGTTTTGCTTCGCTCTGCGCCTTTCCTTTTTCGTTTTTTCCTGATTTTTTTTCTTCTTCGTCGGAGGGGTTCCCCACCGTTGCTCTGTACGTTCCATTATCTTTACTGTCTCCTCGCACTACTTTCACTTTCACTTAGAGTGAACTCTGGGTCCTATGTATATTCCATTGTATCATGTTGTCTTACGATTACGATGGTCGTACCCCTTCATCTTCATCCTATATGGTACTTTACTCATATTGATATTACATATTGCATTACGTACAGTATTAGATTTTATTAAGAATAATATGGACGTAAAAAATGATGGTTGACGCAGCAGAAATTTTCTTCCTGGCGTCGTTCTGTGTATATTATATATATTTACTGATTTTGTATGTTTTGTGTGGCATGTGTGTGGTTTCCAGTTTTTATAGTGTCTGGTCTTCGTTTTTTTTGTGTATGTGCAAGAACACAGCAACAGTGAACAGCTAAGCAGAAAACAACACACAAGCCTCAAACAAGTTAAACAAGTAGAAAAGGATTGTGGACATACATAGCTTTTTTACGTTGCTCGCTTTCGAGTTCAAGTTTGCATTTTGGTTTCAATGTAATCGAAAGAAATCTCTACAGGTTTTCTACGTCTTAGCTTTCATGTTTACATTTGCATACTTTAAGTATAGGACGTTGTTTAAAATCAGTGTTTTTCAAGCGTGTTTTCATAAGTAAAATGAATTGTAAAAAATAATTTGATCGGCATATATTACAATTGAGCTATTACAAGTATTGTGTTTTCTTTTTTAGACGTGAATTAGCTTTCTCAAAATTGTTTTTTACGTGTACGATTACTTTTTAAAAATGTGTTTTTCGGTGTAAAATGAGGTTTTGAAATGTATTTTACGGGGAAAATGACTTTGTTAAAATGTGATTTACTAATGAAATGGCTTTCCCGAAATATTTTTGTACGTGTAAAATTGCTCTCAAAATGTATTTGTACGTGTAACATTACTTTTCTAAAATTTGGTTTTACATGTAAAATGGCTTTTCACAATGCCGTTTTTGGAGTAAAATGACTTTCAAAAATGTATTGTTGCGTGTAAAAGGTTTTTTTTAAATGTATTTTTGCTTGTAACCTGATTTTCCTAAAATGTGTTTTTTACGGGTAAAATGACTCTCAAATTTAGTTTTAAGTGTAAATAATTGTAATTTAAAAATGTATTTTCCACCGTAAATAAAATAACTTTAAATATATGTGTTGCTACGTGACAAAAATTATTCTTAAAAATACATTTATATCTCTATATATTATATCTATACTGATATTCCTCATTTTCTTTTATTTCTTTGGCAATGTTTGGGCTACTACAATAAATAACATTATGCTTATATCCTTGATTATTATAATTCATAATTAATTTAATTTGGGCTCTATGGGATTTTTTTCTACTATTCAATAATATTTCCGTCATTTCTATAGTGTCCAACTTCAGTTAGTTTCAGCTTGAGTAGTTTTGAAAGTTGAGTAGTAGCAGAAGTTCAGTTTGTTTTATTACTTTTCTCCATTTTTTTTTGTTAACGTAAAATATTATAGCAGAAACTGGCATGTAGAAGCAAAGCGTAATAGTCGCATATATGTACGGGGGTATATTTAAATTTATAGCAATTTAATACTGTGTAAATCCTCAAACAGAGGATGTATGTAATACGCGTGAACCAATATTCGAGGGCTGGTTTTGGTTTTCTGGTTGGAGCCGGACTTTTCCTTTGAGCTGAGCTACGGCTGCTGCTATACCTACGTAGGTATTAGGGCTCAGTTGGTGCGGTGTGTGACTTGATTATTATTAGATTGTCTCATAAGACCCTCACTAATCTAATTCTGTCACACAAAAGAGCATCAGATGCATTAACTCTCGAATTCGAATTCAAAAGCAAATTCAAACCCAGCGCCCACATTATCATCCCAAAGTAAAAGTACAAGTACCTACCCACCTAAATAAATCGGAGAGATGTGAACAGACGGAGACGTAGGTTCAAAAACCGTCAGATCCAATTATTAGAATATCTGACAAAGTCTACTTCTTCTCCTGCTTCTGCTGTCTTCTAAATATCTCCACCATCCAATAATTTCATTCTACACAGGGCCATATTGTACAGTCACGATATGCTATAATCACATTCTAATGTCAATAATGCCCCAATCCGAATCCGAATCCGTATACGTATACGAAGGAGTGAATGTGAAATACGAGTGTCCCCATTGCCCATAATGTTCCATAGGGCTTTACCGCGTTACCCTCTGTATTTTAGTATTTTTGTCCTCTCACGATTTTTTTTTCTGTATATAATAATATTAAAGTAAAAGTTCCGCTTGATTCGTTCCTTTCCTTTTCATGTGGAGTAATTTAATTGTAGCGAGAGCAGCAGAGCAGTGCACAATGGATGGGCTCCCATATCTCTGTCCTACTGCTATGTACAAGTTATCTTGAGTTAAATCTACAATGTCAAATTTAATTACAGATACAGCTTCATAGACACGGACAATGAGGAGCTACAGGCGGGCTTATGGGGTGCTATTTATGGTTGCTAGTGTACTCTGAGATTCAAGCTGCAAAAGGGGATATATAAACATAAGGTTTTGTTTTGGAAAAGCCCAGATTAAAAGGTGCTCTTGAATTATTGTTTATTTTTATTGAGATATTTTTCTAGCTACATGTGATTTTGGTTGGTTTTGGTTTATAAATAGCGAAAATGTTTTATTTGAATGATTTTTGCAACAGTAACAGTCACGTTTGGTAAGCTATTTATTAACCCATTTGTATATCTTATTTTACAGTGGATGGATGAATTATGTTCTTAAAATTAGCAGATTTTTAAACGAGTATTAATATATATAATATGTTTACAAAATTATTGAATAATTTATTGTGTGATTTTGGAAATTAAAGAGCGTCACTGGTAAAAAAAGCAAATTCTAATCATTTTGATTTGATTATATTTTTTTTAGCAGGAGTTTTATTTTAAATTATAAAGTTTTTCTTCACAGATTCAAATGTTCTGTGTACTCTTTTAGAAAAAGAGTAAACTGTTCTAATTGCATTTTTCTTAGCAGTTCAAATTGTCCGATTTACATTTTTATTAGCATTTTGAATTGTTCTAATTACTCTTTTTGAGGAAATGAATTTTGTTCTAATCAAGTTTTTCTTAGCAGTTCAAATTGTTCTGTTCACTCCTTTAAAAAAATGTAAGCTGTACGTTCTAACTGCTTTTTTCTAATCAGTTCAAATTGTTCTATCTGTATTTTTCTTAGCGGTTCAAGTTGTTCAATTTACATTTTTCTTAGCAGTTAAAATTGTTCTAACTACTATTTTAGAAGAAATGCATTTTTTTCTAGTCAAATTTTTCTTGAAAGCTCTAATTTATTATTGTTCTATTCATTAATTATTTTCAAAGTAATGCAAAATATTCCAAGTTACATTTTTCTTTGCAGTGCAAATTGTTCTATTTACGTTTTTTTAGCAGTTCAAATTGTTTTAATGACGTCTTTCTTACCAGTGTAAACTGTTCTAATGAGTCTGAAAAGGGTAAAAATTTCTACTTATATTTCTTTTTAAACTTGATATATCTGTAAATATCTGTAAAAAAAACTATGATTTTTAACATATTTGAATATTCCAAAATGTCCATATCCTCGGTTTCAAAACATGTTTATTTAAAAATATACATTATATCTTAAAATTTCCTATTTTTATTGCTGATACCGAACGACATTACCTACAATACAATGTATGCTTGGCTTTGATATCGAAAATTTGCTGTTTGCTTAGTGTGCGCTATATTATTGCTTTGCACAACAAACCACTACATATGTTCGCCACTGTACTGAAAAATTTAAAGTACTGGCGACTGATGAAACCGGCAACCGGCCCTATGGTAAAGTTCAGTTTACATACTAAACTCCGGAACCGCATACACAGATATGACACACACAGAACGGAGCGACCAAAAGGACGAGGACGAGACCATATGGGTTTTTGGTTTTAGATTTGAGTAGAAATGTTGAACATTAAATGGAAGCATCACTTTTGATTTCATTTTCAACTCCAAACTCTAACCCGCCTTCACTTTTGCTTAGTTTTTTGCTTCAGAGTAGAAGCTTTTTTTTATCTCCTTTTTTATTAGTTTAGTGAGCTCCATATTCTTTTCTATTCTCAGGAGTCTCATCCCAATCCATTCCACAATATATTTCTAACACACACATACAGAACCAGGCAGATCAGATTACCTCCACTTTGTTTAAACACTCCAGTATTACACGGAGAAAATCCTGTCTGCCTTTACAACTTTTAAATATAACTATGTAAAAATGTAGTGAGCTTCCTTCAGCCTATACATCATATCGTCTGTGAAGAACCAAAATGACCCATATCCACTTGTAGCTAAAAACAATATCCACTATCTACAAAAATATTGAAACATGTCTTGAAAGCATTTAAAAAGAATATTTTGCACTTTTCAAAAACATGTAAGTAGAACAATTTGCACTTTTCAAAAAACATGTAAATAGAACAATTTTACACTTTTCAAAAACACTTAAATAGAACAATTTGCACTTTAAAAAAACAAGTAAATAGAACGATTTGCACTTTTCCAAAACATGCAAATAGAACATTTTACAGTTTTCAAGAACTCTTAATTACTATTTTACGCAGCTCTATCATTTAGTGATTTTTTGACATAGTTTATTTTGATTATAGCTTATATTGGATATGGGTTATTTTGGTTATTTTTCACAGACGATATTATACTGGTTTGAAAATCACACAAAATGAGCTATCTACATTTTTGCATTTAAAATTTGTGCTTAAAAAAAGTAAACAGTGCAATTTCAGTGACCTTGTAAATACTCGATTTTAAAAAATCAAAAAATTAAATTCCTTACAATAAATTAATTATCCCTACGTATATCGTACGTTATCCCTGCATTTGATTTATTAAGGGTCAATTTGTAAGCATAATAAACGCAATAAAATACTTCCAAAATGTCCAATTATTGGCTTAGTCTTTTTTATATAGACATTCGTGAAGTAAATAGTGAATTATTTATTCCTAAAAAGTAACCCATGTTTAAAGTAGGAGGTAGACCCATGATCAATTTTTTGAAATAAAAAATACCTCATGCCACAAAATATTTGATTTGTAAAGGAAAGTCAATTTGAAACGCAACCCAGTTGTGTACAGACAGAGTGCAGGACAAAATTGTCTTTTAGCACATAATAATATTAGCCTACACAGTAATATATATGCATAAATGTGGAGCGTACCTAGGTATGTACCTAGGCACTTATGATAATAGGGTAAAATCGAAAATGTTTGAATATTTTATAGAGCTTTTTGATCGCTTGTCCACGGCCTACAGAATGGCAGACTGGAACCAGAACCAGATTCATTATTCATAATCACATGTCCGTCCATATATGAGTACGAGTACATCCACCACATCGACCATCCTCTCGATAAATATGTGAGCGACAATCTGTTGAAGTTTGGATTTGAATTTATTATGTGATCCATTCTCAATCAATATGTACCTACACACACTTTATTTCTATTATTGTATGCATAATGTAGTTGGTGGAGACCCATTTAATTTTTGTACAATTTTACTACACGTGTAGACAAGCAAGAAATGGGCTCGATATCCTAAATGGTAAGGGCATTATTAGAATTGAGTATTGGTGGTGGCACTTTAATCATTGCATTACTGGACCCAATTTATTTGTATGAACATTGTAGAATAGACCAAATTTAAATACTTTAAAAATTATACAAATTTGTTTTGTATAATATTACAATTTAAACTGTTAATTAATTAGGAATTGGAAGTGAAAGGTTATAAATATCCTATAACTTAACCCCTTTGTACAACTTACAATTTAATTTCATTTTTTAAATTTTTAATGCGTACATTTATTCCACTCATTAATTGTTGAAGTTCAAAGTACAAATAGCTCTATTTACAAAACGTTTTGTTAGAATGTAAATGTAATAAATTTAAATTTCTTTAAAGTTTAAATTACTGTACGAATGTTCAAAACAATTCTGAAAATTTTTAACATGCTTAAACAAGTTACAACTTCTTGAAAGTTTAAATTAGGGTATATACAACTTCCTGAAATTTAAAAAAAATAATTCGATAAATTTTTGAATGGTAAATTACTCAATTTACACTTTTTTGAAAGTTCAAATTAGTGTATGTACAACTTTTTTAAATTTTCAAACAAACAATTCGATAAATTTTTGAATGCTAAAGGAATCAATTTAGATATATTTGAAAGTTCAAATTAGTGTACGTACAAATTTTTGAAATTTTCAAACAAACAATTCGATAAATTTTTGAATGCTAAAATAATCAATTTAAACATTTTTGAAACTTCAAATTAAAACACATGCACAACTTTCTGAAATTTGAACACCAACAATATACAAATTTTTACAAGTTCAAATCAGTGTATGTACAACTTTTTGAAAGTAATACAGATAGTATAGGGTTTTTCATGCTTCAGTCAAGAAACGTACAATTTATTGTTATTGTACATTGCAAATGTTGGTTGGTGGGTTATGGCGTCGGTACTCGTACATAGTTGTACCTGTCTCTCTCTATTTTAAAAAAAAACCAAATCTCAAGTAGGCTTTTTTCAGTTGCCCTTTATGATTTTTAGGTTTCCCTTGCTCCAGATTTAAGTCACTCCTTCCATTTCAATAATATTAATATTTTAATATTTGATTGAGCCATTTGCGTGAGTCAGCCCCTCCAGAGTATCTCTATCTTCATCACTTTTCACTGTATGTTCAAATTCACTTATTCACCATTGCCATTAGGGGGAAAGGGAAAAGGTCAGATGCTTATAGAATGTTAGAATATATACAAAAATATGCAAATCATAATATGCAATAACAATATCTGTCCAAGGTCTATTTGTACTGTTGTATGTATAGTCTACAGATTGGTTGCTGCGGTGCACTTACTTAATAATGGTGCCATGAATAAACTCATACAAACATTTCTCCTTTACAATAAATAACGATCAGTAATATGTAAAATGAAAATAGATATCAGTTTCGGTTTCGGGTTTCCGTTTTTTACATTTCTTGAACAACAATGGCAGTGGAAATAATCATTCGTCAATCGTAATAGTAATATCTGTAATGGTTCGGTTGCTTTTTGAATTTTTTATTTTGAATTTTGGATTTGGAATACATTACATTACATGCAGGAAGGAAAAGGACGCGTACAAATTGAATATCAGTGCACCTGTGAGGTTATTACTTTTATTGTGTTTTTTTTTACATTTTTAAAAAAGGGTTAAAAAAATCCGATCGCATATGCCTTACATAATTTGTACGCTATATTATGGTAGTACCTACATGGATGAATTATTAGGACTGTCAACTATTGGTACATTTAAGACTAAAAAATCATTGTAGGTATTTTTAGTAGTAGTAGTAGTAGTAGTAGTAGTAGTAGTAGTAGTAGTAGTAGTAGTAGTAGTAGTAGTAGTAGGAGAAAGACCTTTTTGAAAAACACAAAATTAACCTTGTTACGCTTTTCAAAAAATAAAAAATAAATTTTTTACACATTTTTGAAAATACAAAATAACTAACGCTTTAAAAAAAACAAATTAACCATCTTTACACCTTTTTGGAAAACACCAAATAAACTTTTTACACAATTTTTTAGTAACTATATACAAAATAAACATTTTAAACCTTTTTGGAAATACAATATAACCTTTCTTCACTTTTAAAAAATTCAAAATACACTGTTCATATCCCTTACAGACATTTCTACCTATTACTGATATACCCTACACCCGTATCCCGAAATTTCTATCTACCTACATACATACATCTGGGAAAACCCGTCCTTTCTGATTCCAAAAACTGAAATTATTAAACCATTATATTAAAAAAAATACATTGCCAATATTCGGAAGCAAAAATCAAAGTTCAAGTTATGCAACGTAGATTATAGAAAATACCCACAATTGCATATGGTACATATATGTTGGTGGTATACGTGACTTTAACCCTGTGAAAGTAAAAGTAGGGAGGGTAATTACCTTCACTGACTTCAAGCTTCAAGTCTTGAGTCACTCAACTGGAACTGGATAGCGCTTCAAGTGTATATCGCAATATCTGTTTTCTATAAATTTTCCTTATGGACTTTTGGCTTCGGTTTTGGTTTCGGCTTCGGTATTGGTGCATCATACACATGTAATGGCACTGGAAGCCGCTGGAACTGGAAATTTTTATGAATGATAAATAATACATAATATGGATGCTACACCCTCCAGTTGTACACATTAGCCTAAATGGAGGGAAGCTACTTACATATAATAATAATATATTCATTGAGCACTGAGCTTGACTGAGCACTACATTCTACAGACACTTGCTTCCACTCTCATCCAAAGTTCCAGTTCACTGTCCCCAGCAGTTTCGCATACAGACACCAACCCTTATGGCTGCTCATGGTTTTCTATATATTAGCGTAATGCATATGTGGACTACAGGACGGATATATAGTGAGAGTCATAGGAGAGAAGGGTGTCCTTTTTCAATGTTCAATGTTTTCTCGTTTGGCAAATGTTTGGTAAATGTTGATGGAAAATTGAAATGTATAGCTTGTATTTTTTTGGGGGATTAGATTTTGGGATGCATTTGGGACTCACTCAGTTTTGAGGAGGAGATGTGATGTGAGAATGGGGAAAGGGTCCTGTTCTCTTCTGTTGTCGGCTTCGGCATCGGTATCGGCATCGGTTGTAGGCATCGGGCGGGAGTAAGTAATTCGCTAATGGTGAGGCTCCCATAAGAACGACTTCAGTTCAGTACGTCCCCTTTGCTTTGTAGTCTCTATGCTGTTAAGCATAAGCGTCTACAGGGTGGCTTATCCCCTTCGCAGCCCCCTCGCCCTCGCTGCCAACTGCCCCTGGAAAAACAATGGATTTTCATGAAGGAACTGTTGTATCGGAAATATCGAGGAAGAAAATGTTTGTAAAATTTCGTTCAAAAATAAATTTTTTTGACCTATAAAGTAAACAAAAGTTTGGAGGCAAACTTGAATAACCCGCGAAATTTTGAAAATTGGGGACTATAAATGCCAGTTTTTTAAAATAAAATTTTTTGTTGAATTTTTATTAAAATTTTCTCCAAAATGAGATATTTTTAGATATTTGTAATAAGTGTGCGCTTAAATATAGCGAGGGGTGCAAAAGCCAACTGAGAGGTAAGTCACCCTGTATGCGTATGTACGTCAAGGCTTTCCAATATTTCAATATTCCCTTCATCACCTTTGTGTCCACATACATACGAGTTAGGGCATGTGCATAATAAGTCTGTGTTAGCCAAAATATACGGTGTATTTCCCCTATGGTGCTGTACGTACATACATTGTGAACTGTGTCCCAAGAATGAATTTGATTAGGACAATTCTATATACGGTCTACAGTTCTACAGTCCACAGTGTAACTCGCTTGGTTTTCCGTTTCCTTCCATTAGTATGCATATTATGAGGAGGTAGGTAGTACCTACACTTTTACTTTGCATCATGCCTCATCTGTTCAGCAGTGTTCAGTCGCTCACTTTCACGATATTCACAAATTGACAATCTATAACCCTATCCTATATGGACTTTCGGCTGTTCTAGTATAGGTAGGCATATAGCGCTTCATACAGGCCAAATGTATTGTGTGTGCATATTAAAATGAACTGTCACTGTGTTAAGACAGGAGCCTATAACAATAGTGGTGCATGTTATGTGTGTTGCTTTCCTTTGCTTTGGTGTCTTTGAAGATTGGAGAAAATCAACCCCGTAACAATTGAATATAGAATGACTATACTAAGGATGACGATGGCGAACGTCGATTGAGTGAGAGTCCCAGTGGAGAATGTGAGGAGAGGAAGTAGACCATGACCATGGCCACATGAGTAGAGTAGCGTGTCTTTATCCTCAATCCTCATCCGCATCCCCATGCTGTGTAGTGCACAAGATGGTGAAGGGAATGGGGACGTCAAACTTGGACCAAAAATGTCCTACCGGCACCACCGGTGCTGGAACCGGTCCCGGTCCCGGTACAGATGCGGGAGGGAGAGCTACACACATAATGTTTTGACTGACGGGACCTTTGGGACACCAAGTAACTTTCATCTACTCATGGAGCATATAGCATGCTGCTGAGGAGCCCATGATCGTGTTGCGGCTGGCGGGAGTGAGTGAAGTGCATCTCGTCATTATCATCATTGAAAACCATTCTCATATCAGTGCAGGACTTGAGATACAGACGTGCATAATATTTCTTATTCTGTCTACTTATGATTAGATGGTTCCATCTCTGTCAGTCTATATCGTCAGAATCGTAGCATTTTTTCTGTTGGTTTTTTTATACCGAATACCGCAATATTATGCAAAATGTATTCGTTTTCAAATTTTGTATCCGAATGAATAATTAAAATGGCCCATATATCCTTATTTTCAGCTAAAAACAAAATGCACTATCTATAAAAGCCAAGTAACTAGAATATTTTACAATTTTCGAAAGCAAGTAAATGTTACGTTTTGCACTTTTCGATAAAACATATTATTGCATTGCGCACGTGCGTACTACTCGCGCATGGTATGATTTGTAATAATAATATGTTCTAATACTATATCACCATAATATTTTATATTCCATCTGCATTGAGATTCTAGCAATTTTTTGCGGTTCTGTACGCGTGACATGTTCAAACCATAAGAGTATGTATGTCAATGTTATGTGATGTGGGGAGGGTTTGTTGTGACTAGAAACTAGAAAGAAGGGACGATGCAAAAGTGTCTCATGGGCCCACAACATATCCTCATCATTTTTCGGCTTCAGCTTTCACTTGAAAAGGTCTCCAAGGAGCGAAAACAATGACACTCTCATATTATATAACCACACACATGCAAGAAGAGAGAAAAAGCTGACTGGCGATGGCATGGCTTGCAAGGAAAACCAGGAGTCCATAGGACGAGGACGATGCTATATTATACTACACAAGGGTGACGGTAGACATGACATTCTCATGCTTAAATAAATGTAAATTGTAAATTGTGGTCCCATATCACTGATATCACTCCCATCACAAAATCATAGGACAGAGTCATACAGTATTATACGACAACTTTATTATTGTAGAAGCTCTTGCCCCATTATCATTACTTTAACGTTAACGTACGGCACTGCACAACAGGGGAAGGATCCACACACTTAGCCGTCTCTCTTGACTGCACTCTCAGGGTCACTTTTTTATCAAACATTATTTTACGTCTACATTATTCCTTCTCCGGTACCGGTACCGGCACCGGAACCGGTACCGGTACCGCCACCGGCTTTTATCTACTTAGCTATACTTGGCAGGAAACAGGCAATATGTCCTTATTTTACAAATAGGAAGTACAGTCAGAATAAATACACGATGTACTCAGACGGTACACCACAAATAACAGCTGCCCAGAGAATATTTAATCTGCTGTACTTGTACTGTGTAGTAGTACCCGCAGTACCCAGTACAGTCCCGGATAATGCGGCCATCGCATAGGGCTGCTTGAATTTGCAAAAAAAATTTAAGTAAATGGAACATTTTGAAGTTTTCAAAAATACGTAAATAAAAAATGTGTACATTTCAAAAAGGTGGAAATAAAATATTTTCCACTTTTCTTAAAACATGTAAATAGAACATTGAGCACTTTTCTGAATCAAGTAAAAAGAACATTTTGTACTTTTCTAAAACATGTAAATACAACATTTTGCTGTACCAAAGAAACCCATCAATAAAGTCAAAATGGTGGTTTTCTTGTATGGAGACAAATTGCTCCCTAAAAAAATGCCTTCATCCGGTCGTGACACAGTGAATAATACTTCAAAGCTGATTACGTTCCGATTTTGTTTAGTTAGTTCAGTTTGGCAATATATTGTAATTTTAAACCAGTGGAAATTTTGGCATTTTAGTAACTTAGCATACAACATACACATGCAACAACGTCCCGGTTTGCTATTTTACAAAAGAGTTAATAATATAGTTCAATTTTTCAAAATGGTGTAGTTTGGATGTCAATTAATGTAAAAAAATTCCAAAAACAAACTAAATAATACTAAATAAATAAATAACTAAAAAATAAACCATGTAATGCGTATAGGCTCTTTACTTTATCATAAGAATAAAGTAGGCATATGTTAAAAAGCAGTGCATAGTATTAAAATTTATATCATCTGTGAAGAACCAAAATGACTTATATTCAATTTAAGCAAGAACCAAAATGAGCTATGTCATAAAAAAAATGAGAAACAAGCGTAAAATGTTAATTAGGAGTTTTTAAAAAACGTAAAATGTTCTAATACCATGTTTTTGAAAAGATGCAAAATGTTCTAATTCCACGTTTTTGAAAAGTTGCAAAATGTTCTAATTCTATCAATTCTATGTTTTCGAAAAATGTTCAAAATGTTCTAATTCCACGTTTTTGAAAAGTTGCAAAATGTTCTAATTCTATCAATTCTATGTTTTCGAAAAATGTTCAAAATGTTCTAATTCTATGTTTTTGAATGTGCAAAATGTTCTAATTTCATGTTTGAAAAGTGCTCGATGCTCTATTTAAATGCTCGCAAGACATATTTGAATATTTTTGTAGATAGCTGATATTGTTTTTAGCTATAACTAGATATGAGTCATTTTGGTTCTTCAAAGACGATATATCTGTAGGAGTAGTATTGAGCGTACTACAGGTTATAGTATTTAGTATTTTGGAATTGATATGATGAGATCGTGTCATGTGTCTCCATGACTTGCTTCTGATTTTGATTTGGGTTTGTCCTCTCTCGTGAGGGTGTCGTCGTCCTCATATTTCGTCGTCGTTAAGTTTGAGTGCCTCTAGCAAAATTCTGTCTCCTGATTTCCCGATAAATCCCAGTCCCAGTCAGTGCCTGAGATGAAGGCAAAACCATAAACCCATGCAGAGCCAAAGCCAGGCCAAGTGGCTGTGAGAGAGAGAAAGTGTGTGTGTGTCTGTGTGCGTATAGAAGAGCTTGTCAAAATATAGAGATGTTATTCTCTGGATTGTTTGTAATCGGATCTCGTTCGTAGCCTCAGAATCAACATCAGCCTACATTCCCAGTACTTAATGTCGCTGTTCATGTCATTTTCGTCCCATGCTCAATCCATAGCCCGTGCCCCACCGATGCGATGCCCTCTCCAATCCACTATGATATTTCAGTATCTGTGATGCACGTATATAATCCTATGTATTGTGTAGCGTAGTCGAACGAGAGCATAATCAGGCCTAGAGCTATAAGCGAGGGATAACAAAAAGTCCTATAACGAGAACGACAACGACCCTCAATCTATCATATCGAAATTCAAAAGGGGATGACGAAGATGTAAAACAAGCTAAATGCTATACGATCTTATTTTTTTATTTGATAAAATCAAAGTGGAGTATCTGAATACACAGAATTAGGATGGAAAGCTAAATGTTTATATCGTCTGTAAAGGACCAAAATGACCCATATCCATTTGTAGCTAAAAAAATATCAACGATCTCCAAAAATATTGAAAGTTGTCGTGAGAGCATGTAAACAAAATATTTTGCACTTTTCAAACACAAAGAATTAGAAATGTTTGCACCTTTTCAAAAAAATGGAATTAGAACACTTTGCACGTTTTCAAAAACATGGAATTATAAATTTTTGCACCTTTTCAAAAATATAGAATTAGAAATTTTTTCAACTTTCAAAAACATGGAATTAGAACATTTTGCACCTTTTCCAAAACATGGAATTAGAACATTTTGCACCTTTTCCAAAACATGGAATTAGAACATTTTACGTTTTCCAAAAACTCCGAATTAACATTTTACGCATGTTTCTCATTTTGTTTTTATGACATAGCTCATTTTGATTCTAGCTGAAATTGGATATGGGTCATTTTGATTCTTCACCGACGATATGCGCTTGTATATAGTAGTTAGTCTCTCTATTAAAACTCAGTTTGTAATCAGCCTGTTTAGATTTGGCCAAAAAAATTGAATGAATCTTGGGAGTGGCTTGTTTCATTGCTTCAGTATAGCAAGTGACAATACAGAGTCACCGTACAGTCATACATTGGCAGTCGTATTTGTCCTTTTCTCGTTTTGCATGTCACTGTCATTGTCATATAATACTCTTATAATGCACTTACTAATATAATTACGCGCACTAATGCAATCATTCCACGTACTCGCTCATTTCATTTCCGAGGAAAACATATTACTACTAAATACATACATGTAAATACAAAATTATGAGAGAAACTGAAACTACCCAACGGTTGGATGGATGGATGTGATGTGATTAAGAGACTTCACATATAGAACTTATTGACACGGAAATGCTGCTTCATAACAGGCAATACTAATGAGGTTAATGATTATTCCAGTTAGAAATAATTGTTGAACAAAATAAAGCTTAAATAAAGCTTAGAATAGAACTTTACATGAATAAAATAAATTTCAATCGTAATTAATATGCAAGGAAATAAGAACAGCAAAAAGCTATGATTAATCTTAGATTAACTTGGCTACTCGGCTTCGATCGGCACTTGAGTTCCCTTAACTATGTGCCTAACATTTTGTCATTGAGGCGATCTAAAATTAAATTTAATTAATTTGTTATTTCTTGAATAAAATTTAAAATGAGGATTCTTTGATGTTTATTGTTTATTAAAAACCTTTTTACTTTTTGTCTCGCGTATTTTGATAATAAATTTTCTAAAAAAATTAATAATTTTTATTCCAGAAAGCCTTGGTTGTTGAGTGTTTGACTCTGCGACAGCAATTTTATTAAATTTTACTAAACTTAATGCTAAATAAAACGACGTTTTTATTTTAAATTTCCTTGTCGAGGCCTATGTCTATCAAATTCAAAATTTCTGTATGTATTTTATAAGTTAAGTTGGTTTAAATTCAAAAACATATATACGTTAAATCATCAGTTTAATACTATGGGCACTAATGGGCAGTAATTTGAATAATAGGGTACAGGTGGGTAATTGTGATCAGGCGAGTTAATTTGGTGACCAATTTTTTAACACAGGAAAACGTTAAAACTGGTAATAACAGAATCCCTTGAATCGGAGAATTTTCTTAGTGTTAATGTTAACCTGTTACAAATTGAGTGATCACATTGACACACCTGATCCTAATTACCCACCTAAACGCTAATAAAATTAATAAACTAACCAAAACAGCTACTACAACAAAATTACAGTGCATAATTGCCATGCATCTCACACATTTAATTAGCACATTATATTCGTTTAAATAATGCCGGGACCGGCACCGGCACCGACACCGGCACCGGGACCAGTACCAGGAAAAGCTGCCCAAAGCCCACCAGATGCACCAAATTCAAATGTCAAGCGGAAAGACACCAACGGGAGTAATGGCTCTGGCTCATCTAGAGATGAAAACGGCCAGCCCAAGAAAAAAACAGGACTGCCCAATAATCAAGGAATTTTAAAATCCGATATACCTCCTCATAAGGGTCAACAGCCTCAAGGTCAAGGTCAAGGTTCAGCAGGACAAACTAAAGGTAAAGGTCAAGGTCAGCGACAGTCAAATGCAACTTCAAAGAAACCAGCACCAGCCCCAGCCCGACAAGTTAAGTCTGATTCCAATTTAGTGAAGCAGTCCAAGAACCGAGCGAATAAACCCTGGTTCATTGACTATGGGGGTGAAGACGGGTTTGTGGTGGAGTTCAGGGACCCACTGGATAATTCTCTTCCTGCCCGAACCCCTGCACGGAGACAGCGACCCCTCGTGGGGGTGATTGAAGTTATCCCTGTCCGTCCACCCCCCGATGTGGTCCAGATTGTGGAAGTTGTCCCTGTAGTACGTCCACCCGCCCAACAGTATGTTGAGGTTGTGGAAGTGTCTCGAGGCTATCCAGTGTATAATTCTTGGTCTGACCCGTACAACTACGCCGGGGGGAATTACTACTACTAAATTAATTAATTATTATTATTATAAGAATTAATTTTCTACTGGTGTTCTAATCTATCAGTGGCCCAATAAAATTGTAGTAAAACTTTAAGTTCTTAATTTGTACGTTTTGTATTATTGTTTACGTCTCCTCATTGATATACCCTTTGTTTTATAACTGCCTACGTGGAAAAATCTGTCAATGTATCTAATGGAACTATACGTGCATTAAAACCCCTGGAATAAAAAATGCAAAATTTCCTGTAAGAGTGAAGGGTTACTTCACATTATAATGTGAACAAATGAAAATGTACCATGATACAAACCAAAACGTCAGCTGTTGGGCTGTACTATAGTGTCTGTAGTGGAGTTTCTTATGTTATATTTATTCATGCAAATGATACTTTTAGCTAGGTTCATAAATAGACAAGTTAAATACACAGGGGCCAAGCAGGGGTGTCATACAGTAATTGATTATGACTATTATCAGTGGCAGTGCCTCTACTTTGTGCCCACTCAACGTATGTACCTACGTACATAATACGTATCCTTTTTTGTTATAGGTAAATTCTATTGCATATAGTTTGTCAGAACTCTTATTTTTTTGAAAATACACCATACGGGTTTGTACTTATGCACTTTTGCCATTTAAATTTCATTCAAAGTCCATACATGATTTTATTCCGAGGAAAGTGAAAAGATTCTTTCTTCTGTCCTTTCGCATTTCATTTCATTTCTTTTTCTTTCCAAGTTTCCGAGGCAGTAATTTTGTCATTTATTTGTAGGCCTTTCGATCCTCCTTTCCAGTCTGACACACACATTTTTCTATTTCAAATTGTAATTGCGCTATCAACCACATACATGATACTATTATGTATTTATGTATGTATGGGGTTCGGGCTGTAACTGCATTCGTCTGTATTAGTGTCCGTATGTTGATGGGGACAAGTAAACAGGGTCTCACTCTGCCTCTTCTGTGTGTGTACAACAATGATTTTGCATATTTAAAGCTATACTTTTGTACTGTATTTCTTCTAACATTTCCAGGGTCACTTTTAACTCCCGGGTCCCTAATAACACCCGGGTTCTTAGCAATACATAGGCATAGATAGGGCCTTCGGTTTTTTATTTGTGAACTTGAGTTAGTTTCCAACTTGTAAATAATTTCTACTCAAATATACATCACCCAGTGTACAGCATAGTGCATTTAGGGAAAGTCCATAAGCGATCGAAATAATATCTATAAAGGGAAATGTGAATGTGAATAGGGATTGTGATATTATTGTGAATGGAGTCGAGGTTCAAGTTCAGAACCAAATCCAACTCAAGACCGAGATATACTACACAGTAGACGGTAGATATATGGAAAGTGATTTAGAGATGAAATCGTCTACGATTTACTCAAGTATTTCCCTTTTCGTATTATAGCTAATGTGTTCCAACATTTCTTAGAGTTTTGTATATAATTATACAAGTAGTACATACAAGAATCTATGTATATTATATGATATAGTATATTATCATATACCGTCATTTTTGTTAAAGAGTCAAAACCAGCCACTTGTAACAAAGTTTAGCAAAAAATAAAATGGTTATATAGTTTCTCAAAACTACGGTTATATCAAACTGCTCTTATCTTTTCCGATTTAACTTGTCACATAGTCACATTTAACTTGCGACCGATTTAACCTTGTGGTCAATTCAACTACTGAGCAGTTTAACTTCTGCCAGCTACTAAGCATAAGCTACAGGTTAGACTTTTACACTTGAGTAAGTTAAATTGCGCCCAAGATAGATTAGCCATAAGTTAAATTGTTCACAAGTTGAATCGACCACAAGTTGAATTGGTCATAAGTTGAATCGGTCATAAGTTGAATTGACTATAAGTTGAACCGTTCACAAGTTGAGTTGGCTACAAGTTGAACCGGTCACAAGTTGAATCGACCACAAGTTGAATTGGCCATAAGTTGAACCGGTCGCAAGTTGAACCGCTCACAAGTTGAATTGGCCATAAGGTGAACTGGTCACAAGTTGAATCGGCTGTAAGTTGAATTGGCAATTAGTCGAACCGGTCTCAAGTTGAACCGGTCACAAGCTGAATTGGTCATAAGTTGAACCGGTCACAAGTTAAATTGTGATCAAACTTAAATATTTTCAAATCTACCGAATTTACTCATTAACAAAAAATGTAGGATGCTAACTAATCATTTAAAAAATCATTAAAAAATAAAGGTGTATATTTAAGGAATTGAAATAAGGTAAATTGACCTTTATAAGTTGAATGTGATAAATTAAATCGGAAAAGTGTAATTAATTGCACTGCAACGGCTTCTTTTGCCGCTCCATCCACGTGTTTACAACCCCCATGTACGTGCAGTTTTCATCCTCGCTCTCATTTTGTGACGATGATATTACGCTTGGGCTTGAATGGATTGGTCCATGGCTCAGTCCTGAGTCCTCTGAGTTAATGAATTAGCTGTCATTTGTTGGAATAGAGGAGTTGGAGGAGTTGGAGTGCTCGTCGCCATTCACCACCTCCTGACGGATGCTCACTGTCATCTTTCTATGAACGAGATGGATGATCGAACCAAAACCAAAATGACGACGACGACAACGAAAACGACAACGAAAACGACAACGAAAGCGACGGAGAGAGAGTCACCGAGAAATGAGAATAGGAGACGAGACTACGAGGCTGAGCAAAAGATGTACTACAGTCAAAGGCACAAGCAAACTGGCGAATAAACGAGAGACGAATGACGAAGACGAGATTCAATTCCAAAAAACTTTGCTTTATCACCATATAATTATAGTCTTATTGTTAGTCACACTGTATTCTCAACTTTACGTAAGTAAAGATCCATGTTATTTGCAGAGTATAGCAATACTATAGGAGCTGTGAATATATTATATAGTTTGTGCATCTGTCAGATCAATAATTTTGTGATAGAAATCTGGCATTCGATTTGGTGTTCGGACTCCGGCATTTTTAAAAAATGTATATAGGTACATGGATGCTTATGCATACTAACTGTATATTCACAGTGGGCCCGTACGTAAATAGAAAATTTTATACGCTCTTCAAAAACATGTAAATAGAAAATTTTGCACTTTTCAAAAACATGCAAATAGAACATTTTATACGCTTTTCAAAAACATGTAAATAGAACATTTTACACTTTTCAAAAACATGTAAATAGAACATTTTGCACTTTTCAAAAACATGTAAATAGAACATTTTAAACCACTTTTCAAAAACATGCAAATAGAAAATTTTATACGCTCTTCAAAAACATGTAAATAGAACATTTCAAAACACTTTTCAAAAACATGCAAATAGAACATTTTATACACTCTTCAAAAACATGTAAATAGAAAATTTTGCACTTTTCAAAAACATGCAAATAGAACATTTTATACGCTCTTCAAAAACATGTAAATAGAACGTTTTGAACTTTTCAAAAACATGTAAATAGAACATTTTATACTTTTCAAAAACATGTAAATATAGAAAATTTTGGACTTTCTAAATGTGAATTCTGTATTCGAGGAATGACGCAAAACTTACGTAGTTTCGGTTTAGTTTTGAGAGCAGTAGCACGAACGGTACGTGTCCACTGTTTGCATTTCCGTATTGTAGTATTGTTTAGACAGTATGTAACTAATCTTTCTGGCCAATGGCTTTTCTTAATGTTTTATTGTTATTCTTGAACACTGAGAATTCTCCAACTTGATCGAGAGCGGGATCAAGACCGTTACCGGTTCCGGCAATCGCACTAGGATCGCAACTCACAATCAGTCCTTTCCTACATACAAATAACTATTGACTTTGTCTTTGTACTTTGTGGTGGGTGTGAGCTGTTGAAGGAGAATAATTAAGCGGAGCTGCCTGAGAGAAACTGTAGGATAAGGAAACACATCACATAATTCTCAGCTATGCTTTTGGTGGTCCTTACAAATTACGGTTTACGGTTTTCTTATTCTTATCGTTCCCGTTTTCCTTATAGTCCACGTTCCATAAGCTCATCTGCTGGCCCAACCCGCCGCCTCTGGTCCTGGTCCTGATCCTGGTCTGGTTTCTGGCCTGGTTTGGTCGTCCTCTTGATTCTTGATCCTTTACAATTGTGTTTTCCCAAGACGGCGAAGAATTAAGTTTGATTTAAGATCCCCACACATTTCTAAGTCTGTACACAAACTAAACTTTGGAATTTTCCCATCCTTTTATGCCATGTACATATATATTTATATGTAGAGAGATCCCCAGATTTTGAGACACGGTTGATGGCTCGTGAGTTAATTTATAATACTAATGCGGATTTCACAAGACTCATTCCAGCCACTGAGCCACTATGAGCCACTATGAGCTGAGCGGATTTAACTCGCCAAAAGCCCACAGCCACAGCATCATCTTCTTCTTCAGATTTGAGATGAAGACGGACGCAAAGTCTGAAACCAAAAGCGTCTTCAAGATTTAAAAAAAAAGTTCAAAAATCAGGGAGCGGAATTTTTAAATAGGGAATTCACTGCTTACTGTATGGTCTGTGAAGAACCAAACTGACCCATATCCATTTTCAGCTAAAAACAATATCCACTATCTAAAAAAATATTGAGACATGTTTTGAAAGCATTTAAATTGAATACTTTGCACTTTTTAAAACTATGTAAATAGATCATTTTATGCTTTTCAAAAACATGTAAATATGGCATTTTGACCTTTTCAAAAACATGTAAATAGAAAATTTTACTCTTTTCAAAAAAAAATGTAAATAGAACATTTTACTCTTTTCAAAAACATGTAAATAGAACATTTTACGCTTTTCAAAAACATGTAAATAGAACATTTTACAATTTTCAGAAACATGTAAATAGAACATTTTACAATTTTCAAAAACTCTTAAATAACATTTTACGGACGTTTCTCATTTTGTTTTTATCAAATTGCTCAATTTGATTCTAGCTTAAATTGGATATGGGTAATTTTGGTTCTTCACAGACGAGATGCAATTATAGTTTACAACTAACAGAGACACTTCAATAATTTTAAATTTTATTGTGAGTGAAAAGACATTTTAAAATTGCAAGTTAAATGAAGGGATAAGGATGAAATAAATACTTAAACACATAAACTTGGTGCATGTAGTGTATGTAATTCAGTGGGTGTATAGTATATTATATACTGACACTATATCTATCAATATATAGCATACAAAATAATGGATGAAGACAAGAAGTGTAGTCATTTTCTGGTAGGTCCTATCCTATGGTTCTGGGTGTCGTCATAAATCTTGGGATAATCGATGAAGCTCAAGTTTGGGTCTTGGGTCTTGTCTGTAATCTACAAGCCTGGCTGCCTGGCGCTAGCCCGCCGGATCTTTCGTCTATCTTACGATTAGTCTATGAATGTGGCGTGCAGTACAAAATTCTCAACAATATGGTATTTGTATTTGTACTGGTGGCTGGTACTGGCACTGGTACTGGTCCTAGATCAGATTTTTTCTTTAAATCTTGAGCACTATACTGACAAATATCTTGTCCCTGTACGTGTGCTCACATATCAGAATCAGACAGACGAGACATTAGCTCATAGCGATGAGTCAAAATAATGGAATTTACAATCACTGTGTACCTTTTCCTCTGCTCCCGATTCAACATTGGCATTGGGATGCGGAGATCCAGCGTAGTATAAAACGAAAGACGGAAGAATGTTGACTATCTTTATCTGTAGCTTCTACACAATATCCCACTGATATACGATGTACTCCACCTTTCATTGATCTGTTGATTCTGATTTTGATTGTTGTGTGAAAAGGTTACCTACCTACTAAAGACCAAGTCGTCGGCCGTCGGGATAAGACAGACAGGCAGTGTCTTCCAGTTCCAGTCCAGACGTGCGACTGCCGTACGGTCAAAAATGATATCTGTGAGTTGTACAAGTGGCAGGCAGGATCACACTATAACTCTAAATTCAAGCCATTTAATAAGCATAGGCACTAAATACGAAAGGATATAAGCAGCCTTAAGCAGGTATTTATATGGCAAGTCCCAGACCAGACTTTACTAAAACAGTCAACTATTGGAATGTAATGTCGTAAAATTTGAAATTCCTGCAGCATACCGTCTATGAAGAACGAAAATGACGCATTTCCAACTTATGCTAGAAATAAAATGAGCTATGTCAAAAAATACAGTAAATAAGATGCATGCTTACATGGCTTACAATGCTAATCAGGAGTTTCTAAAATGAGCAAATTGTTCTATTTACATATTTTTGAAAAGGTCAAAATTTTCTATTTAAGTGGTTTTTAAAAAGTGCGAAATATTCTACTTACATGCTTTTTGAAAAATGCAAAATTTTTTATTTACATGTTTTTGAAAAGTGTAAGATGTCCTATTTATATGTTTTTGAAATGTGTGAAATGTTGTATTTACATGTTTCTGAAAATTGCAAAATGTTCTGTTTACATGATTTTTGAAAAGTGCAAAATATTCTATTTGCATGTTTTTTCGAGGCCCAAAATAATTCTATTTACATGTTTTAGAAAAGTGTGAAATGGTCTATTTACATGTTTTAGAAAAGTGTGAAATGGTCTATTTACATATTTTTTCAAAAAGCAAAATATTCTATTTAAATTCTTTCAAGACATTTTTCAGTTTTCAATATTTTTGTAGATAGTGGATATTGTTTTTAGCTACAAATGGATATGGGTCATTTTGGTTCTTTACAGACGATATGTCACATCGCCCACGAAATACATTCACATTCGACACTGTGTTTTATTCCGCACTAATAAGTTAGGTAAAAGTCTTTGCTGCTTAATTTAATTTGATGATGTGGTACTGGTATAGCGTTGAGAATTGAAAAAGTCCAATGAATACTAAATGAGCCTGTGTACAGATATGAGTCATGTGAGTCTCTCTCCTTTCCTGTTAGTCATTCGCAGCCCGTTTCCTTTTCGCTCCCGTGGTCCGTGATTGTGCTTCCCATGGATTGTAGTTAGGGAGGGATGTTTAGTATTTACAAAGATTTAAAAAGTGAGTGAATTTTAAATGCAGTGATTGCATTTCGTTTGTTGGTTCCTGTATACTTATATAGGTAATTAAAAACTCTGTGTGGCTTTTTGGCTTGCCAATACTGAGAACTGGCAAAACTGACACACAGTACTCAGTACGGACGAAATACTATAGATGTATGTATTTCGTCGGTTTCCTATACTTTGTAAATTACAAGGTGTAACTTTTATAGAAATCGTCAGTGAAGAACCAAAATAACCCATATCCATTTGTAGCTAAAAACAATATCAACTATCTACACAAATATTCAAATATGTCTTGAGAGCATTTACATAGAACGTTTTGCACTTTTCCAACACGACGAATTAGACATTTTGCTCATTTTCAAAAATATGGAATTATAAACTTTTGCACCCTTTCAAAAAGCATGTAAATAGAGCAATTTACAATTTTCAAAAATAGGGAATTAGATTATTTTGCACCTTTTCAAAAACATGGAATTAAAAACTTTTGCACCTTTTAAAAAACATGTAAATAGAACACTTTGCACCTTTTCAAAAACATGTGAATAGAGCAATTTGCACTTTCCAAAAACGTGTAAATAGAACATTTTACACTTTTCAAAAACAGGTAAATAAGACATTCTACGCTTTTTAAAAAGTCCTAATTAACATTTTACGCCTGTTTCTCATTTTGTTTTTATGACATAGCTCATTTTGATTGTAGCCTTAATTGGATATGGGTCATTTTGGTTCTTCACACACGAAATGTGTGTAGAAACAAGATTTACTTGGAAGCAGACGAGCCATAGGGCCAAGGCTAGAGCAATATAATTTGTGAAATATTGATGACTGGATACTGGCACCGGATATATGCTGAGAGATAGGATAGAAAATACATAGTATGAAATTGTGAAGGTTTACTTTGTATTACGTATTTATAGCGTTGTTAGTTAGTTTGAGTTCATGGCCTCTGGATTCTGGATTGGCTACACAAGTGTATCAGTATAGCAAAGGCCGAAACCGAAACCGAAACCGAAGCCGAAGGACAGATGGATGAGACTGGTTTGTTTTGATCGTTTATTCACTGAGGAAATCATCCCGGGACCGGGACTCTGCACCACGGGAAATGCTCGCCTTCAAAAGCATTTATGATGAGTTCAATTATGTTTGCCCAGAGAGACTTTTGTGTGTGTTTTGAGTTGAATCTCTATCTCTCTATGTTACAAATATTTCCTCCTCCTTTTCACCGGTACCGGCCCGGCACCGGCACTATAGAATGTAGAACTTCTGTAGACGAGAGGATTGGATTGCGAAACAAATTAAAATATCCAAAATTACTCCGTCTATCGCAAAGCCTCCATTCGACATTCGGCCCTTTTTCTACTTTATACTTTATGTACACTACAGCTCGTCGAGTCGTGTACTGTACCTTGATTTTCTTTTCTGTTTGTTTGTGTTTCTGGCTCTGGCAAGGAAGTTCATCTAAAAAGCTATAAAAAGAGTTAAAGTTACTTCATATGGCTTTAGCTTTAAAAAATTGCAAGTAATTACGTGTATGACTGTACAGGTACAGACAGCCGTGTAACTTCAAAGATAAAGTTGAACTCGTTTTTTTGTTTTATGTTTTGAAGGCTTAGGTATCACATAGTTAAAATAATTTATTAATTTGACGTAGTACATACAGGGACCATACTCATTATGAAAGTTACAAAACTTGTGGTAAGTAAATAATACACTTTTTGATTATATCTTTTTTATACACAAGTTGACTATTTTGCGTACTTTAAATTTAAATTTAAATTTTACATTTTGGAATTTGTTTATACTTTTAAATATTCCATGTTTTTGACTTCAACATATTTGTGGACGACCCCTTATACCATTGCATATACTTTCAAAAGACGACAAAATTATACATAGTCTGTTTCAAAGATCCAAAACTATACTAATAACATTCTGGCAATTTCACATAAAAATGTGTAAAAAATTTAATGAGGGGTCATTCATAAATGATGTCATCAAAATATTTACATTCCTACGACCCTATGACCCCCCTGCCCTGCCCTGTCATCAGCTTAACCATTGCGTAAATGGTTATCTTTAACAAAAGATGTCATCAGTATCCAAGGAGACCCATTATTGACCCATCATTTATGAACGATCCCTCATGCTATTTTGCACCCCTTAAAGAATTCAATTGAGTTTTTGCAAAAAATGTAATATTAGCTCTGTTGTGTTTGTAAAATATATTTTTTTGTGATCTATTTCTTTAACTGTAAATGTGATTCGTTAATGCATCACCAAGGAGAATATTTCCAACACTAATCCTACAGTCACAGTCCCACTCGTAGAGGTGTACATATTATTTTATAAATTCTGTAAAGTTGCCGTTTCCACTTGTGATACATTTACAAGTACACATAATACAGAGATGAAACATTATTGTTCATTCCATGTAGCACTTATCCCATAGACTGTCTCTTCTTCCCGCTCAGTGGGCATTGAAGGAGGGAAGATGCGATGTTGAGATGAGATGATTTTCCCATTTATATTTATACGGCACTAAAAAGCACCCGTACCTATCTACCTATAGATGTGCGTCATATGCTCAGGCACACTTGATACAGTGAACGTATAATACATCTAAAGTTTTTATTTGATAATGATAAGTACCTATACCTATATTTGTTCCTATGCGAGCCACACTGTTTGATTTGGATTTTGGGCAGGGTCCACTGATTTGGATTCCAATTAGCCCAAGTCAAACAACAAACAAACATTGGAGTGAAACAGAGACAGCGGAAGATGAGATACGGAGTAGAATCCACATCTCCACACAGATATCTCATCATCTCGATCTCATATTATAGACACACAGACAGATCCTCTCTCCCTTCTTCTTATTTCCTACAGTTTGACTGTACCCCATGTTACTCCTTGGTTTACAGGCTTGTACACATATAGTAAATGTATTTCGAATTTCGGTCTGGTTTTCATTTTCGTTGTAGGTACTTTCGCTTTTCGAGGCCTGTGTGAAAGTTTGGCTGATGCTGATGCTGCTACAGATGAGTTGGACTTCAAGTGCATCTTAAATATACAATCTACAATCCACTATCCACACACACACACACTACTCTCTATTTGATCACTCATCGTTGAGTTGGGAGAAAACGAAAACGAAAACTGAAAATGAAACGGAGATGATGTTATGTTGGATGTGTGTGGAGGAGGAGACTTAACTGGGATATCAATAAGTAAAGTGAAGTGCATCACCCCCCAAACCGAAGCGCCGAAATACTGCAATGCCAACAACTAACCAACAGCCCCGCGTCCCGGTTTTCACTTTCCACATTTTCACGTGTGTGGCCTTTTCCTATAAGTATAAGCCAATGGGTCCGGCTTTATAGTGTTATGTTAAAGCGCGTTTGTTTGGGGTTTGGATCGGATCGGTATCGGGCATTTATTGCACTGTACAGAAATTTTCAAAATTCACGGATGATTTTTTGGTTTTCCACAATTCGGTTTGGATTTTCTTATATAAAAGATACGTATATCGTCTGTGAAGAACCAAAATGACCCATATCCATTTTTAGCTAAAAACGATATCAACTATCTACAAAAATATTCAAATATGTCTTGAGAGCATTTAAATACAACATCGAGCACTTTTCAAACACATGAAATTAGAGCAGTTGGCAGCTTTTCGAAAACATGGAATTAAAAAATTTTTCACCTTTTCGAAAACATGGAATTAGAACATTTTGCACATTTCGAAAAAATGGAATTATAAAATTTTGCACCTTTTCGAAAACATGTAATTAGAAAATTTTGTACCTTTTCAAAAACTAATAATTAAAATTTTACGCATGTTTCTCATTTTGTTTTTATGACATAGCTCATTTTGATTCTAGCTAAAAATGGATATGGGCCATTTTGGTTCTTCACAGACAATATGTAACTTCGAACTCTAATTTCCAGTGTAAAAAAGGCAGCAAGAAGTGTCATATAAAAGCAGCTAGTTACTTACGTTTCTGCGTAATTTTAAAATTCTATTAGAAGATTAATGTCAGTTAAGTTGCAAATATGTAAAAAGTGAGAAAGTCCCATCTGATTCGATGGTGATTGTTGCTTTGACTTGTGGTAATGGAGATAATAAGATGTGATGTCATTCTGACTGCAGAAAAAGGTAAAAGTTTGAGGATGCGGAATGTAAAGATGAGGGGATGTCGGTCGTATGGATGGAGATGACAATGGTGACGGGTCATTGAGTTTTATTGGGTTAGGAAACGGAAAATACTTGTGGTGGCGACGTCGTCCACGTCCACTCATCATTCAGCAACTGAAGCTACAGCTAAACTACATGTATACACTATTTTGCAGTGGCGGTTTTAGACAGGGCCGGACGAAGGAATTCCTTTTAGGCAGCAATTTATTTCCATACAAAAACCCCCACTTTTATTTGATTGATGGTTTTCTTTAGTAAAGTAAAATGTTGTATTTACATGTTTTAGAAAAGTTTGAAATGTTGTTTTTACTTGATTTAGAAAAGTGCTCAATTATCTGTTTACATGTTTTGGAAAAGTGGAAAATGTATTACTTCCATGTTTTTCAAAACTGCAAAATGCTCTATTTACATGTTTTGAGAAAGGTGTTACATTTTTAATTTCCATTTTTTTGAAATGTATAAAAAAAAAAGTTTTTGAAAAGTCAAAATATTTCTTTTACATGTTTTTTGAAAATTCAAACGGTACGGGTTCCCTGCTCTGGCCGCATTATCCGTCCCTGGTTCCAAAAATGTTTTATTGAAGATTATCTCATTCGGTGGGCGGGGGGGGGGGGTGTTAACAATGCTAAGCTGCCATCTTGGAAAATGGGAAAATGGGTACGTGTTTTGAAATATATCGTGTCTTGGAAACAGAAATAATTTACGATTAGTGTATCCAGTACAGAGCAATTTTCTTTAGCTAATATTTACAGACAGGTGATTGGTTTTGGTTACAAAATCCGTCATTTTATTTGCTAACTTTCTGCGGTACTAACAATAAGAATTTTATAAAGTTTATTGGAATTACCAATTTTTAAATTAAAACGCGGTTTTTGCGTAGTTACTCCATTTAACTGGGGTGTACAAACACAAAACATGTATAATAAGTCGTCATATAATAAAGACAGAATTCCGTCTGCTGACTGCTGTCAGCGCAGTTAGTCGCTGTCAGTACCAAGCAATGTATATAAAAACAATCAATACGATTTTAAACACTTTTAGCTGTCTACCAATAAAATAAACAGGAGAACAATACAGCAACACATGTTTTCGTGGTTTCAAACGTCACTTCATTCCATGAACCGATTTATGCATTTTTTTCCTCATGACCTATGCTGCCAATTTACCATAGTTGCTCATTGAATCTGCAAGGTAAGCAACCTATATGCATTTGTTTACTTTTTTTTGCAAGTGTTGTTCAAGGGGTTGACAATACCTCTACAAGGCCAAGTGAATAAACTTACATAACTAACCTAACACAAAAAAAGTTTTTTGGTATTTTCCCTATATGTATATACATAATATGAGTTCAGATTTATTTCTACTTATATTTTTATCCCAATAATTATATATATTTGAATAGTTATACATATTTATATGTATGTTAAAAGAACAACTCCGTTTTTCCCCGTTCTACTTATAAACCAATGCAGTGGAGATTGGAAACAAATGAAACGTAGTGTGCATTATTTACTTTAGGGAGCGTTCACAAATGATATCATCAGTAGGGTAGGTAGGTGGGTCTGAAAAATGACGATTTGCCCTATGCTTAACATGGGTGACGAGGGGTAGGTAGGTCAGAAAATTGGCCAAATGCGATGATATCATTTGTGAACGCTTCCTTAAAGTTTAAAGCTATGCACAGTGCAAATATGTAAATGTGATTGTTTGGTCCAGGAGTAGTGCAGTGATCTCATAGTGTCCCCGGAAAATTATTTTTGCATAAAACAAAACAGGAATTTGAACGCGTTTATTTCATTTCGTATTGCCAGGCAAACTACAGTACAAATGTTCAGTGAGTGAAGATTACAATTTATTTGTATGAGCTCCCATAATATTGAACCCTAAATATTTACAATTAAATACAGTAATTGAAATTATAATTTTTAATTTTTTAAAGAATTTTATTAAGGAATTTTTTACAAGCAATTTAGAACATTGCATTTTGCTATTTCCTGTCGTCCTCCTGTTCCCTGATTGAAACCCAGAAGAATGAAGCCGTTCATAATAAGACTCGGCACAGTTCTTGCCATAACGGCTTTCGTGATAAGCGCCATCATGGCTATTGCGAACGGGTCCCGTTTAGTCCCTCATCCGGCTCCAATAATGGTGAGTTCAGTCAGATATACGATATTCTATCCTTTCTGTTATATACCGTCTAACTAAATTAGTAAGCATAAACACTGACAAAGGAATGACGCAACATGCAACACCCAAAATTCACAGGAACAGTCATTTAAAAAAAATCGGGCTACTTTTAAATAGCACAGATCCAAAGTAACTCGAGTGCATTTGGAGTTGTTTCGCTGCAGTGGCCCGCCAAAGTTTAAAAATTTTAAATTTTAAAACTTTACAGCCTTTTATAATAAACAAAATGCAAGAAACCTATATATTTTTGAGGTGCAATTTTATAAACCAACGTTTGCAAAAAAAGGGGGGATTTTTTAAAATCCTGAAATTAAATTTTAGAATATAGCCTAAGGATTAGAAAAACTCAGAGTATATCAAAATCGGATGAGAACTGTAGAAGCTATTATAGGGCGGCAAAGTTTTAAAATTTGAATTTGTTTAAACTTTGGCGGGCCACTGTGGCCAAACAACGCAAAGTGCACTCGAGTTACTTTGAATCGGTGCTATTGAAAAATATCCCGATTTGTTTTTAAATGGCTGTCCCTGTGAAATCTGGGTGTTGCATGTCTCGTTATTCCCTTGTAAGTATATAGTACTCCATAAGTTGTAAATCAAATTAAAATTAACAGGCGTAGATAACTTTTCTAATACACAGTTTCACAATCAACAATTTTTAAATTTCCTATTTTTTAAAATATGAATTTAAAGAATCTTGAAATTTTTGAAAAACCCTCGCACCAAGACCGAGACCGGGACCGACTCCAATTCCCACGGCGAGCTCCACCCCTTGCGGGCCTGTCAGCTCAACCAAGAGGGATTTCACCTTTTTTCCTTACCAAAATTTCTGCAGAGATTCCTGATTCTGATTTCATCAATTATTGACACAAGAAAACTGGAACCGAGACTTATTTTTCTACTGCTCTGACGTCCTACCTAGAAGGATTAGGCTTATATCATATAGAATATATCGCCGGTGAAGAACCAAAATGACCCATTTCCAATTTATGCAAAAATGAGCTATGTCAAAAAATTACAGTAAATACGATGCATGCTTACTATGCTGATCACGAGTTTCTAAAATGAGCAAATTGTTCTATTTACATGTTTTTAAGAATGCCAAAGTGCTCCATTTAAGTGTTTTTACGAATGCCAAAATGTTCTATTTAAGTGTTTTTAAGAATTTCAAAATGTTCTATTCAAGTGTTTGTTGAAAAGTACAAAATATTCCATTTACGTGCTTTTTAAAAAGTGCAAAATATTCTATTTAAATGTGTTTTGAAAAGTGCAAAATATTCTATTTGCATGTTTTTTGAAAAGTTCAAAATATTCTATTTACGTGCTTTTTGAAAAACGCAAAATATTCTATTTACATGTTTTTTAAAAATTGCAAAATATTCTATTTACGTGCTTTTTAAAAAAAGCAAAATATTCTATTTACATGTTTTTTGACAAGTGCTCAAGGTTCTATTTACATGCTTTGGTGACCATGTTATCTTAATTGTTTATTTACATAGTGCATTTTGTTTTTGGCTAAAAATGGATATGGGGCATTTTGGTTCTTGACATACAATATTGAAGTCGTTAAAATTTTACGTATCTAGATTTTTTTGTTGAAAAATAAATTTACAAATAAAGTCGTGCATAAAAATAATTAAAGCGAAACTAAAACTTATAAAGAAAAGTGTAAATATGCGTCAGCCAAGATGCAAACCTCATTCTACAGATTTTCTAAGGATTTTTTTTCGTCCCGAAATTCAGACTGTAAAGAATCAATACTACGAAGTGTGTGAATGAAGTCGAATTTGAACATAGGGATGCGGGACATGGGATGAAAGGTGCCGAAGCGGAAAAAAAGGAAATAAAAAACTAGCATACATGTTGACTTCAATTTTGAAAACGAATGTAAAAAAATGTATAGAAAGAGAAAGTGCTACATAGAAATAAGTGAGGAAAAAAAAAGTACTCACGAGATTCAGGTTCATCAGAATTCAGATGAAAGGGAAAACGTAGAGAAAAGGGAAAAAAGAGTGAAAAGTACCCTTTCCCCCTTCCATTTACTTGTACCTCCCTTTCATTACATTTTACACGTTCCAGTTTTCTATCCCTGTGATCAACTTTTGATTTCCTTCTTTATTCATCTTCATCCCTGAAATTACATGTGTAATGACGTGTACTTGGCGGGGTATTTAAATATATGGTATTTTTTGCATATGGCTCAAATCAAAATACACTATTGATATGTTATATCTCTTTGTAAAAACCTTCCCTTGTGCCGAATTTACTCAAAATTGAAACTACGAAATACACTATCGTCTGTGAAGAATAAAAATGACTCATATCTATTTGTAGCTAAAAACAATATCCACTATCTACAAAAATATTCAAATATGTCTTGAAACAATTTAAATAGAACAATTGACACTTTTCAAAAACATTTTCTATATGGCAATTAAATTCAAATGTAGCTTGTTTCAAAATCACATCACAAATTCAAACATATGCAAGATAAACAAATTGTTTTGAATGAATCACGAATCTAATTCCCATATGCAAATCCGATTATTTATATTAAGCCAATAATACATTGCTACTACATCAAATTACCAGCTCAAGTCTATGGGTCAGCCTCCGCCTCCAGGACCAGGGCTCTCTGCATCAGTAATAAAATCAAAATCCTAGATCAGTATCATAGGCAATGCATCATGCTTCCATCTCCACCCCGACCAGTCCACAGAACGAGACTCACTGCACTTGTCTTCTCAATTCTGTGAAGCCTTTAATCCCGTAAATGAATGCGAAATTGAAGCCTCATCCATTTCATCATGTGTGGGACACAAATAGACAAATAAATAAAAGAGCCCGCGCGTACTTCCAACCCCTCAAAACTTTCCCCTTTACACAGTATCAACCCTTAAATGAGGCGAGGAGATGATAATTCCGATTGTGATCATCATTATGACGACGACGACCAGGGCCGGACGAAGGAATTGCTTTTAGGCAGCAATTTGTTTTCATACAAAAACCAACGTTTTGATTTTATTGATGGTTTTCTTTGGTAAAATAAAATGTTGTACTTACATGGGACATTTCCCAACTGTAAAATCTGAAATGAAGCAAACTCTATCAGAACGTGTACTACGTGGTGGGGTCATTACAACGTATATAATCATATCGTTGCAAATTGCGTTCTGGTGCCAAAAACGAATTTTAAAATTTTCAAAATTGGTCGAAATGAAAAACTTGAAAAATCAAATGGGAAATTCAATAGGAATTTTACTTTACCCAATGGCCCCCCCTTACCACTTTTTCAGTTTTCTGATTTTTTTCGAAAACTATTAGCCTTGTGTTATTTGATTACTAACAAGCCTAAAATTAGTAAAGGGTCGTCCATAAATGGTGTCAACCAAATAGTTTCATTTTTTGGAAAATTGTTAGACGTCATTACTGATGTATGTATTACTCTACCCAGCTGCCAGTCAACAAGAGTGAAAGCCTATACATGTTATTCAAATTGGTCATTATCTTGTACTGCCGCAATAAAAAAATCAGTCAAGATGATTAAATATAAAAGTATTTTTTTATAACTTAACGACGCCGCAAATAATTATAATTTCACCCTAAGAAAAACGTAAGACCGTTTCACTTACCTCACCATAGACAGTGCAGAAAAAATTGTTTATAGGCATTAAAATTTAATAAATTAGGGGTCGTCCATAAATGACCTCACGGATAGGGTCTACGGGCCTGCTTGGATATTGATGGCATCCAATGTTGAAGATATAGCCATTTACGCAATTGTTAAGCTGATCACAGCGTCATAGAGTCCAAAAAATGAAACTATTTGGGTGACACAATTTATGGACGACCCCTCACTAATTTTAGGCTTGTTAGTAATCAAATAACACAAGGCTAATAGTTTTCGAAAAAAATCAGAAAACTGAAAAGTGGTAAGAGGGGACCATTGGGTAAGGTAAAATTCCTATTGAATTTCCCATTTGATTTTTCAAGTTTTTCATTTTGACCAATTTTGAAAATTTTAAAATTTGTTTTTGGCGCCAGAACGCAATTTGCAACGATATGATTATATACGTTGTAATGACCCCACCACGTAGTACACGTTCTGATAGCGTTTGCTTCATTTCAGATTTTACAGTTGGGAAATGTCCCATGTTAGATGTTTTTCAAAAGTGTCAAATGTTAGATTTGGATGTTTTTGAAAAGGTCAAAATGTTCTAATTAAGTGTTTTGTAAAAGTGTAAAATGTTCTATTTACACGTTTTTGAAAAGTGTCAAATTTTCTATTTGCATTTTTTTGAAAAGTGTAAAATTTTCTATTTACATGTTTTAGAAAAGTGTAAAATTTTCTATTTACATGTTTTAGAAAAGTGCAAAATGTTCTTTTTACTTGGTTCAGAAAAGTGCAAAATGTTCTATTTATATGTTTTAATAAAAGTGGAAAATGTTCTAATTGCATGTTTTTGAAAGGTGCACAAGCTGTTATTGGCATATGTTTTTGAAAAGTCTCAATATTCTTTTTACACATTTTTGAAAGGTGCAAAATCTTCCATTTAAATGTTTTTTGAAAATTCAAGCAGCGGGGGCTGCCTGCGCTGGCCGCATTATTTGGCCCTGCGAAGATACGAAGATACGATGACGATCCGGAAGATGCTATGAATGAAATGCACTTTGAGTGCGTGGGACTCTTTTAAAGGACCAGAAACCAGAACCAGGACCAGAAAAAGCAGGAGGAAAAGCGCTACTATATTTGGCTAAAAGTAGTGTTGGGTGCACCACGAGGGACGTGGATATTGTCGGAAAGAAATCCTTGTGGATCAATTAGAAATTATCAATGTGACCATATGATTTGATTAAGAAGGATGCGGAAAGTGGATACATTTGAGATGATGGGATATACTGATCCCTATGATAGTGGCAGAGGAGAAGGGTGCAGTGTAGCTAATTCAGTCAGCAGTCCCTTTACATCTTTTTTCACTCTCACTCTCACCCTCTCAAATGGCTCGCTCTTTCTACTGTCTTTCCGTCTCCCCGGGGTCCGGGTTTGGCATCGGCTTCGGATCAGTGAGGATCCGGATTCGAGGTCACTGCCAAACTTTCCGAATTTTTCTTCCGTATTGCAGTGCAATCTTTCAAATTTTACACGTATTTTAAAACTCTACCAGTGCCAGTACACCAGTACCAGTCAGGATATTCAGGCTTCAGGAATTAATAGGAATCGTCCATAAATGATGTCATTGATAGGGTCATAGTGCCGGTCAGGCACTATCTGATGAAATCCTATATGCTAAAGGTAGCCATTTATGATGTGGTTAACCAGTTGGTGACGACAGGGCCGGACAAAAGAATTGTTTTTAGGGAGCAATTTGTTTCCATACAAACACCACCATTTAGATTTTATTGATGGTTTTCTTTGGTAAATCGAAAATTCTGTATTTACATGTTTTAGAAAAGTGCAAAATGTTATATTTACATGTTTTTTAAAATTGTTACATATTGTATTTGCATGTTTTTGAAATGTACAAAAAAATTTATTTGCAGGTTTTTGAAAAGTCAAAATATTCTTTTTACATATTTTTAAAAACTGTAAAATGTTACATCTACATGTTTTTTTAAATTCAAGGAGCAGGACTGCATGCGCTGGCCGCATTATCCGGTCCTGTTGTGATGACATGGAAGTGGCTGGGCCCAAAAAGAGATGCAATTTGAGCTTGACATCATTTATGGATGATCCCATAGCACTGGTAATAACGATTAAAGTGCATGTGTTATGTGCTGTACGTTTGTTGTAAAATTTCGATATTTATGATTTTAAAATTTAAACTTAGCAACTATGTATATAGGCGGTACTTATAAATACGTAAAAAAATGTGCTTTTAAACAACTGTTGTTTGTAAAATGCAAAGTAGTGCACAGTGTGTTTTGAGAAAAAGTGTCAAGTGTGAATCACATTTCGTGTCTTCTTATGAGGGATGGGGCTGCGTGTTTGTGTGTGATCAGATTGGGATCGTAATCGTAAATAATGTTTCTGTTTCTACTACTTTTACCTTTCAGATTTGGGATTTCTCTTATGGACTTGGGCTTTGGTGCTGCGCTGGTTTCGGTTTCGGTCTCGGCCTCAGTCTCGCGGTCTCAGTCTTGTTGGAAATGCTTTTGCTCGCTTCTGCATGTTATGCAAGTGCGTTTCTTCCTCTGGACTTTTTATTCCTACCTATCTAGTACATAATTTACCGGATTTTTGAAAATTCTGCAATACTGGACCGATTTCATCGAGCCATATATCATTGGAAAGCTAATCGCCAGTAGAATTCAAATTTAGGAACGGGCCTCCATTATAACAAAACGTTTTCAAAATAACGGTTTTTTAATTTTTAAATGCCGCCAAAAATGTGTTGCATGGGTCACAATCAAAAAACGAAAAACATGGTCCCTGCTTATTTTTGAAGAGCTTTCCAATGATATATCACTCGACACAATCCGTTAAAATTTTTTAATTTGCAATTATGTTATTTCGAAACCATTTAAAAACTAATAACAATCGTGCATGCACACTAAGTTATTTACATTTGCCAAATTGTTACCGTTCGAATAATATATCAAGTTAGTTTATTTTCATTGAGTAACCGGTCGAAATCTTCATTTAACACTATTTTTACAACTTAAGCGGGAAATTCAAACATTGGAATTTACAAATGGTAATTGCACATACTACCACTATTGGTCACCAAAAGATACAGTTCAAAATAATGATGAAATAAAATTACACTCGCTCCACGCCGTCCACTGCATACCGATTTTAGCATTAAAGAGTAATACCCCATATTACTGTTAAGGCTACCAAAAAACAAGGGCTTTAGCCCTTGTTTTTTTTGTATGATGTTATGTTATGTGATGGTGTGGATTGCTATGGATCTTCCCGTTCCCTTTGGCGCTTAAGGCCAGACCAGACATCACATCTTGAGCCAGAACCAAGTGAGTCGCGGGAGAGAAAATGCTAAACTTTCTCCATTATTTCTATCACTGCTCCCACACTTTCCTATTCCTGTTAAGAATTGCCTATGAAGTATAAAATGTATAGGGAAGCTCCGAACCCGAAATTGAAAGGAGAGGGAAAGGTAACTTCCTATACGAATACAAGAAACAGATTCAACAAGAAACAACTTGGGATAAAGCATAACATTATTATTATGTATCAGAGGCACAAACACTTAGGTACATACTCAACAGTCCACATGCTTGTTACACTACACGTATTGTGAGTGAAGAATCAAAATGACCCATATCCATTTTAAGCTGGAGTTAAAATTAGCTATGTCAATTTAAAAAACTGAATGCTTAGAATGTGAATTTCGATGTTAAGTGTGAAATGTTTTATTTCCACGTTTTTAAAAAGTGCAAAATGTTTTATTTACATGTTTTTAAAAAGTGCAAAATGTTTTATTTACATATTTTTAAAAAGTCCAAAATGTTTTATTTACATGTTTTTAAAAAGTGCAAAATGTTTTATTTACATATTTTTAAAAAGTGCAAAATGTTTTATTTACATGTTTTTAAAAAGTCCAAAATGTTTTATTTACATATTTTTAAAAAGTGCCAAATGTTTTATGTAAACATTTTAAAAAATCCAAAATATTTTATTTACACATTTTTAAAAAGTGCAAAATGTTCTACTTTAGGGTTATCCATAAATGATGTCATCCAAATATCCCTATTTCTAAGACCATATTAAATCTTCATCAACTTAACTATTGCGTAAATGTCTATCTTTATCATAGGATGTCATCAATATCCAAGTAGACCCTGCATGTGACGCCATTTATGGACAATCCCTTACATACTTTAAAGACCATATTTTAATATTTTCCGTAGATAGTGCATTTTATTTGTAGCTAAAAATGGATATTGGTCATTTTGATTCTTCGCAGACGGTATGCGCTACATGTTGAAGCTGGAGCTAGGGCTGGACTATTGTCTGTAGTAACATGTACATACATGTTTTTTAACTGGAGTTTCCGTGTCCTCTGTGTTTCGTACATGTAGAATGTAGGAAGGTACTTGTGTTGTGTGCAGTAGTGCCTAGGCTTGACTACTTGACTTTGACTTCCCGGGTAGCGGTTCGGCTCCCGGTGCGGTGGTTATAGTCGCAGTGGAGAGATAGTTGCGTAAGGCGAGTTTAATTTCACTAATGCACTTTTGTGTGTCGTGTCTGTCTCCGTGAGCGATTTCCCCCCGACGACTCCAGATTCCCATATTCATTCTGTTCTCTCGCCTGTGTGTAGTTTTCTCTCGTACGCTTCTATTCCACCTTCCGCACTTCCACATCATCGTCATCATCATCATCATATCCACAATCATCAGTTACTTCCTCTCAAACAGAATGCCCATGTCCTTCTCCTTCTTCCCCGTTCCCTATAGCTTGCCCAATATGAATGTGCGTACGAAACCGACGAAACGGAGGGGCTCATATTTTTATAGAAAAAATATTTTAGTAGTTACCTACCTATATATGTATACCGTGTCTCGCTACTAACTTAGGGATCGTCCATAAGCGACGTCACGTGCAGGGTCAATGGGTCTACTTCTGCTTGGATATTGATGACATCCTATATTAAAGATAGATATTTACGCAATGGTTAAGATAATGACAGGGGATAGGGGGTCATAGGCTCCTAGAAATAGGGATATTTGGATGCAGGGCCGGATAATGCAGTCAACCCCCGCTGCTTGAATTTTCAAAAAACATGTAAATGGAACATTGGGCATTTTTCAAAAATATGTAAAAAGAATAGTTTGACTTTTCAAAAACATTCAAAATAAATTTTTTTGTACATTTCAAAAACGTGGAAATAAAACATTTTTCACTTTTCTCAAAACATGTAAACAGAAAATTGAGCACTTTTCTAAAAAATGTAAATACAAAATTTTACTTTAGCAAAGAAAATCATCAATAAAATCTAAATGGTGAGGTTTTTGTATGGAAACAAATTACTGCCTAAAAGCAATTCCTTTGACCGGCTCTGTTTGGATGACATCATTTATGGACGATCCCTTACCACTAACGCTACAGACAGTTTTTACGCTATCCAAACCTCTTAGACCTTGATTTCACTAGAAAAGTTAACAATTGTTAGCTTTAAGAAACTCGCTTTTAGATTTAACAATGGTTAACTCTGAAAGCGTGTTTCTTAAGGCTAACAATTGTTAAATTTTCAAGTGAAATCAAGGTCTTATAGTTTAGTACAAAATTTAAGCAATATTTAGGCATCACGTTTACTTTTTAATTTTGTAAAAAATTACCCATTCAAAACTAACAGCCAACTACCGCACCTACCTTAACAATAACCAAAACCAAACCAACGCCGTAAACAAAACTACCTACCTACCTAAATAAAACAATTTCATGCGATGACAATTCAAATTTTTAAATCAAACTACTGTAAATCTGTAAATATCTAGGTACATGGATAGATATTCGACGAGAATCAAGTGCTTTTCTCTGGCTCTCCATTCAAAACAAAACAAAAGCAGTGAGCACACGTTCAAGAACAAAGCAGAGCTCAACGTTTTACACGTACACGGTGCGGTGCGGTGAAGGTGACGTGACAAAACTGACACAAGTTGTAAGAGTAATAAGAATAGAACTGTACCTATGAGAGAACCAAAATAAAAATATAGAAATGGAAATTCAAATGCAAATAATAAAACGTGTATTCATTCTGTATGTAACTGTAAAAAGTAAAAACAGAAGTTGACTGACTGGAGGATGAGAGATTATTGGAGTCACACATGGTCGCGTGTCTCCGTGTCCTTCCCATTATTATATTCCGCGTGTCCTCGCATAGTCAGAGAGTTGCTGTGTCCAAGTCCGAGTCCCCCTATGGAAACTGGGTCAGAGGTCATTCGTCTTGTCAGCTCTCACTCTTATATAGCGTACATTCAAAAACTGATAGCAATAATAGTTTTGACGTTCTTCGTATCCCCAGGAATAATTCCCTTCCATTTCCAGCTCCAGTTACTCCAGTATACATATATAGTTTCCCCAGTCACACGAACACTAGCGACAACAAGACAATAAAAAAAACAAAAAGCGGAAGTCTAAACAAAAACGATCCAGTCCCATTCCCAGGTAATATTTGGCATAAAATTATAAAGTAGGAATTATTGTAACAATACAGAACAGTAACAGAATTGCCTACCTACCTACATTCACAAGGGAACGTCCGAGGACAGAAACCTGAACTTTATATAGGTAAGGTATGCCTATAGAACACTCTAAAAATTCTATGTAGATCTCCAATACTTTTCAAACTTGGCTCTCTGCCTGATTTAAATTCCATATTTCCTAAGAAAAAGTTAATAAGGAAAACATATGTATATCAGTATATCGTCTGTGAAGAGCCAAAATGGCCCATATCCTTTTTTAGTTTCAAACAAAATCCACTATTCGCAGACAAAATTTAAATAACATGTTCATGAAAGCAGGTAAATAGAACCTTGTGCATTTTTCAAAAAACAAGTAAATAGAATATTTTGCAATTTAAAAAAAATGTAAATACAATATTCTGCACTTTCAAAAAGCATGTTAATAAAATATTTTGCACTTTTAAAAAATCATGTAAATAGAATATTTTGTACTTTTCAAAAAGCATGTAAACAGAATATTTTGCGCTTTTCAAACAACGTGTAAATGGACTATTGAGCACTTTTCAAAAAACATGTAAATAGAATATTTTGCACTTTTCAAAAAACATATAAATAGGACATTTTGACCTTTTTAGAAATATGTCAATAGGGCATAGTTACCTTTTTTAAAACATGTAAATAGAACAATTTGCTCATTTTAGAAACTAGTGATTAGCATTGTAAGCATGTATCTTATTTACTGTCTTTTTTTGAAATAGCTCATTTTAATCCTAGCATAAATTGGAAATGGGTCATTTTGTTTCTTCATAGACGATATTATGAAATATGTAGGGGTAAAATTCTTTGGAAAAAAGATGTAAATACTTTGACTTTCTTTTGTTGTGAATTGAATTGGAAATATATCAGAGTAAACTTCTCAGACTTTACTACTGTACCACCACAGCCGCTATACTTATTCTAAGCGTGTACGTATATGTATTTAGTTACAAGAAACGCGCATATAATGTAAAGGACGAGTAGTATATAGGGGTAGAAATTTGTTGGGGATATTTGCATTTATCCATTATTGGTCATTGTCGTTCCGGTATGTCGTTACCGTTACCGTTTTCTGAATAGTAATTTTTTAGGTTGATATGTATGAATATAGCTCAAAGTTACTCTCTCAATTGTGAATGGTCTGCCTCTCTGACTTTAGTACTGCACATCGAATGTTGAATTGAGTTTGGTCTGTCTCTCTGCGTCTGGATCTGGTACCGGTACCGGTCCCAGTCCCAGTCCGGGTCTGGTCTGGTCGGGTGAGAGTGAGGGTCGAGAGCGGGGAATTGAAGAATTGATGAGAGTGGTTGAGTGCGGATGCACAGAAGACATATTGAGCTACTTCCTTCATCTCTTCCCTTGAATAACTTGAATACATTTCCTCCCCATTTGTAAAATTTTTCCGGACGACGACCAGGACCAGGATCATAGGACCATAGAAACCCGGAGACGATACACAGAAACTCTCTCATTCAGTCATTTCCAATTCCAACAACCACTGCACTGCAAATAGCACACAATATGACGCGGGGGCCGATCAACACCAACCAACAGGGCCGGATAATGCGGTCAGCGCAGGCAGCCCCCGCTGCTTGAATTTTCAAAAAATGTGTAAATGGAACATTTTGCATTTTTCAAAAATGTGTAAAAAGAATATTGAGACTTTTCAAAAACATGCAAATAAAATATTTTGTACATTTCAAAAACATGGAAATAAAACATTTTCCACATTTCTCAAAACATGTAAATAGAACATTGAGCACTTTTCTGAATCAAGTAAAAAGATTAGTTTGCACTTTAAAAAAAAATGTAAATACAGCATTTTGCTTTACCAAAGAAAACCAACCATAAAATCAAAATGGTGGATTTTGTATGGAAACAAATTGCTGTCTAAAAGCAATTCCTTCGTCCGGCCCTCCAAAACCAAATATGTACTCATGTTGGGTATCTAGTCCACGGAATAACAAAGTAACGTAAAAATAGCATAGCAAATAAAGCAATATTGATCCAATTGTTTATTTAGTAATAACGTGAAAAGGTTGAACTAATTGATAAAGTAACTAACTTATGGTTTTTTACATAATTTGAAACTTCTAAATTTAAAAAAATGATACAAATTAATTATAATTAATTGTGTTGCGAGATTTACTTTTGAAATTATCTAAGGAGACATTAAATAGTAGTTAAAGGACTGGCTGGCTACACCTTTAGAATTCTCATGGGTAGCTATGAGATTCAGTATTGCAAAGATCCGCGTTGCAAAAACATTCATTTACGCCTACATCTTCGTTGTATTTGTAACTGTTAGATTGCTCAAGGTCTATTCAAATCTTATGTATATTCTGATTTCAATTAGTCATTCAATTGATCAACATCCAATCTGCACCAAGTTATCATCAGCAGTTCCTGTAATAGTTTTATTTGGCTATAAAGATCCTTTATTTAATTGTAATTGTAATTGTAATTGTTTTATTGTCAAATTCACAAAGCGCATAAACACTTATTTACGGGAAATTTACGGAAAAATTTAAATTGAATTTAAATTCCTGTTTGAATTTTCCCCTTGGATAATATTGTTTTCATAATTCGTATGTACGTAGTACAACCTGAGCGGCATTTCAGTAACTTCATGTTGCTGGATATCCTTCAAATACAATACAATTCAATACGTAGTACAATCAATTACATTATAACCTTGTCACATATAAAACACGAGATTGAATTATTTATGCAGTGAGGTGATGTAAGTAGGCTATATTTAAATGGCTTACCCACCGATAAATAGCCAATAGTTAAACTGAACTAAAAACTAAAATGTATTGTATAAAAACATTTTAAAATTTAAAAAGCTTTTTATTTTTCTACCTTTTAATTTTTGAGATTAAAAGCTTTCTTGGTAGCTATACATACTTGCCTATTTGAGTATACATATATCGTCTGCGAAGAATCAAAATGACCCATATCCTATTTAGGCTAGAATCAAAACGAGCTATGTCATAAAAACAAAATGAGAAACATGTGTAAAATATTAATTAAGAGTTTTTGAAAAGCGTAAAATGTTCTATATAAATGTTTTTGAAAAGTGTAAAATGTTCTATTTTCATGTTTTTGAAAAGTGTAAAATGTTCTATTTAAGTGTTTTTGAAAAGTGTAAAATGTTCTATTTTTATGTTTTTGAAAAGTGTAAAATGTTCTATTTAAGCGTTTTTAAAAAGTGTAAAATATTTTATTTAAATGATTTCAAGACATATGTCAATATTTTTGTAGATAGTAGATATAGTTTTTAGCTGAAAATGGATATAGGTCATTTTGGTTCTTCACAGACAATATGAAAATTCGACATTTATTGCGATTATGAGAAAAGTATGCCGCATGCAACTGAATTGACCACAAACCAAGCCACGAAGATGAAAGAAAGGCGACCACAGAAAAAGACAGCGCGCACTATACTATGGTCGCATCAAATATCAAAATCAAATAATGTATTTGAATACTTAAAGTTAAATAGATTATGAGAAGTAAATCCCTGTAGTAATATGTAGAAGGAGAGAGAACTGATAAATTTTTAAAATAAATAAAGCATCCTTTTAAAATGACAAACTGAAAAGTACATGGCATTTGTTTATAAAAAGCTTTTAAGCGGAGAGCATTTATTTCCAATGAATAGTTCATTTGAATTTGAATACTCATATTTTGTATTTTTCTGTTTTCTTTCATTTTTTAAAGAGGCTTTTTAAAGACGTGGAAGTGGAACGTGAGAGAAAAAAAGTAGGTGTCTACAGGGTTGCCCGTGGTCACATGGTGAGATGAGCGGTTCAGAGTGAGGGGCCGTACACCAATTGCGTCACCAAATCTTACCAAATTTTGGGAACCACACACCCGTTACACCCTGTCATCCTATTGCGCATTGCGTAAATGGTGGAGATTCTAAAAGGTCCATGTATCTAAATTAAGCTAGAATTAAAATAAATTATGTTGAAAATAGGGTTAATCTAGATATATAGATAGATGCTTAATTTACGAATTTTTAAAAATTGAAAAATATTCCATTTAAACGTTTTTGAAATGTTCAAAATATTCTAATTACATGTTTGAAAAGAGTGCAAAATGTTCTATTTACAAGGTTTTTGAAAAATGCAAAATGTTATATTTGTATATTTTTGAAAAGTGAAAATTATTCTGTCCATGCTATTGAAGTGTGCAAAATGCTCTATTTACACGTTTTTTGAGAAATACAAAATGTACTATTTACGAATTTTAGAAAATTGAAAATTATTCTATGTAACTAAATTTTTTTGAGGTGTGCAAAATGTTCCATATCTATATACATATGTTTTTGAAAATTCCTAAAATATTCTATACATATGTTTTTCAAACTTGCAAAATGCCCTATTTACATGCTTTCAGGATCATAATATTTTAAGTGTTTGGGTACATAAAGTACAATTTATTTTTAGCTAACAATTAACAAGATTAATTTTGAGTCTTTACTCATTGTCAGTATATTATTATGTTATGTTGGCTGAAATAAAAAACCATGAATTGTGAATTCAATGTTTCAAAACTGAGTAACGCAATTAATTATATTTTAGTTGTATTACTTTTAAATTCAGAAATTTCAAAATATGAAAAAATTCATATTAGTTATACTTTATTAATTAATTCGCTAATTTGTTTGCAGGGTACAGATTATTACTAATTAAACAATTGGATCAATAATGCTTTAAATTAAATGAACTTCGTAATTTATTTATTCTCATGGGAAGTTAAGAGACTCGGTATTGCACGGTATAATATGATTTTTAAAAAATCAGAACCTATAATACCTATTTAAACGTTTACATAAAATGCATTGAAATGGGAAACGCTTACAGGTATCGTATTACTGCATTTAAATTGACATGTTTTTACATCTACATATTATCTACATTATTATGTAGCATTTTGTACTATCTTCTATGATTTAAAGGATGGCAGAAGGGCACAACACAATCTATACCATTATGGTTTTAAGTAGTACACGAGGGATATAGTTAATAGTTTTATTTTATCCCCTTATGCTTTCTTTAGGTTCTATATGGCTTTATACTGACTGTTAGACGGGTTAGCCGCAGTTACGGCTTATAGTAAATGAGGCAATTTTTTACACATTTACTAGAATATTTTAGGAATTTTCACAAACATTTAAATCCAACATTTTGCACTTTTCGAAAGCGTGTAAATGGAACATTTTGGCACAGTTTACAAACATGTAAATAGAATATTTTGCACTTTCTAAAAATTCGAAAAATTTTACCATTTAAAAAATCTATCTCCTCAACCGTATTTTTGACATAATTAATTTGGATTCCAGCTTAAATTGGATTTCAGTATTAGAATTTTGTACTTTCTTCATCGTTGTTGATTTGAACTGTGATTTTAGTTATTTGGGTATTGCGATTTTGGCAGATTTTTGACATTGACTAACGTTGAACGTAGAAGATGAACTTTTATAAGGAAGCAAGGACCTATCCATATATCTGCAAATGAATGCAGAAGGTAGGTAGGTATGTATAACTTTGGAGTAGAGCAAAAGAATTTGGGTCAGCGAAGGATTGTCCATAAATAACATCATGGATACCGTGGAGTTTTTATTACACACCCACCCACCATAACAATAGAAAGGCAACTTTTGCAAAGTTATGCCTTACTTGGGAAGGTTTTTAGAACCCACCCATCTAGATGATGACATCATTTACGGACGATACCTATATGCATACATGAAACTACTATAAATATGTATTTGATATTTTTTAACGACTTTCCACATGTGTATTTTTTTTAATAATACAAATAACATCATGACAGCAGATTCATATACTGCAAAATTTTAATTCAAAATGTAATCTATTATTTTAACATCATTTTTGTGTACACAGTTCAACCCCTAAAGTCGTCAGTCATATTTCCAAGAGTGACATATACGTACCTACGTATGTATTTCATGCGTAATATGTTTAACAGTGAAACGTGAGTTCGGTTTCCTCATTCAATTCCACCACTGCGATGTACGTATCCAGTTTTGCGTTTGCAAATTTAAAAATAACATTGGAGATATTAAATCATTTTGAGGTCTTATGGCAGTTGTTCTACATATTTGCTTTACATGCAACATGAATTTTATAAAATATTTAAATATGTTATTTAAACTAAATATTTTCTTAATTCTACAGCATTGTAGAACACATAGTATCCATGTGTTGTATGGGCCGAAGTTTATGGACTTAATTACAATGCAATTTGAATGAATTTATCAATTTTTGCAATAAACGTATAGCCCCTTGATTCATTATACGAAATGTTCATTTTGATGATTCATTTGTAAATCCTATTATAATGTGTAATATTTTGTACAACCTAATCGCATTATTGGTTTAAAACAAATTGTAGACGGTCTGAAATGCCACAACTGTGAGAGGTATGTAGATGACCAGCCTCTTGGATCAGATGGTTGTCATGTCAATATCGAATGCAATGGCAGTTGCGCAACGGATAGATTCGATAGTGCCGGTACAAATAATTATTTTTCAAAATATAGTCTCTATTGTAAAGAGGAAAATATGAAAGACGATTGCAGGTATGACGAAGCTTTTGACAACACTCAATGTGTTTGTGACACGGATATGTGCAATACTGAGTCTATTAACTCCCCATTGAATCAAGTAATTACGACTTTTATTTAATTTAAAGCAATATGGAACGAATTGTTTATTTATTTGGTAATAATGTGCAGTCTGTGAACTAATCAATAAAGTAAAACTAATATGAATTTTGCATATTTGAAAATTTCTACATTTAAAAATGATACGAATAAACCAATTAATTGTGCTGTGAGATTTACTTTTAAAATTTTCTAATAAGACAAGTAGTAGTTAGTAGACTTGTTTGTAATGTTATATAGTCATACGTTACTTTTTGGAAGATCCTTGGACTGAATACCCAAGATAAGTATATGATTGATCGGCCTCCACTTCATACGGTTGTGTCTTGTTATCACAAAGCATTTTGACTGATTTAATTGAGGCACTTTTGTCCTTCCAAATTTTTGAGACGTTGTAGACGAATGCCGGGGTTAAGTTGCTTGATTTGGGAGGTTTGACACACACGGCGGAACCTTGGTAATTGTCCTTCGAGTAAACTGTCCAGGGTATGCTTCCAGTTATTATTAAAGAAGACGGTTTGCTTACATTCTTCACAGCTTTAACATCAGTTTTGATAACTTGGACTTTGCCTTGAAAAAAATTCCCCTGAAACAGATTAAGAACGTTTTCCGAAGAGTTTTTTAAGCCTCCTACAACCCTCAATGAAGAAATTTTTCGAGGATTATTTTTGAAATTAACGCAGCCTTGGTGGTAGATATATTCGACCAACCCAGAACCTTTCCCGTCGTTGTAACCCTCGTATTCGTAAAAAATCCATCTGGAAGCACAATATTGGCAATTATTTACCCACGTACCCAATATGGCTGAATAAGACAGTTAAATTGACACTCGACAGTTTACACATTACAATGCCACATAAATTAATTTGGCACGAGTAATTTATTTTTTTCTATTGGCTAGTAATATCGGGAAATCAACCGTGTTCGTACAATTCAAATAAAAGAAATTAAATATGCAATTCATAATTTCATATTTTAAAATAAATATTTTTATTCAGTTAAGAAAACTTACACTCCCGTTGCCATCACAGATTTCGCTTGGATAATAAACTTTTGCTTTGAAAGGGTGGATAAACTAGTTCTGGTGACAATACCTTGGCCTTTGCATTCTAACTCGCTGAACAGAGTAGCCACGGGGGCGGTTGATACTTTCTGAGCCAGAGATTGATTTTGATCCCCTAATATCCAGGCTACAGCAACAATAGCTGCGAAGCTGAGATTGTGTCGAAATTTAATTCCACAAAACATTTTCAACATTTTTATTGTAACGTCGGTCTGTGTGCTGCTTTAAAATATATTTTGTTAGTGAATTTAAAAATATATTTTCTACTTTAAGATCGAGTCTAGATTTGTGATTTTGATGGTGTAAGAAAAGAGTTCTGAAAAATTTAATCTAGTTAACAGTCTTTTTATATATACTCGTTGATATTTACTCGTACTTGTGTGAATTATTTCTATAGGTCTCGTATGACACGTCAAATTTTTCAAAAGGAGCAACTGTGCGACGTCAGTTTTTAATAATTTTATTTCTTTGTCTGTCACAGCCCTGTTGCAATTTTTTATGTTTATTATTGTAATTTAGAATCTATTGTATTTATGAGCGTCACGTTAATTCGAGGTTGCCCTATGGCTCGGCATACATGTTTTGACACCATGCACCTACAACTCCTTGAATAGAACGCGGGTCGGGCATTGAGAAAATACGTGGCCCTAGTACATACTTGATTTAATTTATATTTACCTACCTACGTAATAAATATTCGCTTCATTTGCACTGTTTCCAAAAGGCACGTCAGATTCTTTCCTGGAACTAAAACACGGGAGCTACTTCAATGGGATGATTGTTGGATCTGGATATCAAGGTAAATTACTATACTGATGCACTTTCATACATTTACATTGTGCTAAAATATTAAATTATATTACAAAATGAATTTTGGAAAGAGTTTGTATTAAATTAAATACAGAAGAGACAGATATTGTGTAGGTACATATCTGTGTCTGTTGTTATTTAATTACTTTGTAGACTGAAACTTTATTGTAGTATCTGTAGTTTAGTTTTTTATGTACTGGTAAACAGTTGTCCAAATTTTTACTCCTCTAAATATGACAGGAAATTGTGCCAACACATTTAGCTGCATACACTATTTAAGGTGTGGAATAAATATTTTCATTCCGTTTTTCATTGATCTCGCAATTTCATTTCATTGACATCTTGTTTTTCATTTCTTTTCAATAAAATAATTTTATGTCCTAAATCCACGTTGCCTAGACCAATATTATATTATGCTGTTTCATTAGAGAAATCAATTTTCCTTCGATTTATTTTACTGCATTATTTTTCATGTTTGTATAACTACATACGAACGGTTGTAGGATTATTCCTGCCTGGACCTTTTCCTACCCACGACCAAACCTAGGACTTTTCGTACCCAATATCATGACTAATGTAGAACAAGTATGACTATTTATGAGTGTAAAGTAATAACACGGCAGTAGTAAATTCATGTAATTAACGTATTATTATTATGTACTAATATTACGTATATAATTACGTATATTAACGTAATACGGCAACTAGTATGTTATTATTTTTTGACTAGTTTTCACAAAGTCGCAAATATGCATTTGTGCGCACCCATATATGTTACATGTTAATTGTTTTCAGATTTTGACTTGTTACGTTACCGTTTCAAAATTTCAATGCATTTAATGTAGACACCAGTAAACCAACCCGTCCTGCGGACGGAAGAAAACAGTTGTTTCTTGACGGCAATTTTTGACGTATTTAGATAACTGTATTATTTACACAATTTACGTCATTTAAATAATTCTGCCAGCCAACGTCTGATGCCGCTGCTCCCCTATACCCATTTTTAGACAAAATTATTTTGAATTTTATTATTAAGTAGCTGATGCCAGTGCAGGTGTAGTATGTTGCTAATCAATCTGATATTGGGGGCGGGGACCAGGGACGGACTGGCCATAAGCAAACTCCGGCAATGCCGGATGGGCCCCCAATTTCTTATACATTACGTGAACGGGAGCTCTGGGCCCCTTGGCTCGTCGTGGGCCCCTTCATCGCCAACCCTCGTCATTAAAAAGTCCTGGGCCCCATAGAGCACCCAGTCCGCCCCTGGCGGGGACAGCGGATGGACGGTCCCGGACAGAATTATTTGAATTTTAGTATTATGTAGATCTTAAGTAAATAGAGTAGATTCAGATTTTTTTTCTGATTGCATAATAGTTTGCCGCATTAATAAAATTCTATAGTGAAAACAATAACAATTATATTGTATTACTGACTTTTGAAGTATTGAATTCTACTGTTCGCGGTAATCATTTGTTTGTTATAGTAACTGCAGACTCAAAATGACTCATTCCCATATTTAGCTTAAAATAAATTCATTTTACATACCCACAAAAAGCTTAAAATATTACGATCCTGACAGCATTTAAGTAAAAAGGGTATTTTGCAAATTTGAAAAACGTGTGCCTACCTACCAAAGTAGAATATTTTAGGAATTTTCAAAAAACGAGTAAGTAGAAAATTTTGAAATTTTTCAAGATCGATTGAATATAAAATTTTGGACTATTTACAAAAATGTAAATAGAACATTCAGAACATTTCAAAAACATTTTAAAAATGTGTAAATTAACATTTTAAGCATCTTTCCCATTAACTGTATTTTTTTTATATAAGTTGTTTTATTGCTATCTAAAATTAGATATATGGACCGTATAGAATCTCCACTCATGCTATTAATAACATAATTTACAGACACAGATGCAACATATAGTAAAATTGCAAACAGTACCTTTATCTGAATTTTTAAAGTGAGTTACCGCGAGTCAACTTGACTGTCACTTTACCTTGACGTTACAAGCTCTCTCTCTTTCTCTTGCTCACAAAATAATGATAAAATCTTTCTATTTACATATTTTTGAAATATTCTAAATATTCTATAGTTACATGTTTGTTAAGAGTGCAAAATTTTCTATTTACACGTTTTTTTGAAAAATCCACAATGTTTTTGTTAAAATATACATAGCATAGAGAGGAGGGTGTTATTATATTGGTAAAATATACCGTATTGCTCCAAATAGAAGCCGGGCCTCCAATAGAAGCCGGGCCTCCAATAGAAGCCGGGCCTCCAATACAAGCCGGGGGGTAACGGGTGTAAGTATAAATACAAGCCGGGCCTCCAATACAAGCCGGGCCTCCAATGCAAGCCGGGCCTCCAATGCAAGCCGGGCCTCCAATACAAGCCGGGGGTAAAAAATAGCTATGGATGAGACTAGCGTTTCTTTTGACCAAGTTGCACTAAAAAGCACTAACAATATTATTATAGCAAAGAATGTAATGCCTGAAAATAATGAAAAGTTGTCAAAAATAAGGTAACTTTAAGTTTTATTTTTGGTTTCGAAAAACATAATTTTAATACAAGCCGGGCCTCCAATACAAGCCGGGCCTCCAATACAAGCCGGGCCTCCAATACAAGCCGGGGGTAAAGGGTGCTGTTTTTAATAGAAGCCGGGGGCTTCTATTTGGAGTAATACGGTACACTCATATTGTAGATGCAAAAGGAGTCATCTAAGGAAGGTAGTTTATTATACGCCTTTCCTATATAAATTATTATCCGTAATTCTGTATAAATTGGAATAGGATATTGTGCAATAATGGTGATCTCATAAATTAGATCAGCCATTCTATATTTATAATAATTGGATTATTATCATTGGAAATATTCATGTGAAATTTATAGTTACAAATTATCAAGTAAGAAGTATGCAGTTACTTCCTTTCAGATTATTTACTTATTGGTTTAATGTTGGAATAATGTGCAACGATGCATTCTCAGCAATGACATCGTTCATTCCGTAAACATATTAATGGACCTTTTGTCCTACTATTTCAAGTTCTTGCGTAACTTGATATTGCCACTCAGCTGATTGTGCAGTGAGTGAGATTTAACTTTCTGTAAAGACAGGAAGCACCATTGCCACATATGCAATGGTGCACATAGTTGTGAATGTAGTAATTAGATATAATTCGGAGTTACTATGTATTATTATACGAGCCTCAGCATGAGCTCATATCATTTGGAATTAATTGGATTAATAATATTCTTTTACAGAAAGGAAATTACAATTTCAACAACAGTAAGTATGTGTGAAATTGTCAAGCATTGATAATCGATTGGTATTTAAATGTATACAAAGATCAGATGTTAAAGTTGAATTTATGGAAATCAGTATTATAATAAATTAGTTGTCTTGAAGAACTCGTTAGAGTAACAAGTAGATTTTATCTCGTCCTCAGCCTTTCGACTGAGTTCCACTTTATTATCTTACTTCTTCATGGCATCACACCCACACATAAATATATATCTCAATATTCTATAGAGCCATTAGATATTGGAATATAGTATTTTAATAGTTTTATATAAGAGTTTTTGAAAATTCTAAAATGTTATAATTGCATATTTTTGAAAAGTGATAATTTTTTTATGCACATATTTTTGAAGTGTGCAAAATGACAAAATGTTATACTTTATTTATTTTTTATACTTATTTTCTATTTACAAGGTTTTCGAAAAATGCACAATGTTCTATTTAGGAGTTTTCGAAATTTCCAAAATATTTTATTAGTATATGTTTGAAAAGTGAAAATTATTCTATGTCCATGTTATTGAAGTGTGCAAAATTCTCTATTGTCATGTAAATAGAGAATCTCTATTTACATGTTTGTAAACAGTGCCGTTTTTTTAAAAAAGCAAAATATACTATTTACGAATTTTAGAAAAGTGAAAATTATTCTATGTACCTAAACGTTTTAGAAGTGTGCAAAATGTTCCATATATGTTTTTTTTAATTTCTAAAATACTCTTGTAGTAATAAAATTAGTTTTAAAGTTTTTGTATCTATTATGATTTTAGAATTAAAAGTTGGTACATTTTTGGTTGTTGACTTGAACTGTGATTCTAGTTATTGGGATATTTTGATTTTGACAGATTTTTTGACATTGACTAACGTAAATACGTAAACGATGAGCTTTTATAAAGAAGTAAGGATCTATCTACATATTCATGTAGGTACCAATAAATGCAGAGGGTACGCTTAATTTTTGAGTAGAATGCAAGAAAGTAAGTTATAATAAATTATAAGGAGTGGGATCGTGGCTCTGTGTTAGTACGGGGTAAGCTAGTAAGCTAGTCACACGGGGGTTCGTGTTGGGAGATCTGATCAATTGATTAGAAACACCAAACCCCTTACAAATAAAGATCCTTTGACCTTTGACCTTTTTTTTCGTCTATAACTGACTTCATGGATGACATGGGATTTTTATTATACACCCCCACCCACCCTAACTATAGAATGATAACTTTTGTAACACTTTGCCTTAAATGTAGAGGTTTTTAGGATACACCCACCATTTCGATTACATCATTTACTGACGATACCTAACTTGCATATATGAACCTACTAAGTAAATATGTATTCGCTATTTTTTAAAAATTTTCCAAATGTGTAATTATTTTTTAATAATACAAATAACATTCGTGACAGGAGATTTATATCATGTTCAAATTTTGAAATTTTGAAATTCAACCCATTAACATCATTTTTGAATACATTTTAACCCTTAAAGTTGTCAATAATTAGCTTAAAATAAATTCATTACGCATACCCACAAAATGCTTAAAATACTATGATCCTAACAGCATTTAAGTAAATATGGTATTTTGCAAATTTGAAAAACATGTAAATAGAAAAATATACCTACCGAAGTAGAATATTTTAGGAATTTTCAAAAATCGAGTAAATAGAACATTTTGCATTTTTCAAAAACGTGTAAATAAACATTTTTAAAATTTTCAAAAACATGTAAATAGAACATTTTGCATTTTTCAAAAACGTGTAAATAAACATTTTTTGAATTTTCAAAAAAACAAGTAAATAGAAAAATATACCTACCGAAGTAGAATATTTTTTGAATTTTCAAAAAAACAAGTAAATAGAACATTTTGCATTTTTCAGAAACAAGGAAATAGAATATTTTGTATTTTTTAAAAACATTTAAATAGATAATTTTTCACTATTCACAAACATGTAAATAGAATATTAAGAAAATTTTAAAACATTTAAAAAATTTGTAAATTAACATTGTAAGCAACTTACCCATAACCTATTAACCTTATTTTTTATATAAGTTATTTTATTGGTAGCTCGAATTTGATACATGGGCCGTTTAGAGTCTCAGATTTTGACCGATTTTTTGACATTCACTAAAGTAAATACTTAAACGATGAGCTTTTATAAAGAAGTGAGGACCTATCCATACATGTACCAATAAATACAGAGAGTACGCTTAATTTCTGAGTAGAGTGAAAGAACTTAAGTTATAATATATATGGAGTGAGATCGTCTATAAATGACGTCATGGATGACATGGATTTTTAATTATACATGACGTCATGGATGACATGGAGTTTATATTATACACCTACACCCACCCTAACTATAAAATGATAACTTATGTAACACTATGCCTTAAATGTAGAGATTTTTAGGACACACCAACCTAGTCGATGACATCATTTACGGACGATACCTCACATGCATATATGAACCTACTAAGTAAATATGTATTTGCTATTTTTCAACGAATTTCCAAATGCGTAATTTGTTATTTAATAATACAACTAACATTCATGACAGGAGATTTATATTATGTTCAAATTTTGAAAATTTGAAATTCAACCAATCATTTTTTAATGCATATTAACCCTTAAAGTTGTCAGTCATTTCCTAGAGTGACATACGTACCACAGAAATATAACCGAGGAATATGAGTTCAGTTTCCTTAATCAATTTCACCACAGCATATTTCCAGTTTTGCTTTCGCAAATTAAAAAATATTATCGGGGATATTTAATACTTTTTTGTTCTGATGATAGAAATAGGTTCACATATTTTTTTTGCTTGTAACATGCGTTTTATAAAATATCGTCTGTGAAGAACCAAAATGGCTTATATCAATTTTTAGATTCAAACAGAATACACCATTTACAGAAAAAAATTAAAATTGCATGTTCATGAAACCATGTAAATATGAAATAGAAACTTGTGCATTTAAAAAAGAAAACAAGTAAATAGAATATTTTGCACTTTTAAAAAATATATAAACAGGACATTTTACACTTTTAAAAAACAAATAGAACATTTTGACCTTTATAAAAATACGTAAGTAGGACATTGTTACGTTTTTAATAACATTAGAACTGTAATTTTATGTTTTATTTATCGTATTTTTTTTTGACATAGCTTATTTTAAATCTTGCTTAAATGGGAAATAGGCCATTTTGGTTCTTCATAAACGATATGTAATTTAAACATTTTCTTTTAATTATTTTCTTAATTCTACAGCATAAACTGCTTCGTACATTCATACTTATCAGTATTACATATAGGTACCCGCGGGACTGCCGTATATATATGGATAATCATATTCATATCAATATTATCATTGTCTTCACTCCAGCACTTAAAATGCTATGTATATCGATTAATATTTGATTTTATTATTATGTAGTCTACAACTATTGGAGAAACGGACGAAACTGCATGAATAGATATTTAGTAGTTCCATATATTATGCATATTAGGTATCGTCCGTAAATGATGTCATCATCTAGATGGGTGGGTTCTAAAAACCTTTTGATTTAAGGCATAGTGTTACAAAAGCCGTCATTCTATTATTGGGGAGGGTATGTGTAATAATAAAAACTTCACGATGATGAATAGGTCATCACTTCTTTTTATAAAAGCTTATTTTTTATGTTGGTCAATGCCACAAAAACTTCCAAAATCACAAGACCCCAATAACTAAAATCACAGTTCAAATCAACAACCAAAAATGTACAAAGTTCTAATTCTAAAATCCTAATAGATACAAAAATGGGACAAAAAAATATGAAGATTTCATCATTATTTGTGAGCAAGACAAAGAGAGAGATAAGGGATCGCTTGTAACGTCAAGTTAATTTGAAAGTGAGGTGGACTCGAGCTAAGTCACTTAAGGGGCTAACTTTAAGGAAATTCAGATAAAGGTACTGCCTGTAATTTTACTACATGTTGCTTCTGTCTCTGTAAATTATGTTATTAATATCATGAGTGGAGATTCTAAACGTTCCATGTATCAAATTTGAGCTCGCAATAAAATAACTTATATAAAAAAAATTCGGTTAGTAGGAAAAATGCTTAAAATGTTAATTTACAAATTTTTGAAATGTTTTGAAATTTTCTAAATATTCTATTTTCACGTTTTTGAAAAATGCAAAATGTTCTATTTACTTGTTTTTGAAAATTCAAAAAATGTTTATTTACAAGCTTTTAAAAAATGCTAAATGTTCTATTTACTCGTTTTTAAACATTCAGAGAATATTTATTTACGTTTTTGAAAAATACAGAATGTTCTATTTACTTGCTTTTTGAAAATTCCTAAAATATTCTACTTCGGTAGATAAGAACATGTTTTTCAAATTTGCAAAATACCCTATTTACTTAAATGCTGTCAGGATCATAGTATTTTAAGCTTTTTGTGGGTATGTATAATGAATTTATTTTTAGCTAAATATCGGAATGAGTCATTTTGAGTCAAAGAAGTTATTCTGGCAGCGGTTCGCGGGACATACACAGAATTGCGCACCACCACTTATATTCGATTACTCCAACTTGAATGTCTCTAATTCATTAGCGATTAAAATAAATATACTAAATAAAACCCTGTAATATCCTTTTAAAAATTGTATTATGTTTTTACTGTGTCGTGTTGGCAAGTACGATTGTGTATCAGTGTAAATAAAGTTTTACTTTCTCTCTCAGTCACTATAACAAATACTAGATTACCGTGAACCGTGAATTCAACACTTCCATGCTCATTGTCCGTACGTAATACAATGTAATTATCAGGGTTTCCACTAGAATTTCATTAATGCACCAAAGTACATAATGCAATAAAAAAAATCTGAACCTACTCTACCTACTTAGAGGTGTACACAAAATGCATTGAAATTTTGAAACGATATCGTAACCTTATTTAAATTTGCATGTAGACTGTAATGTAGAATTTAGTTATATATTTATGCAGGTTACACGGAAATCATGAGTAAAAAACAAACAACTAGATTATGATTGGCAATAAGAAATTAAAACCTTGAGGCCAAAAACTGCCTGCAAGTCAAAATCTGCCAACTATGTAACATGTAACATATTATGGTTCTGGGTATGGTATAATATTAAATTTTTTTTTTTATTGTTTTATTTTTTGAAGGGCTCAACAAGATATGTAGCTCATCAAAATCATTCAAGTGTTTCCAAAGGGTTCCAAATTATGTTAATAAATAGGTAGAAACAACAGCGATCCAGTATTTAAAAGCAAACTAAATTATATGAAATTATTCGTGAACCCCGTGGATAAATTTTCTTTTGTATCACTATATTATGGAAAGCATGCAGCGGCCGTATATTCAATAATAATGCACAGGTCTGAACTACTTTAACAGACTCCTGAGAGGTTTAAAATTAAACAGTACGCGGGTCTAGTTTAGTGCGGGGGTGGGTAGTAATAAGCCATGGGTGTAGCTGACAAAGCTGTACATTTTTTTCCCAAGACGTTTTTCACCCAAGACCAGACCTAGGATTTTTCCTTCCCTTGTACAAAAAAATGAACTACACAACAAAGATATACCCACAACTTTTGTATCGTATTAAAGCATGGCAGTATTTTAAGCAATATAGACTTGCTAGTAAAATAATTCTTCTTGCATTATTACCACAGCCATTTTCTCATAAGACCACAAATGCATATTGGCGAATTTGTGAAAACTAGTGAAAAATAATATACTAGTTGCCGTATTACTTTAATATACGTCATTATATACGTAATATAACTACGTAATACGTTAATTACGTTAATTTACTACTGCCGTGTTATTACGTTACACTCATAAATAGTTATACTTGCTCTACATTAGTCATGATAGTGGGTACGAAAAGTCCTAGGTTTGGTCGTGCGTGGGTAGGAAGAAGTCCAGGCAGGAATAATCCTACAACCGTTCGTATGTTAGCATAATTTAAACGTGGATTTAGGGCATACAATTATTTCATTGAATAGAAATGCAAAACAAGATGTCAATGAAATTAAATTGCGAGATCAATGTAAAAAGGAAATTAAATTATTGGTTCCACACCTTAAATATTGTATGCAGCTAAATGTGTTGGCACAATTTCCTGTCATATTTAGAGGAGTAAAAATTTGGACAACTGTTTACCAGCGCATAAAAAACTAAACTACTACAATAAAGTTTCACCCTATAAAGTAATTAAATAGCAACAGACACAAATATGTACCTAGGTACATAATATCTGTCTCTTCTGTGTTTAATACAGACTCTTTCCAAAATGCATTTCGTAATATAATTTAATATTTCGCCACAATGTTAATGTATCAAATTCCAGCAGTATAGTAATTTGCCTTGAGATCCAGATCCAACAATCATCCTATTATTCCCATTTAAGTAGCTCCCGTGTTTTAGTTCCAGGAGAGAATCTGACGTGCCAATGGACGGTCACAAAGGTTCAGCCGTGTGTGTCAAACCTCCCAAATCAACGAATTTAACTCCGACATTTCTCTACAAAATCTCAAAAATTTGAAATGACAAAAATGCCTCAATTAAATCAGCCAAAATGTTTTGTACTAACATGACACCACCGTATGAAGTGGAGGCCGATCAATCATATTATACTCATCTTGGGTACTCAGCCCATGGAACCAGAATGTAACGTATGACTATAGCATTGGAAACCAGTCTACTAAATACTATTTGTTATGTTTAGAAAATGTCAAAAGTAAATCTTGCAGCACAATTATTAGTTATATTTTATTCGTATCATTTTTAAATGTAGAAATTTTCAAATATGCAAAATTCATATTAGTTTTACTTTATTGATTAGTTCACAGACTGCACATTATTACTTAATAAACAATTCGATCCATATGACTTTAAATTAAATGAAACTCTTCATTTATTTATTTATTGGGGGGTTGATAGACTCGGTATTGCACAAATCCGTGTTGCAAAAACATTGCTTTTGCCCCGTATGATCGGCATATCTGCAACCGTCTTTTTCTTTTTCTTCAGCGCAAAGGCGCACCATCAGTTTATTGTCGGGTTCATAGCCGTAGTGTCTATTCGTTTCGCAGCTGCCATCGCATTCTTTTATTTCTATCTGATCTGGGGTACAATCATTTTGAGCTGGTTGTAAGTAAGTTTCATCGCTTTTTGAACAGTAGTAGCATTTGAGACCATCTGCAATTTATTATATACCAATGGGTTTAAGTTGCATAGAGCATCTTACACATTTAAATAGGATTTACAAATGGGTCATCAAAATGAACATTTCGTATGATAAATAAAGGGGCTGCAATTATTAATGTAGAAGCTTTGTTTGCCGCACTCATTCAAATTGCATTGCAATCAGTCATATTATGTACTGTTTTAAAAATATGGTCTTGCCTCACGTGCTATAACTATTCAAGAACCACCCACACTAACCGATACTGCCATGTTAATAATAATCAAATGTTCATTGAAAATGCATTGAAATGGTGAATGGAATTGAGCCCTAAGCTGGAGTATAGTTAATTACATACTGCAAGAAAATTTCCAGTTTTTCAGTCAATAAATAATGAATAATATTTGGAAAAGCTGACTACCTAAAATGAGCTAAAGTATGCATGCAAGGAATTTTACGTATTGAGCATTACGGGCCTAAAACAGGATACTGCATCATTGAGTACATAAACTTCAGCCCGGTGTCCGGACGAAAGACCTTATCCATTAGACCTCAGGACAAAAGACCTCGGACAAAACACCTCAAAATCATAACACCTTAGGACAAAAAACCTCAGGACATTTGAACTTAAGTTCAAAACACCTTTTGCCTATTTGACCGAATCCCAAAAGACCTTTTACAATAACACCTCATGGCCAAAAGACCTCGAAACAATAAACACCTTACTGTTTTAGTTTAACTGCAAAAATGCACACTTATGAAATTGTAATTATTTTTATATTGCGCGTTATGCCCTCATTAATCATTTTGTTAATACTCAAATGTCATTTCAAGATTTTTAAAAATTCAAAAATTTAAACTAGTTTGAAAAAATAGGGTTTACAAATTGGGCCTCAAAGGTATACGTTTTTTCTATTTTGTTAAAGAAAAATGATCATTTTCGAATTTTTCAAAATCTTGTAATAACTGGTTAGAAAACAGACTGATGATAACAAAAAATCAAATTTTATCAAAATCGGATAAGAACTGCAGAAGTTATAGGGCGGCAAATTATCAAAATTTGAATTTTTTAAACTTTGGCGGGTCACTACTGTGACCAAGCAACGCAAAATGCACTGGAATTACTTGGGATCTGTGCTTTATAAAAGTAGTCTCGTTTTTTGAAATGGGTCTTTATGAAATTTAGTTGAACCACAGCGCGTCATTCCCTTGTTATAACAAAATTGAGCGGCATTGTCAGGATAGAGTCAAAAGCAATAAGTAAATTGTGTTAGATGAGTCAGTAGTAGAAAAAACAATCAATAGAAGTATAGTATATAGACTAAGTTTAAATGAATTACGATAACCCAGAAACACAGATGTGAAAACGAGTGTAATAATGACGGAATACGAGTGAAGACATAATTTAAATATTAACTGTGGTTGAACGCTATAAAAATTTTCATTACGTAGAAACAATGTGTGTCAGTAATTCAGATTTCAAATAATGTACATTTGATTTTATTATAGGATATACGGTACTTTGTTAATTTTAAACTTATTTATATTATTAAAATACTATTATTTACATTAAATGTATTATTAAATGTGGGTAATAAAAATAGAAAAACAGTACTAAAATTGGATACAAAATACTTAAAGTTAGCCGTAAGTTATCTGCTTATTTTACGTATACTGTTTTTAAGTATTCCTCGTGTTAACGGTAACGTTAATTATTTTGCGCGCAAATATTCACAACAGTCAGTGTTGTGCTTTATTAAGCATTTAAAAAAAAATAAGTGCAAAGTCTTTTGGTCACAAGGTGATTTGGAATACGGTCATTTGTACCAAGGTGTTATGTACTTGAGGTATTGTGTCAGAAAGGTGCTTTGGAAAAAGGTCTTTTGTGTGTGAGGTCTTTAGTACTTGCGGTGTTTTGGGAGAGGTGTTTTGTACTAAGGTGTTACAGCCGAGGTCTTATGTCCATGAACCCGTATAGTATCCATGTATTGTATGGGCTGAAGTTGGTATATATGAAGCTATATGATACGTTGTACAAATATGTACACACGAAGCCGAGCGGAGTGATGACCAATAAATAATCTCAGATTTATGTAAATGATGCGATGCATGACTAATAATGAATTGTGGGAATACAAAATATTATTTTTATGTCTAAATTATCTACGAAACTTACCTGTGGCCCCTGTGCAGAAAATAGCCAGTATCAATGCAAGTGCTAAGCAAATGTAGCTTCTCATTTTTAAATGATCAGTATCTACAAGCTTGGCGGACTTTCAAAATGTAGGTAGGTAATTCAAATTAGTAGAAGTGGACTGCAATCAACGAAGGACAGGAACGCACTAAGATCTACTCAAGAATGATAGGCTTTTCAAAATTAAATATCAGACTCATGAAGAATTGACAAACGTTGAATTGTTAGGTGATTGAACTAATTTTAATTGAATGGTTCCTTACTGAGTAATATCAACAGTGCAAAGCATTCACAAAAGGTCTATTCAAATCTCATACTCTGATTTCAATCAATCGTTCAATTGATTAACATCCAATCTGCACTAACAATAAGTGATCAGATTAAATTATACACTGAGATTGAATTGAATGCATCATTAAGCATTGTTTGTAATTCCGTCAATGGGCTAAATAATTCTTTCAAATTCTGTCGTCCTACATTTGGATCTGATAAAATGAGGTGGCATGGAGTAAAAACAATGGTAATATTGATATGAATATGTTGCGAGAGGCAGTTCCAGGTACCCATGTAATACTGATACATAGGAATATCTGGACCAGTCTATGCTGTAGAATTAAGAAAATATTTATTTTAAATTACATATTAACATATTTTATAAAATGCATGTTACAAAAATATCGCTTCTAGATTAGCAAATGCAAAACTGACTAGGGATGGGCAGTAAATGATGTCACCTAAATTAAATATCTTTTTTTATCAACCCACCTCCATGTCATCGCTTTAACACTACGTGAACGGCTATTTTTAACATAGCATAGCATCAATACCAGACTAGGTCCACCCACCCTACCGAGGACATCATTTACGGACAATCCCCTATGTGCTGTGGTGGAATGGACTAACTAGTAAGGAAACTGAACTCATATTTCACTGTAATATGTTCTACATATTAGGCATGTAATTCATATGTACGTACCTACCTATGTCACTCTCGGAAACGACTGACAATTTAAGGGTTAAACAGATTACAAATGACGAATGGATTGAATTATGAATTTTCAAATTTAAACATGAATATTTTGTCATGAACGTTATTTGCATTATTTAAAAAAATAGATACCTATTTGTAAAATCGTAAAAAAAGTATTCACGTTTGAGATCAATATCAATCATCAAATGTTTAACGCTGACGCGTTTAGCAAAAGTCAAGATACATTTGTGTGTGTGTGGTACTGCATTTCTATTGATTTTTTTTGTTTATTTTTTGAGATGACTTGGACTTAAATAATTTACAATTTACTTCAATTGTCAATCCATTTAAAGTTTTAAAATGTTACACCGCTTAATATTTGATTTTACATTATGCAGTCTATTACTATTGGAGCCTCAGACGATCGGAACTGCGCGAATACATATTTAGTAGTTCCATATATGCATATTAGGTATCGTCCGTAAATGATATCATCAACTAGGTCTAGGTGGGTGGGTTCTAAACACCTATCGATTTAAGGCATAGTGTTACAAAAGTCGGCATTCTATTATAAGGGTGGGTGGGTGTTTCCCGAAAAATGGGAATGAGTCATTTCGAGTCTTCACTCATCGTCAGTATATTATGTTGACTATAAAAATAATAGAGTACCGTGAAGATCCGTGAATTCAATACTTGCAAAACTCAATAATAATTACAATAATTAAGATGTTAATTTCACTAGAATTTTACTAATGCAGCAAACTATAATGTAATAAAAAAAATCTGAACCTATACTACCTATTTAAACGTGTACATAAAATTGACATAATTAATTCGGATTCCAGCTTAAATTGGATTTCAGTATTAGAATTTTGTACTTTCTTCATCGTTGTTGATTTGAACTGTGATTTTAGTTATTGGGGTATTACGATTTTGGCAGATTTTTGACATTTTGCACCTACTAAGTAAATATGTATTCGCTATTTTTTAAAAATTTTCCAAATGTGTAATTGTTTTTTAATAATACAAATAACATTCGTGACAGGAGATTTATATTATGTTCAAATTTTGAAATTTTGAAATTCAACCCATTAACATCATTTTTGAATACATTTTAACCCTTAAAGTTGTCAGTCATTTTCAAGAGTGACATATGTACCACATATGTATAACCGAGAAATACGAGTTCAGTTTCCTTAATCAATTTTACCACAGCACATTCCCAGTTTTGCATTTGAAAATTTAAAAACATTATTGGAGATGTTTAATACTTTTGTGATCTTATGATAGTTGTTCCACATATTGTTTTGCATGTAACATGTGTTTTATAAAATATCGTCTGTAATGAACCAAAATGACCCATATCAATTTTTAGTTTCAAACAAAATAATAATATACCATTTACAGAAAAAAATGTTCATGAAACCATGTAAATATAACCTTGTACATTTAAAAAAGAAAACAAGTAAATAGAATTTTTTAAACTTCTAAAAAACAAATAGAACATTTTGACCTTTATAAAAATATGTAAGTGGGACATTGCTACTTTTTTAAAAACATTAGCACTGTAATCTTATGTGTCTTATTTATTGTGTTTTTTTGATATAGCTCATTTCAATTCTTGCATAAATTGGAAATAGACCATTTTGGTTCTTCATAAACGATATGTAATTTAAAAATTTTCTTAATTCTTCAGCTGGAATATTGTTCATACCTATCAGTCTCTAAAACCTTCTAATCTCAAAAATTTGGAATGGCAGAAATGCTTCAATACAATCTGTGAAAATGGGTTGTACTCATATGACGCAATGTGACGTATGGAGGCCGAACAATCAAATTATACTCATCTTGGATATTCAGTCCAAGGAACCAGAAAGTAACGTATGACTATTGTATTGCAAACCAGTCTACTAAATACTATTTGTTATGTTTAGAAAATTTCAAAAGTAAATCTTGCAGCACAATTAGTTATATTTTGTCTGCATGGGCTATACATAATTCTTTCAAATTCTATCGTTGTAAATTTTAAAATTTTAAAATTTGCAAAGTTCATATTAGTTTTGCTTTATTGATTAGTTCACAGACTGCACACTGCACATTATTATTAAATAAACAATTCGATCTATGTTCCTTTAAATTAAATGAAACTCGTAATTTATTTATTCAATGGGGGATTAATAGACTCGGTATTGCACAAATCCGTGTTGCGAAAACATTCTTTTTGTCCCAAATGATCGGCATATCTGCAACCATCTTTTTCTTTTTCTTCAGCGCAAAGGCGCATCATCAGTTTATCGTCATACTCGGGTTCCCGGCCGTAGTGTCTATTCGTTTCGCAGCTGCCATCGCATTCTCGGATTTCCATCTGATCTGGGGTACACGAATTTTCAGCTGGTTTTAAGGAAGTTGCATCGCTTGTTGAACAGTAGTAACATTTGAGACCATCTGCAATTTGTAATAGACCAGTGGGTTTAAGTTGCAGAATATTTTACACATTTAAATAGGATTTACAAATCGATCATCAATTTAAGCTTCTTGTATGATGAATAACGGAGCTGCAATTTTATTAATGTAGAATTTAAGTATAACACATTCATTCAAATTTCAAATTGTATTGTAATTAGCCATATTATGTACTACTGTTTCAGGAATATGGTCTTAGCTCACGTGCTATAACTATTCAAGAACCACCCAAACTAACCGATACTGCCATGTTAATAATAATCAAATTTTCAATTAAAATACATTGAAATGGTGAATGAAATTGAGCACTAAGCTAGGGAATAGTGAACTACATACTACAAGAAAATTTTCAGTTTTTCAGTATTTTTTTTTTAAATAATATTTTGGAAAAACTTACTACCTTAAATGAGTTGAAGTAGCATGCAAAGAAATTTTACGTATTGGGCAATACGAGCCTTGAACAGTAGCATGCATCATTTAGTACATACACTTCAGCCCATACAACACATGGATACTATACTGCATGTTACTTTATATACATATATGGAGCTATATGATACGTACAAATATGTATACACGAAGCCGAGCGCAGTGATGATCAATAAATGATCCCAGATTTATGTAAATGATGCGATTCATGACTTACAAAAAAGTGTGGAAATACAAAATATTATTTTCATGTCTAAATTATCTACGAAACTTACCTGTGGCCCCTGTGCAGAAAATAGCCAGTATCAATGCAAGTGCTAAGCAAATGTAGCTTCTCATTTTTAAATGATCAGTATCTACAAGCTTTGCGGACTTTCAAAATGTAGGTATTTCAAATTAGTAGAAGTGGACTGCAATCAACGAAGGTCAGGAACACACCAAGATCTACTCAAGAATGATAGGCTTTTCAAAATTAAATATCAGACTCATGAAGAATTGACAAACGTTGAATTGTTAGGTGATTGAACTAATTTTAATTGAATGGTTCCTTACTGAGTAATATCAACAGTGCAAAGCATTCACAAACGGTCTATTTAAATCTCATATTATGATTTCAATCAATCGTTCAATTGATTAACATCAAATCTGCACTAACAATAAGTGATCAGATTAAATTATACACTGAGATTGAATGCATCATTCAGCATTATTTGTAATTCGGTCAATGGGCTAAATAATTCTTTGAAATTATATCGCTGTATATTTGGACCCGATAAAATGAGGTGGCATGGAGTAAAAACAATGATAATAATATTGATATGAATATGAAGCGGGAGGCAGTCCCAGGTACCGATGTAATACCGTTACGTATGAATATCTGGACCGGTCTATGCTGTAGAATTCAGAAAATATTCAGTTTAAATTACATATTAACATATTTTATAAAATGCATTTCGATTTAAGGCATAGTGTTACAAAAGTCGTCATTTTATTATTAGGGAGGGTGGGTATAATAATAAAAACTTCACGATGATGAATATGTCGTCACTTCTTTTTATAAAAGCTTATTTTTTACGATGGTCAATGTCAAAAAATCTTCCAAAATCAAAATACCCCAATAACTAAAATCACAGTTCAAATCAACAACCAAAAATGTACAAACTTCTAATTCTAAAATCCTAATAGATAGAAAAATGGAACAAAAAAATATAAAAAATTTATCATTTTTTTTTGAGCGAGAGATAGAGAGAGAAAAGGGAGCGCTTGTAACGTCATGTTAAAGTGAAAGTGAAGTCGACTCGCGATAAGTCACTTAGGGGGCTCAATTCAAGGAATTGTGGATAAAGGTACTGCTTGTAATTTTACTACATGTTTCTTCTGTGTCTGTAAATTATGTTATTATAGAATATCATGAGTGGAGATTCTAAACGGTCCATGTATCAAATTTGAGCTAGCAATAAAATAACTTATATAAAAAATATACGGTTAGTGGGAAAGATGTTTAAAATGCTAATTCACAAATTTTTAAAATGTTTTGAAATTTTTTAAATATTCTATTTACACGTTTTTTAAAAATGCAAAATTTTCTATTTACTTGTTTTTGAAAATTCAAAAAATGCTTGTTTACAAGCTTTTGAAAAATGCTCTATTTACTCGTTTTTGAAAATTCAGAAAATATTTATTTACACGTTTTTGAAAAATGCAAAATGTTCTATTTACTTGTTTTTTGAAAATTCCTAAAATATTCTACTTCAGTAGATAAGTCTACATGTTTTTCAAATTTGCAAAATACCCGATTTATTTAAATGCTGTCAGGATCATAGTATTTTAAGCTTTTTGTGGGTATGTATAATGAATTTATTTTAAGCTAAATATGGGAATAAGCCATTTTGAGTCTTCAGTCGCTATTACAAATAATTGATTACCGTGAACCGTGAATTCAACACTTCCATACTCATTGTCAGTACGTAATACAATAATTATAATGGTTTATAATTTCATTAATGTAGCAAAAAGTATAATGCAATAAAAAAAAATTGAACATATTGTACCTACTTAGAGGTCTCTACAAAATGCATTGAAATTTTGAAACGGTATCGTAACGGAATTTAAATTTGCATGTAGACTGGAATGTAGAATTTGGTTCTATCTGCTATGATTTAGAGGATGGCAGAAGGCCACAACATTCTTACTAGTTATTAGCCTGCATAATATATTGTGTTAGGACTCGAGAGATTAGTTGTCGGGTTTATTCCCTATGCTTTTTTACAGGTTCTATATTATAGTGAAAACAAACTAGGCAAAATCCAGGCTACACGGAAATCCTGAATAAAAAACAAAAGACTAGACTATGATTGGCAATAAGAAATTAAAACCTTGAGGGCAAAAACTACCTGCAAGTCAAAATCTGCCAACTATGTAACATGTAACATTTTATGGTTCTGGGTATGGTTTAATATTAAAGTTATTTTTTTTTATTGTTTCATTTGAGTAAATTTAAAAGTAAAGTTAAATTTAAAGTAAATCTTGCAACACAAAATTAGTTATATTTTATTTGTATCATTTTTTAATTTAGAAATTTCATTAGTTTCATATATTAGTTATATTTTATTAATTAGTTCACATTAATACTAAATAAACAATTGGAACCTTATCGCTTGTAATTGGTAGAAATTCGTAATTTATTCAAGCATTGGGGGGTTGATAGACTCTGTATTACACAGATCCGTGTTGCAAAAACATTCTTTTTCTCCCGATTCTTTGACATATCTGCAACCGTCAGTTTCTTTTCCTTCAGAGCACGTGCGTAAAATTAACTTAGTATCAGGTACGTTGTGGTAGTGTCTCGTTACTTCGCAGCTGCCACTGCCACTGCATTCTTTTATTTCCATCTGATCTGGGGTACAAGAATTTTTAGCTGGTAGATCTTCAACTGCTTCGGTTTTTAAACAGTCGTAGCATTTGAGACCATCTGCAATATATAATATACCAATGCGTTTACGTTGCAGAGCATCTTACACATTTAAATATGATTTACAAATGGGTCATCAAAATGAACATTTTGTATGATAAAAAAAGGGGCTGCAGTTATTAATGTAGAAGTTAAGTATGCCACATTCATTCAAATTGCATTTTAATCAACCATATTAGTACTGCTTCAGGAATATGGTCTTAGCTCACGTGTTACAACTATTCAAGAACCACCCACACTAACCGATACTACCATGTTAATAATAACCAAAGGTTCATTAAAAATGCATTAAAATGGTGAATGGAATTGAGCACTAAGATAGAGGATAGTGAATTACATACTGCAAGAAAATTTCCAGTTTTTCAGACAATAAATAATAAATAATATTTTGAAAAAACCTAATACCTAAAATGAGTTAAAGGATTCATGCAAAGGAATTTTACGTATTGAGCAATACGGGCCTAAAACAGTATACTGCATCATTTAGTGCATAAACTTCAGCCCATACAACACATGGATACTATACGGTATGTTACTTTATATATATGGAGCTATGTGATACGTTGCACAATATGTATACACGAAGCCGAGCGGAGTGGTAACCAATAAATAATTCCAGATTTATGTAAATGATGCGACTCATGACTTACAAAAAATTGTGGGAATACAAAATATTATTTTTTTCTAAATTATCTACGAAACTTACCTGTGGCCCCTGTGAAGTAAATGGTCAGTATCAACGCAAGTGCAAAACAAATGTGGCCTCTCATTTTTAAATGATCAGTATCTACAAGCTTGCCGGACTTGCAAAATGTAGGTATTTCAAATTAGTAGAAGTGGACTGCTTAACGAAGGACAGGAACGGCCCAAGATCTACTCAAGAATGATAGGCTTTTCAAAATTAAATATCAGACTCATGACGAATTGACAAACGTTGAATTGTTAGGTGACTGAACTAATTTTAATTGAATGGTTCCTTACTGAATAATATCAACAGTGCAAAGCATTCACAAAAGGTATATTCAAATCTCATATTCTAATTTCAATCAATCGTTCAATTGATTAACATCAAATCTGCACTAACAATAGGTGATCAGATTAAATTATACACTGAGATTGAATGCATCATTCAATATTATGTGTAATTCGGTCAATGGGCTAAATAATTCTAAAAATTCTATCGTCCTACATTTGGATCCGATAAAATGAGACTTCATGGAGTAAAACCAATAGTAATAGTGATATGAATATGTCCCAGGTACCTATGGAATACTGATAGGTATGAATATACGGACCAGTCAATACCCGCAGAATTAAGAAAACATTTAGTTTAAATAACATATGACATTGTTTTATAAAATGCACGTCACAAAAATATCGTTTCTAAATTAGCCAATGAAAAACTGGATATATGCTGTGGTGGAATTGATTTTATGAACTCACATTTCACTCTTCGACATATGTATTACACATGTAATTCATATGTAGGTACGTACCTATTGTCTGGATACAAAGTCGAGATACCTGGGCAAGGTGTCCAAACAGTTTCATATCCATGCAATCAAATGGAAGCGGCAGGGTTTGGACACCTTGCCCAGGTATCTCGACTTTGTATCCCGACAATATGTCACTCCACTCGTGGAAATGACTGACAGCTTTAAGGGTTAAACAGTACACAAATAACAAATGGTTTGAATTATGAATTTTAAAATTTTAGCATATGAATCCTATGTCATGAAATACTTCGCATTATTAAAAAAAATAGGTATATATTTGTAAAATCGTTAAAAATTATCCAGGTCTTAGATCAATATCAATCATTAAATTTTTAACGCTGACGCGTTCACCAAAGTAAAGATACATTTGTGTGTGTACTGCATTTCTATTGCTTTTTTTGTTGATTTTATGAGATTTTTTGAAAGACTTGGACTTTAATAATTTACTTCAATTGTCAATCTATTTAAAGTTTTAAAATGCTACATCGCTTAATATTTGATTTTATATTATGTAGTCCATTGCTATTGGAGCTCCTAACGGTCGGAACTGCATGAATACATATTTAGTAGTTCCATATATGCATATTAGGTATCGTCCGTAAATGATGTCATCATCTAGGTGGGTGGGTTCTACAAACCTATCGATTTAAGGCATAGTGTTACAAAAGTCGGCATTCTATTATAAGGGTGGGTGGGTGTAATAATAAAAAGCTCACTATGATATTTTTGATGGACGATCTCTCTCTTATCCAAGTGCATTCACTCTACTTTAAATACATACGTACCCTCTGCATTTATTGGTACATGTATGAATAGGTCCTCACTTCTTTTTATATTTTGCCAAAAAAAAATCCTTAATAAAATTAAAATGATGGTGTTTGTATGGCAACAAATTGTTGCCTAAAAGCAATTCCTTCGTCCGCCCCTGGATAGTTTTATCCCCTATATGCCTTGTATAGGCTCTATGGCTTCTTACTGATAGACCGGTTTATGCCGCAGTTTATTGCGGTCTAGGTCTACGGTGACTGCTTTATGGCTATATACTGCTATATCCTGTATATATATGCACTCCTCGTTTGAAATGGAAATGCGCCCTGAATTTTTGTCTAGGACATATTCAAAGATGGGTTGGAGGGTGGATGGATGGATGGATGGGAGTGTTTGAGTGAGATGCGGAGATGATGGGATGCTGAGAGTGAAGACGAAGACGAAGATGATTTGAATTTTATAGACGGAAGGAAGGTAGAGAAGCTGTTCAGGAGACGCCAACTCTTCTTCTCCTTCTTCTTTTTGCGGGATTGGAATCTGAATGTGAATCGTTGGCTTATTTAGTTGGTCCTGTTGCTTATTTCTTGTCGACGCGCCTTCGTCTTCGTCTTCCTTGTCCTCTGGTTCTTTTCTTGCTCAGCTCTCGTTCAAAATCAAAAAAGAAGATGTGGATGGAGATATGTGTGTATAGTTTGGGCAGTAAATTATAAATCTGTATATATGTATATTGGGTATATGTTGTTCAAGAAATGGAATTTGAAGTAGACGCTGAGCCTTATAGAAATCTGTACCATATAGAGACGAAAGGCGAGGGGCATTACGGGAAGATGCGGATATATAGAGATTAGATATGTACGCGTTTGCATTGTATGAATAGGGATATGACATACCGATTTTCATTCTTAGTCCATATGGACAATTTAAAACGGAAAATTGCACATATTATTATTGGTTAGTTCCTTAATCAAGTATTTGAAAATTTTGAAATCTCAAAATTACAATATTTTCAAAGATTTTATAAATATCCAAAATTAATTACACCAACGAAGAACCAAAATGAGCCATATCGATTTTTAGCTAAAAACAATTTCCACGATCTACAAAAATATGGATACATGTCTTGAAAGCATTTAAATAGAACATTTTATACTTTTCAAAAACATGTAAATAGATTATTCCACACTTTTCAAAAACATGCAAATAGAACATTCCACACTTTTCAAAATCATGTAAATAGAACATTTTATGTTTTTCAAAAGCTCCTAATTAAAATTTTACGCATGTTTCTCATTTTGTTTTTATGACATAGCTCATTTTGATTTTAGTTTAAATTGGATATGGGTCATTTGGGTTCTTCACAGACGACATTTATTAGTTAGGTGGACTTAGAGAGAAAGTAAATATTTATTTACAACTCAACATGTCATGGTAGTTTGGTTTTATCCATGTTAATTATATGCACCATACGTATTGTATGGCGGATACACATAGTTGCATTCCCATCCTATGCATGTATTGTGAACCATCTCACTGACTTCCTTTCTTTGCCTTGCTCAGTTGAGGACGCTTGACTGATTTTGGCAAGGTGGGCAAATCATTATATAAAATCCTGTACGTCGCACTTCCATGCACGACGGCCTTTTGTTTTGCAGAACTCAAAAGTCGTCATTATATACATTTCAATATTACATACTAGTAGATACTTCCTAATGTAACATACATGTATAATATTTTAAATAAAAGGGAAACTCTGTGCATTGTGGCACAGAGTCCAATAGGTTGCATTACTGTTACGCTGTCCCACTTATTATTCACTTTCACTTCATCTGTGTCATCAGAAAATAGGACATGACACATTGGGGGCTTGGCCGGGATTATTCCAAACCTTTTCGTAAATTTTCATTCCTTTTATTAAATTCCCTACCTTTTGTTTAGTAATAAACTGTATCGTTTATTACACTCTTTCCAAAATTTTGTTACAATAGTCGCACGCGTTCGCGCCTCTGAGACTTTTTTAATTTTCGCCACGTATTAAAATTTTTAATGATAAAATTCATCCTTTTATTATTCCTTCGTATTATTCCATACACCATAATTCCCATGAATAAATTTCGCCTCACGACAACCGAAATCCAAGTAAACAAATTATCCCAACTACAGAAACAGTTAAAAATAGTTAAAGAAAACGATCAAAAATATTTCGATCAACAGATAAAGATATACACAGGAGCTCGAGTAATTAAAGCTGGAGCCACAGAATTCGCTGGATCACTACGTACATGGCAAGAAGTACAAGACTTATATAATCAACAAACTGACGACCTATTAGCTCTCCTCCAAACTAAAGCAGACAAATTACCAAAAAAGAAGATATCCTCAGTGCAACGATTATTTGAGGAGTTTTACTCATTACTCCTTAACAGTAATTACAAACTTCCAAAACGACTACCATTAGACGATTACCAGAAAACATCTCCTACCCGATATTTAGAATTACCCGAACCAATCGTACCAAGTGTTGTTAGTGCACGTGAACCTCAACTTCTACCCTCAGCACCACCTGAATCAGCTTTTCCATCCGAAACGAAACAATCAGAAGTAGCGTCAACATCAAAGAAAGGAAGTCAGTGAGATGGTTCACAATACATGCATAGGATGGGAATGCAACTATGTGTATCCGCCATACAATACGTATGGTGCATATAATTAACATGGATAAAACCAAACTACCATGACAGACGTTACAATAACGCTTGCCATAAAGACACAGTAAGAACAATACACAGTTATAGGAATAAGAAAAATGCTTTAGAAATATAACAAAAATGTTTTATACTTATTAACTCTACACTAACTGTTAGATAAATTCATGTTATATAAATGATTGTGGGCTATTCGACAAGAGCCTCTGATAGTCGCAATTACTATTTCTTCTACTAATTTAGAAGAATATATATTCAAAAACTTGACAATTTCTTCAAAAATGTGTCGTTGCCTTTTGATTTATAGTACGAATTATATGAGTAGTTTGTTTTGCTTCTTCAATTCAACCCGATAGAGCTTGTATGTTGTCACTCTATGATCTTGAATTAGTACATAAATATATAGGTACCTATATGGTTTGTCCAAACTAACAGTCTGATACGGATGTACGTAGTACTACCAGTACCGGTAGTACCAGTAGTACCAGTGGAGGACCCACATCCAGACAATGGAGGGGGCTATAAATGCGTAATGCCCCCAAGTTCGTCTGTACTCTCGGCGGAAATTTTGATTTAAATGCCCGTATCTTCCCCATGTCTTGTCATATGTAAAATAGGTACTTTCATAAAGTAGCATAGGCGTACGGCCCTCTCCTCCATAACGACTTGGATCCGCCCTTGCTTGGTACCTATTTTTCTGATGGTGTGGTGTGTATATGTACGAGCTTCCAAGTTGTTCTTCTGTTCTGTTGAAGGATCGATTGATGCATCGTGTCGACCGGAATAGCTCTAAGCTTTTAGCGCTAATGCTTCCTCCCCGCTTCCCCAACAACCTTCCCCCACCAGAGATTCTGGACCGGTACCGGTACCGGCACCGGTACCGGTCCTGAGCAGTCACTAGTTCCAGTCCCAGTCCCTACCCAACGACCAACGACAGCTCACCACACAGCGTATACATAATCGACTCTTTTTTTACTTACACTTTAACTTCTCGTATCATCTACATACTTTTGTAGTTGATTCTTTGAGTCAGACATTTTCAGCGTCGGGGTCTCAGCCCTCTTCCCCGTGTCATGTATGTTGTTGTATGCATATACTTATATGTCTATAGTTTTACTTTACACACTAGTCAGTTTTCCCAATCACAGTCTCAGGACTTAGGACTATCGCTGAAAATACCAAGACAGAGAAACACTGCAGTAAGGGACAAGGGAAGACCAGGACCCAGACCACAGCATTCAGCATAGGAGCCAGGACCGATAAGTTACACGTTCAGAAAGTGTATTCTATATGTCCCATGTAACTCGTGCCTACGTACATATTATGTGCTTCGTATGTATGTGTATGACATACACTGGGCTTCCAATCACTCAAATAAAAATTAATTTTATGTGCAAGTAAGTTATACGAGTGATAGTAATATAGTGGGTACATTTATACGTAGATATCGTCTATGAAGAACCGAAATGACACATTTCCAATTTATGCAAGAATTAAAATGAGCTATGTCAACAAAAACAAAAGATAGTAAATAAGATATATGCTTACAATCAAGTGAAATTACGTATTCGAGATTTTATGCTACATTTGACGTCATATTGCACATTCTGAAATAACACCGCATTCCTGCGCGTTTACATGCATACCCAATGTATAATTATAAAAGTTGAATATCTCCATATAACCGTACATTTTGTTGCATCTGAATGCTAATCACTAGTTTCTAAAATGAGAAAATTGTTCTATTTACATTGTTTTCAACATTTCAAAATGTCCTATTTACATATTTTTGAAAAGGTCAAAATGTTCTATTGAAGTGTTTTTTGAAAAGTGCAAAATATTCTATTTACATGTATTTTGAAAAGTGCAAAATATCTATATTTACTTGTTTTTTTTTAAAGTACAAAATATTCTATTTACATGTTTTTCAAAAGTACAAGATGTCCTATTTACATGTTTTTCAAAAGTACAAAATGTCCTATAAACAAATTTTTTGAAAATTGCACAAGATTCTATTTACATGCTTTGATAAACATGTCATTTTAATTGTTCCTGTAGATAGTGCATTTTGTTTCAAACTAAAAATGGAAATGGGACATTTTGGTTCTTCACAGACGATATAGAAATAAAAGTCCAGTTCAGACTCAGAAGCAGTTGAGCTTACGCTTACGAGAATTGGATTTGGAAGAATTTGTTTGCATTGGTTATTGTTGCAGAGAAATATTATAAATATTTGCACCTACATTGTCAAGTGCATCAGTGATATTTGTCATTTTTTTTATTACTTGGGTTTTTTTTAAATTTTGATAAATTCGCTTTTTTTTCTGGGCTAGTAACACAGATGATGATGACCTGCTGAGATTTGAATACTTTTGAACTTTATCACTTTTTATCAGTGTGTGAAATAAAATAATGGTCGCGGCTTATAAAGGATTTCAAGAATTTTTCTATCAATATTCTTCTTGCAATAATATTTTAATGCAATATTTATTGTAATATGCACTTTTGACAGAGGAACTTTGGAACAATGTTTATGACAAATATATAGGAAATATTTTTGATATGCAGACAAAAACGTTTTGAAATTTTCTAGTTTGTTAATTTAATTTCAGTAGTGTATAATCGTATGTACAAATTAATTGAAGGGATATCGAAGAAAACTGGTTAAGATTTCAATTCAACCTCTTATGCACTATAATTTGATTTGACGATGCGATAAAGGAAAAAGGACGACATTCCACCATATAGCAACAAACAATGAGATATGAGACTTATCACACAATAATAATTATTGTATTGATTACAATTTTAATACTATACCTATACCTATATACATACTACAAACAAACACTACTAATATTATTTGATTTTTACTTTCACGTGGTGGGTCATATTATAATGCTTTGGATTAGGAAAGAAAGGAAATAAAGTGTGCCTCTCGTTCCTTGCGTAGCGTTGCGTTGGGTTGGTTCGTGGGCTGATTTTTTGAAGATGCGTTTCCAAATTTTGATTTTGTGATATGATATGTGAGATGATTGGCTGGTTGGTTGGTGGTGATAATATGGTGGTGACTGGGGATGACAGGATACATAATATGATGGTGATGGCGTTGATGTTGGTGTCATGGTCCTCATGATGTGATTATGTTTCGACTGTGTGTGTGTGTGTGTGATGGAAATTGAGAAGTGAGGATTGGAAATGTGTTGATGGCTACATTAGCATGAAGAATGAAAGATTTACAAGGTTTTTGCATTAGCCACGCTCTTTAATAATGCAAAACGTCTCATACTGATATAAATGCAAAATATAACAAAATAGATGCATACACACTCAATTTCTAAAACCAGAACCAGGCACCATATAGACAGACAGACAGACAGACAGACCTCTCTTCAATATCCTACACTCTACGATACGAATCAAAAAAGTCAAATGGCTTTACTATAAAATTGAAAAAAAAAATCAAGAATAAAATAAAATCAACGACCCAAAAAAATTAGTTTTCAAATTCAAAAATATTCAAAATCTAATTTACAAAAGTGTTTTCATTTTGAAAGTATTTTAACAACATATTTGCACTGTTACTTTTGCAATGAGCTTAATATTTTTATTAACTAATGTGGAAATTAATAATCATTAATAATCATCTTAATTTTCATTGAGAAACAAATGCTTCAGAAATTCATATTTTGCACATTTTTTAATGGAATTAGATGTTATTTTGTATCCATTTAAGATTGTATTTGACTCACAGATTTTTTCTACACATATTTAATAAGCCATTTGTCAATCTGTCACTGTTTTTTCTTGAGCGTCACATGGAAACTTTGACATTTGTCATCAATGTGTTGATAGCAGGCCAAGTCTGCGGAGCAGGAGCGCATTAAAGCTTGACGTTCGTCCTCGGTCCTTGGCTTTTTGTCTTTTATTGTTTTCTCTGAAGATATTCAAAATTAAACATTATTCTAAATTATTAATGTTTGCCAAAATTTTGAATCAAAATAATCTATGTATGTACTTGCATGTTTTAAAACGGTAATTGTTTTCTGAAGGATACTGTGTTCCATAAAGAAAAATACAAAATGTTACAGTTACGCAGGTAAGGTTAAAAATTGTTCTAACTACACTACCATAATCTCTAAAATTATGTGGAAAATTAATTTTTATTTTCTTACCATAACACTCAAGAGCACTTTGTCGTTTAGCGATTTTATGTTCACCTTTTGAGCCTGTATCGGAATTAAAAATATTTTTGATATGTTTAAAACCAAATCCCTCAACTTGGCGAGAATCTAACTGTACAAGTATTAACACTGCGAGGATAGAAAAACAAATTGAGTGAGTCTTCATTGTGTTTTTATCTGTAGTAATTTAAAATCTGGCTTTAAAATGAAGCAGGCCTGGCAAAGCTTTCTTCGTATAATGTAATTGAAGTGTTCCTTTATTCTAAAAACAGATTCGAAAACCAATCATATGAAATAGCTACAATAAAATTTTAAATTGCAATGTTGTTTACACTGTGAATATTTGTGGTTAGGCTGAGGTTTCAATTGTAATTTGTTTGTATTAATAGTGTGGCTTTTTGGCTGTGTCTGTATTATTTCTATTTACATTTCATCTGAATTGTTTACACATTTTTAAATGCCCGCAGATTCCCATAGTAGAGTTCTGCTTCTGCTGCTATATACTCAGAATTGTTTTTCAATTTCAATTATTATTACTCTTGTTTGAAGTTTTGAAGCTGAACCAAAAGTCGAGACATCGTCATGATATAGCTATAAACAGAGACTTTGAAAGCAGAGTACAAAAAGGTACTTGAAACATGAATGGTAAAGGAAAATAAATGGATCGTATATAGACAGATGCTCAACATTAAATTTGATTGTTATGTATATCATCACATCTCATTACAGAGAACCTATAGGCAAGAAGTCAATTTAAAACATTTCAGAGCTTTCGTAACTACAAGTTACGATTATTGAAGCTGATGATGTGACTTTCAAATTTAGTAGAAAAATGAATTAGCTATAAATAAGAGGTAATACCAGTCACATAAAATTTTTGTAATTGATGCAAAAAGGTTATATCTGCAGACTACCCGCACATTTTGCACTGCACTACTGGGTGGGAAATAATCCACTATAATGAATATTAAAGATTCTTACCTACTTACACTTTTTTTGAACACACAAGAACAATTTAGTTGCGTTTACAAATATGCAATTAAAACATTATAGTTTTGTCAATGTCACTTGATTAGGACATTTTGTAGCTGTCAAAAACATGTAATTATGACATTGGTAACATTTCAAAACTTGTAAATGGAACATTTTACACTTTTCAAAAACGAGTAATTACAGCATTTCAAACCTTTCAAAAATGTGTAATTAGAACATTTCACACTTTTCAAAAACGTGTAATTAGAGCATTTCACACTTTTCAAAAACGTGTAATTAGAACATTTCAAACTTTTCAAAAACGTGTAATTAGAACATTTTACACTTTTCAAAAACGTGTACAAAGAACATTTTACACTTCAAAAACGTGTAATCAGAACATTTTGAACTTTTCAAAAACGTGTAATAAGAACAATTTGCACTTTTCAAAATGTAAATCGAACGTTTAGCATTGTTTAGACATACCTACGTTCGAAAAATGAAACTTATGTACTTAAAAAATCAATTTCATTAGAAAACATTGATATTTTCTAAACCAAGTAATTAGAAAATTTTTGTAAGAACATGTTACGTAGCATTCTAAATTCGTCAAATATGTAGAATTGTGGAGAACTGTATATTATGTACTTTGAATTTTTTTTTTAAATAGAAACTATACACATATCTGTAGTTTCGCTTCTTAAACTATGCCTAGTTTTCATACGAAATCAAATGCGATGATATTTACAAGTTTTTATAATGCTGCTAAAAGTTACAAGTTCTTCAAACCAATATGCAAACTGTTGCGAGTTATTTGTAATTTAGAATTAAAATGGATACATATGAGCTGGTACCTGCACTGGCACTGGCACTGTTAATGTTCTGTTAAAATTCCTACCTAAGATACATATTTTTCTGTGGGAAATTGGGGTAAACAAATTTAGCATCATAGGTACATTAATGTCACATGTTAGTTCTATAAATTTTTAAAGCTATGTGGAAACTGTAGAATTCATTTACATGTGTCGATTTAAACGAACGAAATTAGCTACACCTACGATAACTTCCAAATCCAAATACTGAACTGAAGCTATAAAAGCCAAATGCGGGTACAAATATTTATGTTATTGAAAAAAACCTAAATTATAAGTAGTGTTGGCCCACATTTTATTTCTGCAGCAACAGTATATGGAAAATGGCTATAACAATTCTTGAGGCTTTTGTGAGGATCATCTAAGCTAAAGCTAAGCTAAGCTTTTCATATTTTTTACGGTTCTATTTACATGTGACCTCGGGCACTTTGGCTCTGTTTTTGCTTCCACTTCTCCCCTGTATTCGTGTAATGATTGGAGGTAATTTGTAGACTACACAATACTACAATCTGGTCCCTTTTAAGCTAAAGTGAAAGTCCGGGAGGTAAATGTAGAGTGTGTTAATGCGTTGTAAGTTCTAGACGAAGATATTTCATGATCAGAAAAAAGGGAGACGACTGACTGAGATTTTTACGTAATCTCTTACTCAGCTGATTTTGGTGCTGGTGCTGGTACTGGTGTTGATGGCTTTCCTCGTCCTCCTCCGTCGGACTGGACCACATTGACACACATTACCACTACACTACTAACAGTATCTCATTTGCCTTAGACGCATTTGTCATAAAGGCAGTCGCCGCAACACTTAAAAGATGTGCTTTTAAAATTTTTAAAGTCCATAGGACTAAAGACAAAAATGAGCAGGTATTTGTGTCGTCTATTTGTCTGTTCCACACTGTGGAAGTGTCGCACTGTCGACTGTCGTCTGCTTTAACACTGTATCAGATATTGATAGGAAATAATGCTCCTCGAAATTTCCAAATGTCATTAAGGGAAGACGGCATATAGGTAAATATAATTATTACTTGTAGGTAGAGTTGCACTTTGTACCCACTCCTTGTTGTCGTTTCCAACGAAAAAAAACAATACAAAATTGAAAATTTATCTGAGGACTAATGGTTCCATTTTCAAATTTTGGGTGACTTGATTTTACAGGAGGGAAATTGAGGATTCATGATTACACTGCACTTTACCAAAATAACTCTACGATTAGATATAATTCTTCATGAAGGTTTGGGCTTTGATATTTTACTTTGTTTTACTGCACTGCTGGTTAATCAGTACTTCAAAAAAAAATGTAAAGCCCTAGAAGGCGTGCAAAACTGCTATATTCACTGAATTTAAAAACAATGTAAAACCACTATGTATATTTTTAAAAGTGTATAATAAATATTTTTGACTCTTGCGTTAGTTAAAAATTAGTTTCGAATTTTTCTTGTACTTTTGTTGTACTAACGATGAGAACTTCGAAATATAGATAGTCCAATTTGCATATGTATTTCACAAAGGCATCTTACTATATACTCATATTATATTGTTTGTGAAGAACGAAAATGACCCATATCTAACTTTGGCTAAACAAAATATTCAAACTTTTCAAAAACATGGATTTAGAACATTTTGCACCTTTTCAAAAACATGGAATTAGAACATTTTGCACCTTTTCAAAAACATGGATTTAGAACATTTTGCACTTTTTCAAAAACATGGATTTAGAACATTTTGCACCTTTTCAAAAACATGGATTTAGAACATTTTGCACCTTATCAATAATATATAAATAGGACATTTTACTTTGTTGAAAAACATAAATATACAACATTTTACGTTTTTCAAAAACTCCTAGTTAACATTTTACACATGTTTCTCAGTTTGTTTGTATGACATAGCTCATTTTAATTCTAACGTCAATTGGATATGGGTCATTATGGTACTTCACAGACGATATATGTAAACTACTGTACACTGCGTACTTTCTGAAAAACAACTAAAACGCCATGACGAAAAAATAAAGCATGACACCAAGAATAGTTAAGAGTACAGCCAAATAAGAAAGGAGCCGGCAGTTCCTAAAAACTAAAAATAAAAATACACTCCATAATAAAAATATCAAAATTCAAAATATGGACGAGTGCTCAGTGAATGAATGTTAGTACCTCCTGTAAATATTATGTCTCTCTTCTACCTACAACGCTTTCATCCACATATACATACCTACAATGTAATATTTATGTTCCCTAATCGTTCGTCGCTTGTAGGTCTTTCAATCTTGACTCTGAACTATCTTGTCTTGGAGATTAAAAAAAATGAAAATATAAAAAATGAGATACTGTAAAGGCTTAAAAATGAGAGAATGGAGCAAAAACGTTTGTGATTTATTGATGTTCATGATTTCACTTCCAACTTCCATTCCAGCGTGTTCCAGTCCCACAGTACAGCGCCTTGTGTGCTGTACTTTATATCCGCATCCTTTACATATTGCACTATGCCTTCCTATACCCTACTACCTATATCATTTTGTACTGTCTGCCTGTCTAAAAATGTTGCTGTTAATATAGAAATGTAGACTGAGAGGAGTTGAGGAGTAGTGCTGCTGCTGCTGAAGCACTCATGCAAGGATTTTAGTTTTTAGATTTTTACATTCCCCAGATATGATTTGAGTCGAGTCTTGAGTGAGATGATAACCATGGAGGCAAATGGAGGCGTCGTGGCGTAATGTGAAGTAAAGTGTTGGTGGTATTTGAAGGCTCTGATTATGGTATGGTGGTCTAAAATTGTAGGCTCCACTAAGCATTAGTCCTCTGAATCCTGAATCTCTCTCTCCCAACATTCTCCCATGAAACATCAAAACATTACATTAACTTCGTGTACACGAAGGAAGAATGAAACCATAAGCCCAAGCCCAGGCAGGCCCATAGTCAACGTCAACCTTTTTTCCATTGCCATTAAATCTAGTCCTGCGATATCACATCTATTTCTCGGCTCCTTCTTCCACTCACACTATAATATGCTGTACTATACTTTTCTCTCCAGACCGCGACCGCTGGCAATATAAATGCGGATCGTTTATAAAAGGTAGTCACAGCATAACACAGACATTCGACTTTGGCTTGGCACTTGGCAGTTAGTCGGCTGGCTGGCTGGCTGGCTGTCGGTAGTCTCAGCAGTAGGCATTTCAGCGACGAACGACGACGGGCGTTACGGTCCGATTCTATGCTGCCCTTCTTTTCTTCCCAATCATGGGTATGTTTTGATTTCCACTGTGATTCTTATTGTGGAATCTCGAGTTTGATTTTGATTTGTAGATGGGGAACAAAAGACAAAGGAGTGGAGAGAGACAAAAACAATCCTTTTCATTCTGCCTTTTCCCAGTGTAGTTGGCCAAGCGGTGCCCGGTGTCGGTGTCGGTGTCCGTACCACCGAACCCGGCTTGAACTGGAACTGGAAGCAGCGACGTTCCTTTGATTCCTTTCTTTCTTTTCAGATCCGAGTCGGAGTCAGATTCGGAACTTCCGATTTGAAAGTCACAGTGGAATGAGCAGTGAACTTGGACTTGATTGAAGGACTGCCGACTGGAGGACTGCTGGACAATGGTCATCGTCATTATTACAGTTGCTTCGATTTCGGTCTCATTGAGGGAGGAAGTGGGTTTGGGTGAGTGAGTGAGTGAGTGTGTGTGAGAGAGAGCAGGAAGTTGCTGACTCAGTCGATTTCGATTTCGATGTCGATCTCGTCAACTTGTCCACGTCCAGTAAATCTCATTGTCTTTCTCCGATGCCGATGTCCAAAGTCCAAAGGCTACTTACTATATGCAGTGTAGGCATAGGTATATTCTCCTTTTTCTATAGGCAGATAGAAAGATAGAGCAGTGCAGGCAGTGGACAGACTACTCCTGAAATCGCATATAGGAAATCCGAAAACCCGGAACTTGTTAGATTGTTTTTCTTTCTCGGTCACAAGCCTCAGACTTGAGAGAGAGAGTTAGAGTTACAGACGGAGGCAGAGGCAGAGTCAGAGCGAGCGTTAGAGATGTCCAAGTACTGAGTACCCTTATTTCTCAATGTAATGGTGATGATGATGTTGATGCTGGATGCTGGAGAGGATGATGAGCCAATTTATATTGAATCTGCAACAATATTACATGTAAGCATTAGTACATATCGGTATATTAGAGCGGATGAATACATTGCTATAGTTAAACTATATATAGTACTGTGTACTACAGTACCACATAGAATTATGGATCATCCAAATCCAGCCTACATGCAAGCTAATGGCCAACACGTTTTCGATATAAAGGAAAATGGGCACTGTGCATTTCAATATCTATTTCTTGTCAAAATCAAATTATTGTTACTTCATTCACACAAAATAATTTATGATATTATTGTAATAGTAATCGTAATTCGTAATCGTATGAAAGGTTGTGCATAGTTATTGCTCACAACCATTAAAGGACAAATTTACGCAATATGTTAGGTACGCAATTACCCAAATTTTACCAGATTTAAAAATAAAGCAGTTACTATTTAGTATAATAACTTTGAATTTTGTACAAGCAAACAGTTCATACAATAAAAATTAAAAAAGTATTAAGTAGTGAAAGCATCCCAAAAGCATTCAAGTTTCATTCTTTTACTACACATAGCATTGTATATTGAAAATTTTAAGATATCGGCACCAATTGAATTTAGTATTATGGTTTGATAATGTTAATGGTCTCCTATGTAGAACTTACTCATATTCGGCAGATTGCTCTGGAATGAACAGTAAAAAACAATTTTTGAGAAGCCTTAATAGTATGAACCTTGTATACCATATATTATTGTAAATGAAATATTATCATATCGAGACCAAGGCAAATAGAATAATAAGGTACAGTCAATCGACTTGGGGGTCGGTTTCGACCAGAGAAGAGCAATGTGAGGTATAGGAGAAGATGCAACTAAGGCTAAATATTCTGCCGACCACTTTAGCATTAGGTAAACGGAATTTAGGGAGCGGCCTATTGCACTACTCGATGGTGATTGGGCCTTTGACTGCACTCCTCGGTGCTTATTGGTTAAAAAAAAATCCCCCGGCACTGCCCGGCAGACAAATTTAGCCCTAGTTGCGTCTTCTCCTATACCTCACATTGCTCTTCTCTGGGTTTCGACGGCGCCCCTCGTTTTTGACGTCATTTGGCAGCCAGAAATTTCTGCCGTAATATAAATCCACACAGAACACATCAACTTCAACAGGTCAAAGGTCGGGCAAATATGGGCCAATATTATTGAACTAGGTGTCAAATGAAAGAGCACAAAACATAGTTCACTAGTGTGAAAATAGCACTGGGATTAGTTTCGGAAATTTTGAGGTAGACAGATTTTAAAATTTAAGAAAAAGCTAATGCTGAGCTTATGGAGTATACAAACTTCGCGCCAACTTTTTCTTCCACCTCACCACCAAAAACTCCCTCTCAAACTTTACCATTGCGATTGACTGTACCTTATTATTCTACTTGCCTTGATCGAGACCGATACCGAGAGACCGAGACCGAGAGCCGAAACCAATATCGAGTTGTGTCTGGATGGATTTTGGCTCTGGAATGACGAAGTATTAGACAAGTGAGTGAAGTACATACGTGTGGAGATGGATGACGATGTGGACGATGCGATGAGGGTTAATGGTAGAGCACTCCTTGAGTATCACTAAAGTATAATGGTAGGTAATCTAGTTGATAGCTCATAGCTCTCTAAAATTTCGTCTTCCTTTTTTCCCTCGTTCCTCTGCTCTGTAGCCTATGGAAGAAGTATTGGTCGTAAGTTTTTAAGCTGACATAGTCAGCATTTCAGTTTTACGTCAAAATATTTTCCCGATCCATCTACCATCCATGAATCCATTTCATTCAATCCAGCGAAGCCATCCACCACCCAGTACCAGTACCAGTACTAGTGCCAGATTTCTAAACAGAATAATAATATGTCAACACTAATACTAAAATGGAATACAACTTTTACTTGGAGATACATAATATAATGTATAGAAATGACTTCCATAGAGTAAATAAATACGTAAAAAAGTAACATGCTCCGCCGTACTACATGGAACTGTGTAGTGAATATTGCATGAGTAGTAGTATTAGTGAATACTTACTGACTTGTGAGTTGTGTTGTGACTTGTGACGTTCTGAGTGAGCTGATTAGGAACATTATAGGAAGTTAATCTTTTGTTCAGACAGAAGTAAAGTGCTCATAATGGTCATCTGTAGTCAACTTATCAACCAGTAGATTTGACTGAGTAAAAAATGTAGGAAAGTCAAGTGCGGCCATCTACATAATTTATGACATCATTGCATATGTAGTCTCCTTTCAATTTTATAGTTAGTACACTATCGGATCCAATATCGAATCTTTGCATCGCTCGTCGGGTCCGCCGTCCGCCAGTCAGTCCTTCCATCAGCAGATTCATCTGGGAAAATGCAAACAGCGAAAGCAACATCAGAATTACATACATATATTTAACGAACAAGAGCCAAATGGATTTAAAATATAAAACCAAGACCAATATAATATGAAAGTACAATGTGCATATTTGACGTTTTTTAGTAGTACACTTTTTCATATAGTTATAATGCATATCAAGAAAGTCAAGACCAAAACCGACTTTATCAAGGAGTATAAAAGGACAGAAAAGAGCTTATCATTGTTTGTTGTCGTTAGTCTTTATGGATAGTTCAGATAGTTGATTTTGATAGGTGATCCACGCAACTTACTAATACTACTATATCTGAACTATCTACAACATTGTACTTACTATGTAGGCATACTATACTATAGTGCTTTTTCTGAACAATTTTATAGGCACTGCTAAAAGACTACTACTATCAAATTCTCGTAGAATCTTGCTATACAGCACTGTAGTACCTGATCACCTGGCTTAATGTTCATTGTATGTATTTCGAAATGGAAAGGGAAAAGAAATGTCTGATTGCACTGCCTCACTCTATTAACATCAACTATAAATACAATGATAGTGCACACACTATTTTACACGATTAAGATTAGCATTATTCGATTTATTTCATCGTAGGATGCGTAAGTAATTAAGATAAGTTGCTAGATATCATTATGTAGACACATGGCGTCATATGATGTGGTTGATGTGGATGGTGTAGCAGAGCACGCGGTGCAAAAAAGTACCTACCCCTGGGTATAGATAGCTATTGGAAAATTCTGGTCGTAGTTTACCTTACCCTTAACAGGTACAGATTATAATTATTCGACGAGAAGACAAACAGACAGGTTCATTTCGTATTCTGATTGAAGCTGACTTTTACTATAGGCGCTGAAATTTACAATTTTAATCACTGCATGTGGCATTATAGTTATCGTCCAAGTTCAAACAGTACCTTCAACGTCTACTAACTTCAGGTGGTATGTTATACAATAATAATTATATCTACATTATATCTAAAATCGAATGCTGACGGACTCCCACTCCCTTCTTTTAGCAGTACTGAATTACTTACCAATGAAAGGAAGATTGACACGTATTAAACACCTTCAGTGGGGAAAAGTCAGAATAAAAGTAGCATCGCATCGGTTACTATTTCCAATAATACATTATTATGATGGTGCTTTAATACGAATATATTCTGAAAAGACGTGTAGGTCTCTCTTAATTTTAATGATGAAAGATGTTCTGATCGACCAATAACGTGTTATTGATTCTCCATTAATCTAGGAAACCGCCCTTTTATGATGTGATATGATATGCTATTACGTTCTTGCAACACTGGCTATAGGTTTCATATCATATTATTATCTCTACATCATCTCGTCTCGTCATCATAATCGACAATGAGGAATGGCCCCACAGAGCTGGCTCCCGGCTTCCCAGCTATATATGTTTGATGGATCGGATCGGACTAGATCGGACTTGTAGAAGTCATCACTCAAAATTACGAGAGAGCGAGAGATAGAACGTAAACGAGACTGAGGTGAAAAAGAGCTATTATCTATTGCTGTCATTTCATATTACATTACATGAAATTTCTTTTCTTCCTTTTGTGGAATTTATAAGAAAAAATACTATTACAATAGGAACAGGATTAAAATTATAAACACAATTTTTATTAGCCCCACATATACAAGTAAAATACATTCAACGAATAAAGTAATGTAATTAATTGCAATTATTAACACCTTACATGGACGGGGACGTGGCTCTGTTACTGTCCTGAGGTATGACAATGAGAGGTGAGAAATGCAATGTCACAAACACGTGATGTCCACATTCACAACAAGTAGCAAGATTCTGCGGAAAAATAAGCATAACATTATATGATTTATTAGATGATGATGAAAGTGTTTGTGAGTAAACGAAACTGTTCAAGTAATCCCTAAAATACTGTGCAACTGTGCTGATATTTTGTCCATTGTTTTGTGGGTCATGGTCACGGTTGCCAATCCTGATCATGTCAGAGGTTTCAACACTGGAAAATGTTCATTCATTCAGTTCAATCCCTCCATCTAATCTCAAAATTCAAACAAAAAGAAATGTGCCTACTATATTCTAATATGTAATGCAAACCGATGCGTTCAGCTTATAAAACACATATAAAGAGAACCGTTGTAAAATATGTTTTAATATGCATGCAGTTATGACATCATCGGGTGATGGTAATGGTGGAGATATAATATATAAATATACTTCGATGCAATGTCGGACACCACGTTCAACGAGGTTTAATTTTCACATCACACACCGACAGAACAAAAACACTGCAAAGGAAAGGCCTTGCTTACCTCAGTTTTCACTTTGCCCTGGTTTGATTTTGGTTTCGCTCTCGGTTCGTTGGATTGATGATGAATAGAAAAAATATTGATGATGTTATCTCTTTGTTTGATGATTCATAATCCTGTCAGCAGCCCCGCTTAACAATACATAATATATTTTGAGGTGTGAATGGTTAATGATGAGGAGCACTTAGCGATTATGTACGGCGAGGGCGATGCAATCCTATGTGGTGATATGCTCCTTACTCAGACAATTTAGTTTTTCATTTTAGTTAAAATGTTTTCCGCTCCCTCACCAACCACCCCTCCCCTAACTAATGCTGAAAATGAAACCGAACTCCAAAAACTCAACTCAGCTTTTATGTCATATTGTTCATAATGAGAAAGGTGGGAGGAACGAAGATCAGACAGTGCTGAGAGAATTTCAATTTTCAGATTTAAAACAAATGTTATATGTAGGTAAATTTTGTTACTGTTGAATGGTGATGTTGAATTGGATCAGTATTCGGGAATTCTGGGCTACTCCATCTATTTAAGAAACAAGACGCACACACATTCGGAACCCGCAACCGCAACGGCAACTCCCGATGCCCGACAAAATTTATAAAACTGTCAGGCTGTTAACGATGGATCAACGATCAGCTTCGGATTTCTCACTTATATAAAATGCTAATGATACGATGTCACTATATGCATACTCAATACTGAATGACAAGCGCAGCTTGCAACGTGTGACAAGTATAAGTAACAACAAAATCAACAAGGAAAACACCAAGCTATAAAATCAAATAAAACAAAAAATCGAATTCAGTAAAATAAATAATTAAGTAGACATACATATTGTATTTAAACGCTATATTTGAGAATGTTGAACGTGATTTTGTTAAAAAGCTGATGTTGGTTTTACTTTGTAAATTCCCCAGGCACCGACCAATAGCCGTTGAAAATTTTGAAGCGGATAAAAATTGGCAATGGTTTATAATTAAAAATTAGCTACGATTTGCATGCATTACAAGCGACACAATTGAGTGGAATGACTGACTAAATAAATAATTACCTGAAATCAAACAGTTGACTGCTTCTTTCATATTTGGACTGGGAATAGGGCACGTCAGTAATTGTTAAAAAATTTGATAAAATCCTATTTTAATTATTAATATTATATTGAATTTTCCAGTAAGGACCGATTTTAAATTTTCCGCTTTAACACACGTGAAGAAAAGCATCACATACAGATAAAAGTGCAGCATTAAATTAAAGCAAGTTAATAACAGGAAGGAAGCGATAGCACTGATCACCACGAACACTGCGAAGTGCGGATTGAAAACGAAAAGGAAACTGAAAATGCAGCCCCTCCAAATATTAAAATACTCGTCATCGTGAGTCGTTGTCCCTTCAAAATATTCTCAAAATTCAACTTTTTCTGACAATAGATCATTATTTAGGGATTGCACATTTTAAAGTTGTAAATATTGAAGGATTCAGTTGGGAGGGGAAATTGAGCGTAAAATTTTACAGTAATCATCAACACTTTACGTTACGCACCGAATTTGTTCAACCAGCAGACATTAATGAGCGCCCAAAGAATTATTCTGCATCCATGTAAAGCTAACTACCTAGTAAGTTTGAGCTATTTACTATCGGAATTCGAAATGAAGCCCAAGTAGGCAGGAAAAAACATTTTAATGTAAAGTTTATTCATAAAAAATATTACTATTATCATGCACGTAAACGTTAACTTTTTTCGCTTGGTGTCATTATTCGTAGTTCAAGTTCAATGATTCCGATACCTACACTATTATTAACCACCGACAGCTGCAATGTAACTCACCACGAATTATGAATTGTGGCTAATACAACGTAACTAAACTAAGATTTGTTATTTATTTTCTATGAATTCGAAATGCTGTAAAATATCAATAAAATCAAGATATCATAATATAATATGACTGATGGTTGATGTTGATACGTACAACGATAAGATTTGTCTTTCCTTTTTCTCATGATTTTGATTTGTAATTTGTACCATCATCAACCATGTATATAAGTTACGTTACTGCAATGCAGTATGTTTTGTAAGGCGTAAGATTTTTTATTTTACTTTTTTTTCGAGGAAAAAAGGATTCATTAAGAGCGAGAGTACTAATGGAATATGATGGTTGATGAAAGATGGGTTGCTTAAAAAGAAGAGTAAAGGCGTTGATTTGAGACCTCGAGCATGAACTTTTTGGAATTCGAATTCGAATTTTCAAATGTTCGATAGACTTGGACTCCCTCTTCTTCTACATCTTAAGTGAACCTTTCACAAGAAATATCCATTTTTTTTTCTTCATCCTTCGCCTTCTACATTCTGTATAACATCCACTTTTTTTCTTCTTTTTCTTCTTCTTTTTCTTATTCTTTCCCAACGCCAACTATTCATTTCTTTTGGTTTGGTTCTCGCTCTTCTCATATATATATGATGTTCGATGTGATATTTGATTGTAATCTAATCAAATATATATCTATAAAATGAAATTATTATACAATACATAATACATCTAGAAACTAGAGAGAGATAGTACCTAAACAGTAGAATAATAATATGTTACACGTGCATCCTTCACGAACTCGAATCCTGCGAACTGAGTGCTCTCACACGATTTTCGTTTACGTTTACATTTCCCCTTTGTTGTAACGTTTTAGAAAGCATTTAGTTTAATTACACGTGAAGAGAGTGAAACACACAGAAGAATATCCTTTCCTTTTATCCTTATCAATTTTATTCAATATTAAGATATTTTTCCCCTGTACTCATTTGCTCTGCTGTTGCTACCGAGTTACGCATTGTAGTTCTTGCTTTCAGTTCTCGTTGGCGTTGTGTACTTAATTACATATTATGTAGGTGCCTATATACCTAGGCACGTTAGCATTAGGTAATAACCCAACTTCTAAAAAAAATGAGATATTCATTTTCTTTTTCCTGTTGCCTGTACATCTGGCTGTATTAGTATTATGTGCAACATTAGTGTAGTTGTATCCTAGATACTTCTTTAAGAGACTATATAACTTATGTATGAAGGTACAACTAAACTAAACTCTTTCAACGTTTTAGGAGAATTTTGTGTACAATAATGTAGAAAATAAGTAAGTAATTAATTAGAAAAAAAATCATGCGAGAGTAAATGACAGAATTCAATTAATATTATTAAATTACAGTGTGTGCTCAAAGATTCCAATCTTGATCCGTATTGCCTTCAAGCCAAAGGCCAGGTCATACCTAATTTATTTTATCATTTCATCTATTCTTTTTTCCCTTCAGATTTCCATCACTACAAGATATTATGCGTTAGTATATAGTTCTTGTATTTTTATTCGAATCTCTACTACAAATCTATTTTTCACCAGTTTCTTTTAGCAGTACTAATGCATCTTTTAATATTACAAATAGCCATAATTTAATGAAACGTAATAATATTATGTATTTGCTACGGGGCTACATAATATGAAATTTCCATTGGTACTTCCGCAGATATTGCATTTTTCTTTTAAAAATATTTAACAGGATATTTTACTCGTTCTTTTTGAATACTTGCACAAATATAGTCTTGGGTGCTCTGTAGACATCTAATTTTGACACTATCAATCCCTCAAGATGACTAACAACTACGATTCTACCATGCAAATAGGCCTACAGTTTAATATGTGTGGTACTGATGGTAAAAGAAGGGTTGAAAAAATGGTAGAATATTGCTCTTCAACGTACTCATATACTGGTATGCTATACTGTATGCAGTCAGACCCAGACGATCCAGTATATTATGTTGAGTGTTATGAATGCCTACTACATGTATGTAATACGGTATGTATATAACATAATCTCTTTTTATAAACGTATGTATTTACAGTTTAAAGATATAGACACTGGAGCTACCGAGATTCGGTTTCGGAGTCGGAGACGAGGAGCTACTTGCTGAAGGATTTTAGTGAAAAGCTGTGTTAATTCCACGATCCGAATGTGAAATGGTGAGAGCGTGCCAACTGAAGCAAACAAAGATTTCCAATAAAAGATCGGAGAGTCACCCGTCATCACCCTTCTTCCTCCTTCCCTATCATACAAAATATAAAATCACTAAAATCCATCTCTCAAGCTCGAATGGGAAAAAAATCTGAAAAAGCTTACACCTCACCATCATCGCCATCCCCATCGTCATGCCATGCTACATTGAATCTCTTCGGAGTCTATGCATCTCAATCTGAACTCTGAACATGAAAATACTCAGTTTGAATTCGCATCTTCACTCCTACACCGAACCGATTCTCAATGTCTGTCCGTCCATGTCATCCTTTCCCTCGTCAGTATGTCTGTATCTATTCCATGATGCAAGAAAAAAAACCGAAGAAATCCACGTAGGTAAGTAACATACTATGCTTTAGTCTCCAGTCTGTGAATTACCAGTTTGGGCTTCCTTTCATAGTTTGCATACGCAGTTCAGATTCAGATGTTTTATATGTATTCTGCAAATCTGTGGGTATCTGTGGGTATATGATAAGTCTATAATCAGCTTTTATTTCGCCTACATATGTATACAGTGATAACATATGAGAATATAAACCTGCGCTTAAAGTTAAAAATAATAACTGTAAATAATATTTTGAATTCTAAACTAAATAGTGTCACCGTAACTTATCTATTTAGTTGGGCGTTTTAAGAAAATATTCATGGAGCACAAGGATCATAATATATTGACATTGACAGAACAGACCCGACCCCAGTTGACACGAGTTCCTGATTTCGAAAATTTATGAGGGTTTTAAAACCGAAAATGTAGATGTAACAACTACAAATTATTGGGACTGACTACGAGCTGTTGGGGTTTTTGTACTTGTAAATTGTAAATCATAAATATGAATGAATGTATGTATTACTAAGATACCTTGTACCTGAAACACTATGAAAGGGCGATGCAAACGAAACAATTTGACTATAGCTTATTTTTTGTTTTGCTTTCCGTCGGTCTTCATACAGTCCTTGCTGAATTTATTCGCTAACGCAGTATTTCTGATTTATGCGTCACTTTAATTCGAAAAGTGTTTGCTATTTCAAAAGCTTTTGCTATTGCATTAATTTAAATTTTTTAGAATTCTGTAATAATTATATGATTGTAAACTACTCAAGACGATTCAGTTAGCCGATCTTACAATTTTGAAAACATTTTACTCAGAGACATTCTGTTCCTGCACACCGGCACTGGTCGCCGAACTGAGGGCGCGACAATCGTCCCACATTTCAATCTCTGTATGAGACTGTTTGTACATAGTACATAGCACATAACATGCAGAGAAAAATTGAAAATCCCACTTGTACTGTTTGTACAAAGTCCTCAGGAAAATCAAAAGGGAGAGAAAAGTTTGACTTGGTTGACAACAAGTAGAACGAGAAAAGGACGACGATGAACAATGACAACGACAAGGGCTGACGTACGTTGACAATGTTGGTGACACTATGTCAATAACTCGTTGACACGAAGGACTCAATTTACAAAAACCGTTTTACAAGCATTTCCACGCAAGAATAAGATCCTTCGTCTGTCTCCATTGTAATTGTAGTAAGTACCTATACGCAATGTGTAAACTGTTAAGTTTGTAAGCTATACCTTATTAAGGTTGTGCCTGCATGGCTATGCTACAATGCTACGCGAACCATAACCACGATAATATTAAGATTATTATGATAATAATGTGTGCTCATTGCTTTAAGGGTCTTCTGTATTTTTGCCTTTTGCAGGTTATGGGTCATTTGCATTCGTATTGTGAACTGAATTGTTTGGTTTTCCTTTTTCTTTGGACTGGACCACTGGACCCTTCACGAAGAAAGGAAAATAGCTTCCAGTCTTTCAATAATGATTTGTCGACCGAGTCATAAGGTCTTTTGAATTGTACAGATATATAGTTGTTGGCATTTAGTGATGTAGTATTTGTTGTCCGTGTAGTAAGAGCTGTCAAATTACATATTGTGTTCCAATCCATTGTATTGTCGATGTCGATGTCGACATCGACGTGGACTTGGACTTGGTCATAAATGTTGGGGTTGTGGGCTTCTGTCTTGAGTCTTGACTTCACAAATGATTGATATTATTATTATTCCTATTGCTATTGCTATATAGAACCAACTGACTGTGAAACTTCTGAAATGCGGAATGTTTTGACTTCAAAATGTCACTGTCCATCAAATCAAATCAACAGCCAGTCAGCTGATATGCTGATGCTAAGCTAAGTCTGATGACTGCAGCCCTGCTGGTGTAGTAGGGTGGCGTAAACTATTTTTAAACTTCAAACATGTACACTTATACACGTACAGAATAATCTAATTCAAACGAATCACTAAATTAGATTCATTATATTCCATTTATTACTTTGTTATTTGCAATTGCTCAGCAATTGACGTACATGCAATACAGTTAACATTCTTGACTAGTGATTAATGTAAATTTCATTTTTGATCATTTTAAATTCATTTATTTGCAGGACACAGTATGTCGTGTTGTACTATTGAGTGGGCTAAAACTGTGATGTATAGGTAGAGGGTAGGTCTTAAAATGACAAAAAATCTGCATATAATATGCTGAATGCTTATTTTTTTCACCCCTTTGATTTTGCTACTCGGTGTCTCCTATGTCTCCTTCCTTGTACTTATGTGTACACTGCTCTGCCTTGGATCGTGAGTATGAATTAAGAGCGATCGATGCACAAAAAAGTAAATTCTGAAGGGAAAAAAAGAGTAGTGTGCAGAAGTACCTTCTACTTCTACGTACATACAAGTGTTGGGCAAATACTAATTAAGAAGGAATTTTAAAATGTTTACATTAGTTTAAATATAGCATATAGCAGGAGCCTTTGGAGGAATGGAGGCATTGGGTGTAATAATACTTGAGAAAGTTGAAAGATTCTAAAGATAAGAGCGTCTTTCGTCCGACATGCAAACACATATAGGGACACTGACACTGACAGACCGGAAAAGAAAACTACCACAACCTACATGTATGTACCAATATGGAATACAAATAGCATACTTACATCATACTGATTTAATAAGGAAAAAGGCTTAAAAAACTATAGATATTTTTGTATATTCATGTGTTGTAGTTGTATGTGTGTATCTAGTATCTACATCAAAATGTTATATAATTAAATACAGTCACTTAAAGAATTTTGCTATATCTACAAAATGTCTCTATTTGAATTTTAATATTGCTATTTACTATTTGCAAAGTACATTTTCGTTTTAGTATTGCTTCAGTGCTACGTTATTAATGTGTATTGTATTTTAACGGTCTATGCAGTAATGCAGTTAAGCACACCTATACACATATGTACAAGTAGTACCTATAGAGATGGTATGTTCGAAGTTATATGAGTATGCGTTTATTGTTCAAACTTAGCACGGTTTTACATTTTCTGTACCAGTGCCTATTATTGAGTTTGTGAGTAATTGTATAATTTCGTAAGAGTATAATATGATGTATCATGAGCTCGAGAATAACAACTTGAAATTTCAAAGGTAGAATACTTGAAATCTTCAAATGGATGGATATTGTCTGCCTGTAGTACGATGTGGTATATGTATCTGTCACTGCCACTATTACAGTACTATTGTAACTTTTGGGTTTGAAGGTTTGGGGCTTGGGACACTTGAGATTGAAGAAGCACTTTTGAGTTTTAAGTTTGACTCGAGCTCGCTTCCCTGCCTGCATACGTCCTACGTGCGCGTTGTGTTTTTGTGGCTGGTGGATGCTGTTAACTTCATATCATTCACTACTATATATATAAATGATAAAATAATATATATATACTTATATATATTATTATTATTATACACTTATATATAAATAATATATAAGTGTCAATAATATAAATAAGTGTATGTGAAAGTATATAGGTATATGTATAGGTGTACAGCGTTTTCCCCACAAAAAACCGAGAGAATACTGTGCACTGTCAACTGTATTGTTCTACAATTGTTATTTTCTTTTATAGCGATATAGTATTAGATAGAAGCAGAATTTATATACTACATTTTTTCATGCATTTGTTTTTATTCCATGCATGTCTGAAGGTTCAACTGCGTGCGAACTATATGTACTAGTAAGAAAAAAAATTGCAAACATTTGATGTTAAGAAAAAAATTATATCGAAAATTACAAAAATTCAAAACTGGAAAGCTATAGAATTAGAATTTACACTAAACGTGTAAAGTACCTAAGGTCTAAAGGGGTTCATGTAATAGTTTTATTTTAATAAAGATACTTTACTTCTTTACTTCAGTTGAATTTAAATTCGTGTTTGAATTTCGAAATTGATCGCCCTTGGGAACTGGGGATTGGGGATCCCCCTTGGATGACTAATATATTTTTTGTAATCCGTATGTACCTAGTACTCTAAATTACATTTTAAACTTGTCGCTTATAAAATATGAGATTAAATTATTGATGCAGTAAGGCAAGGTAATAGTAGGCTATATTATTGTTCTATATTTAAATGGCTAACCCACCGATACCGATACCGATAAATAGCCAATAGTTAAACTGAACTAAAAACTAAAATGTATTGTATAAAACGATTTTTAAATTTAAAAAGCTTTTTATTTCTCTACCTTTTAAATTTTAAGATTAAAACCTTTCTTGGTAGGTACCTACTTACCTATTTGAGTATATGAACATTTACCATTTATTGCGATTATGAGAAAAGTATGCCGCATGCAACTGAATTGACCACAAACCATGCGACGAAGATGAAAGAAAGGCGACTACAGAGAAAGACATCCCGCACTATATGGTCGTATCAAATATCAAAATCAAATAATGTATTTAAATACTTAAAGTTAAATGGATTGTGAGAAGTAATCCCTGAAGAAGTATTTAGAAGCAGAGAGGACTGATAAATTTTTAAAATAAATAAAGCATCCTTTTAAAATGACAAACTGAAAAGTACATGGCATTTGTTTATAAAAAGCTTTTAAGCGGAGAGCATTTATTTCCAATGAATAGTTTATTCGAATTTGAATGCTTATAGTTTGTCTTCTCTTCCATTTTTTTAAGAGGCTTTTTAAAGACGTGTTACGTGATGGAATATAATATCTGTAGGTAGGTAGTAGGTAGGTATGTTATGAAGTGTTGTTGTCAGGGCAGGGGTATTATGTGCTCGCTGTCTTGCGGTTGTGTCGGTCTCTTGCATTTTTATTTTTATGGGTTGTGCTTGTGCGGTATGGTCATTGCATTGTGGGGGATTGATGTGCTGGTTCTGGTTTTGGTTCTGGTTCTGATCGCCAATCTGATATACAAATTGATTGATAGAAAATAGAATTCTTTAATCATTTTTTTGTCCCTCTTCCGTTTTATTATTTAAATGGAGCTTGACGTGTGAGGAGAGTGGATGTCGGGACAGCGACAGGAGTGAGCAGCTCACGCTAAGGGTCAAGCATGTTACGAGAACGAGCAGATCGAATGCCTACGTTATAACGTTGGCATGTACTTACACTCACGAAACTAGAATTAAAAATAAAAGTATAAAATGAAGCTCTTAAAAAACACTTATCAATAGTTTAATATTTAATTAGATTTTTTAATGGACGGAAAAGTTGAACCCTTTGCCATCAAAGTAGAAGTAAAAAGTTTTGCATTTAAAATTTTTGCATATATGTTGTTTACCTGCGTTTGATTCTATTATTGCCGACCCTATATCTACTATATAGTATTGCTGCCAGTCGCAAATTTACAAGCTACTGCTTAAGCAATATTATAAAGACTACAGTACAAGTACCGTACAGCTCCAAGTAATTCCCGGGTCTCATATGAATCCCGGGGTCTTTAGCATTGAATTAGATGGGGTGGTTTGTATGTTTTTATTCTCTATAGTTTCTAATTACTCCGGGGTCTGTAAAGCAAAGTTGGATGTAACTCCCCCCGAGAGTTATATTTAGAGCTTTACATTTGGAACATATTACATATATGACTTTATAAGTAATTCATATATATCTGTAATATGAGTTATGAATACCAAAAAGAAAAAAAAATAGAACCCCTTTTTATAAAATCCAAAAACTCTGACAGTCAGTAATCTCCATGTGAAGCCTGAAGACAAAAGATGGAAAACAATACATTGTGAAGCAAAGGGCATGAAGCATGCATAAAAACGAGCCGGAGTACAGCACATTACACATGAAACAATGGCAAGCACCTCCTTGTAAGCAAAGTACACGGACCAGCACTTCTATTATATTCTACAGATACAGACAATCGACGTCGCGGTTTTCATATTATATTCTATATACCTTTATAATATTTTTTCATATTTTTTTTCAGTTGAATTTCAAGTTAATGAGACGAAAATGAAAGCCCGTGAAAAGCGTGTTGGTGAACGTGGACGTCATCACTGCATGCTGAGCATTTATAACGTGAGTACATACCTTTTACATATAAACATAGAAGGAAGGAAAGGCAATTCAAATTTCTCGAGTACTTTCCGTAATTACAAGCTCTTCATCTTTAAATGGAAACTATAAATAGAAATGGATCTATGCAGTTTACACTGTACTCCGCTTAACTCAAGCATACTGTGCACCATCACGGTGATTGCAATTACTACAGTCTATTTTGTAATGTATGTATGTGTATTACGTACTTGCGGCATACGCCTTATTAATGCATAATATTTCTTTCCAGCTTTTCCTCACTTTATTATCCCCCTCCCCCCGTACGTGTTAAATTGCGTGGTTTAGTTGCCAAATAGAATTAATCCTGTAGTGGGTATTTTGTACTTGACTCATTCATAGCAGTAGCAGTAGATATAGGCAGGGTCAATTTGCGTACTCGTCCCAGTACATCGGCGTTTACTTCAAATTACACTGAAATAAAAGTACTGAAATACTGGGATCAATTGCGCTGCCCATAACATGGCATGACATATACCTATATGACGCTTCAGCAATTTAAAACTAATCATAAAATTGTATAGTAAAACATATGCCAAGTCTACAATGATAAGTCATACAGTACGAACGCAATGTCACCACATGTTCAAAAGTAGGGCCGATAGATAAACAATTTAGTGCATTAAGTTCCATGTTGTAGGTTCCTAATTATGCCATATTGTGCACTAGCGATACCGACAACCGGCACCGACACGAGTAATGATCACTGTAGATTTTTTATGTTTTACACTTTTATTTTAGATACTTTTTATGTTTAACCCGGCTGAGATACCAATAAAGGTAAATTTCATTTTCCATGCAGGTAATTGTTTTTAAATTTGAGGATAATGCAATAAGTTAAGTAAGGGAGAGGGACGGAGTTCAATAGGTTTTAATATTCCCTCAAATTTTGAACGAGGGACTGATGTTGCCGTTGCCGTTACTTACTGTGTGAAGTTTAATTGGGCCTTGGATGGCTTGCTTACTCACCCGTGCTACTATAGATTATGAGAGCTCATTTCTACCTATGCATAGGTGCATAGTTAATCAACCTTTTGGAATACTTAGCCGATTTGAACGAGTGAGATGTCATTTTTGAAAGCGCTTGAAAAAGAAGTCCCATCCTTTCAAAATTCTCAAAAATTTAGCTCTATAAACTATTTTGGGGAGATTTTTCAAAAACAAATATTGGGGTTTAAAGAGATTTCAAAAACTGTTGGGTTTTTAAACGTAAATATTAATGATAAAAATTTTAGGTTTTTGCGGAAAATTCAAACAAACATTTTGTTTAAATTTTGTCGTTTTGCTTTTATTATCTTTAAAAAATTATATAGTGCATAGCTTTCTGGTAGTTAATGTTGCTATCACGTGTCTTTATTTAGTGAACAGCTAAGTTTTTATGTGCGTACCGCTACCGTTTAAGTACTGTGTACAACACTGACACAGGTGAGCAGAGGAAGATTGGAGCTGATGGTAAAAAATTCGAATGTACCTACCTAATCCAGCCACGACTATACTATTACCACCCTCACTCTGACTTGACTTACCCTGTCCGTGCCATACGGTTCGCTATAAATGGTATAGGCAGGCAATTTCTATGTAGCTTGATTTTTTGGTATATTCAGAAGCGTAATGCGTTTCTATCTTTTAAGGTTACTTACCATTTCCCGTTTACGTTTACAGTTGACTGTATTTATAGGTGGGCGATTAGAAATTACGACTGGGATTACGAATGTATCATCATTATTATTTGTTGCTACCACCACCACCACCAAAACGCGATGATATTTTGTAATGTTATGTGAAAGCAACATACCTACCTACCTATGGTATTACTCTTTTTTTACTGTCTTTAAATTTCTCTGTGCTACTGGCACTATGCTATGGATGGTACCCTATGTCCTGTCATAAAACTAAACAAGAGCAATCAATCAAGCATTAAAAATGAGTACAGATGTGTAGCCCACCCTCATCTCCGATAGTGTATGAAGTCGAAATCTAAATCGAAACTTGGGACCATCCGTATTATACCCTGAAAAAAAAACATTCTTTCTAATGAATCTTTTAAACTATTGATTTCTTATTAGGCACTTCTTACTTACAAGTTTAAACCCGTATTTTCTTTTAACAAAATTTAAAAAGTAGCTGCGTGTTCGTAGGTTTCAAATTGTAATTTAGCGTTCAAAATTTCAAATTATTATTCCAAACATCAGGCAGGTGGGCAGGTGATCGAGGATTTTGTAGCATTTTAAGCTAAACTTATAAATTCTTCATTTAATTTCTCTCTCGTTTTATGATTATTTTACTTTAAACTGGGTACATGGAAAACATAGGCATAGCTAACGTCAGTACTATACTATAACGATTGTATACCGTATACCGTTTATAGCATTAGTTTCATTTCCTACTTTCATCTTCATCAAATAAAATATTCTTTGCAAAACGGTCCATCTGCGGATGTGGATCTTGCTCTTTAATTCGTGTTGTTTTAAAAAAGCAATCAACAGCGGCCAAGCTGTTTTTATTAGGTTACACCAACACGTACTTCGTTTATATTCTATTTTGTATTTATAACACAATATTTTTTTAAAACTAAATTCTCCTCAGGTATATATGGCATATAGGGATATTAGTATCAACCCTATAAAAAACCGAAGCGTCCCATACTAATAAATTGATGAGCCAAAGCCAATAACTCCATGCACAAAAAATGTACACGTAGACATTAGATATGTAGGCGTATTATGGCTTAAATATGGCATCGAAACTATTGCTTTTTGCACCCGCACCCGCGATGAGTTCTCCTTAATAAAAGTTAAATGATGACGGATCTTCGTGCTCAAGTCAAGTTAAAGTCACTGTCCCAACTACTGAGACTGATATCAGTAGTATAGAAGCCCACATCTTTTACTAGCCGTATGTATGTGGTACATGCATTATGGTTATAGAAAACAAGTATACGTTTTGATATGAGAGGCTTTGGTGTTGGTTGGACTGGCTACTGCTACTGGTTCATATATTATGTAGGTAGTGTGAAGGTCTAAATGTAATTGTACAGATGCATATCACTACTGAAGAAGAAAAATGACCTACATGTATATAGGATGAATGAAAGTGTTGTAGTTTGGCGTTAGGGGTTCGTAGCTCACCTGAGCCAGGGCAGTGCCAGACCGACCAGGCCAGGTGGTAGTTATTTGGTTGAATTGCTTCTATAAAATAAACCGAAGCTCAAGAGTCAAAAGTCAGACTCACGACCAGAAATGGTCCGGGTTTCGGTTTTCGGTTAGTTTTCGTTTTCATGGCTTTTGACTTGGTCCATATTATATAATAGTGCTTGTGTTGTTGGGTGGAGTAGCCGCGGAGCTAAGTTTCAACAATAATTAACCGTACCGCATTTGCTCGGCAATATTCTGTAGCTTTTACACGTCCTTCAAATCTTATACTATGAAAACGCAATACTTATATGAATGTAAATTTCCGTGTGGATATGCATACCATGTACGACTCGCTGATCATAATATAATGACTGGAACTGGAGGATAAAGGCAAAGGCTTGACATAAAAACATGACTGTATAGCGAAGGACCGTAGTGACATATAGTTCAGCGTATATAAAGTATATAGTGTCGTCAAATAATGCGGAAGATACACAGAAATATGGTTTAAATGAGAAACACGCATTTGGTTGAGGATTTTATGTATTTTATTTTTTGGATGATGGGACAAAGGGGAAGGGAGGGGAAAGGGATGAGCACGAAAGGGAAACGACGTCCAAGTCAAAGATGAAATCTTGCTCTGTTTGTCTGCTCTGTTAACTGTTGTTATGGATGTAGGTAATAACCAAAAGTCGATGTGGACGTGGACGTGGACGTCGAGCCCGAGCCATCTGCCCATCATGAGTTTTTGGCACGCTATCCTGTACTTTCCTTTTACCTTCCAGTCCAAACTCCAATGAACAAACTGACTCACGGTTGTCAGTAGAGCCCAAAATAGAGCTCAATTTTTAAATGTACAATATAAAATAACATTAACACGCTCCTCAGATTCTCATTTTACGTAATAGTGCATCTTAGAATGTTATGTGGGGATTGTAAGTAGATGCTATTTCAAAATCTGTAAAAATTTGCAAAATCTTAAAGGTGCAAAATGTTCTAATTGTTGCATGATTTAAAATATTCAAACTACACTGCATTAATACGTTCGGGTTCTGGTAAATATTCTACATGGAAAATTTTATAAATGGGAAAATAGCTTTAATACATAAATGATTCAAACGCTGCTAAATCCTGTTTATAATCTTTAAAAATTCTCAAAATATTTTTCTGCTTTAATTCCTCATTGCATAAAGTCCACTCTGCATTACTTCAGTCCAACATGGTCAAAAACACAGCAGTGTATGCAAATTTTTACCAAACTATGTGCTGCTAATACACCGCCACCGAATAATCTACGCTACAAGTTACGCATATCGTCGGTGAAGAACCAAAATGATCCACGTCCATTTTTAGCTAAAAACAAAATCCACTATCTACAAAAATATTGAAGTATTTTATGAAATTGAAAGCATTTAAAATAGAATATTTTGAACTTCCTAAAAACATGTATGTAGAACATTTTGCACGTTTCAAAAAAATGTAAATAGAAAATTTTGCACGTTTCAAAAAAATGGAAATAGAACATTTTGCACGTTTTAAAAACATGGAAATAGAACATTTTGCACGTTTCAAAAACATGGAAATAGAACATTTTGCACGTTTCAAAAACATGGAAATAGAACATTTTGCACGTTTCAAAAACATGGAAATAGAACATTTTGCACGTTTCAAAAACATGGAAATAGAACATTTTGCACGTTTCAAAATCACTTAATTAAAATCTAGCGCATCTTTCTTATTTAGGGTTTTTATGACAAAGCTCATTTTGACTCTAGCTTAAATTGGAAATGGGTCATTTTGACTCTTCACTCACAATATATAGCAATAAAATGGACATGATATATCATCTGCTTCCACATATATCTAAAACTATATAATTATCCCACATTTTATACAGGTACAGTGATGAGAGACGGCTTTTGCAAAACTCAGAAACTTGAAGAAGTTTTTGTGCGGTAACTCATATAAAGCAAAAGCTGAAACATGAAAAACATTAAACATGGCGAAGGTGAAAGAAAGGCCATTTTATGATGTACCGAAACCGATTAAAGACTCTGCTGATGGCAATAATTATTAGAAACCACCACCACCACAAGAACCAGTACGGGAAAGATAGCGCAAACAACCAGAAGCTCAAGTTATGATTATGATTCAGCAGTCGTCGATACTACTCCTGATTAGACGCAGACCATAGTGCCAGTGTGACCAGTGTAAAAGATTACACAACTTTTCTGTCACACAACTTACGCCATAAACTTGCTTAACTTGAACATAAAGTCCAGTCACCATCATAGCAGTGGCCAGGTGCAGACTTGAAGTCAAAACCCATATGTAATTATCTGTATTATGTACCATTTCCTTGGTCATCTTCAACGTATTCGTATTCGTCGGTCATATCTTAACAGAGCCGGTTCACAAATGGATGTTAATGTGACAAAGATAGGGAATCATTTCTCACCCTCCTCACCATTACCGACACCGAATCACCGCCTGCCTATAATAATATATTAGGCTGTAATTATGCTACATATACATACGCACGGTAGGCTATAATTACATATACGGACAAACTATGTACTAGCCATAATTTAAAGCAAGCAGCTAATAATGTAAATGAAGTCAACTTTTCTCTGTTCGAGTTGGACGTTGGACGTTGGCCATTTCGACTTGGGCTTGTGTGCATTTTGGGTAATCCCATATCCTTGATTGTTTGCTTTTGTCCAGAGCGAGAAAGCTTCAAAAGTTTAGAGCAGTTTACAGCCGTATTTCAGTCAGTTTTGTTGGTATTGGCTGCCGGCCGTGCCGTGTGTAAAGTGTACTGTACCTGTCCATTGTAAAGGCTCCTGGCGTGATGACAGTCTGGTTGAATGTAGTAATAATAATATTATTTGTAATGAAGTCTGGCCATAAAGTCAAAGCCAAAGTCAATATTAACATTATTAACATGGAGATGGACATGTTGACGCGTGAAACTGAAACCGATTCTCTCCTGTATTACTTTGGCTGTATTATATGGCTATACTGAAGAAGCAAAATTGCCCATATCCATTTTTTGATTTAAATAGTAAAAAATTTGGGTTTTAAGCACAGTATCTGCTTACCTTACCCATATATTTTGCCGACAAAAATTATGCACAATTGAATACATTCAGAAATGGAGATGGACAATTTTGCTCAGGGCTGCGGACGAAGGAATTGGTTTTAGGGGGCAGTTTGTTTCCATGCAAAAACAACCATTTTGATTTTATTAAAGGTTTTCTTTAGTAAAGCAAAATTTTGTATTTACATGTTTTTGAAAAGAGTAAAATGTTCTTTTTACTTGATTCAGAATAGTGCAAAATGTTCTATTTACATGTTTTCAGAAAAGTGTTAAATGCTTTATTTGCATGTTTTTCAAGTGTACAAAAATTTTTATTTTGCATGTTTTTGAAAAGTAAATATTCTTCTTTTTACATATTTTTGAAAACTGCAAAATGTTCCATTTACACGTTTTTTGAAAATTCTTGTTTTTAAATATTTTTGAAAACTGCAAAATGTTCCATTAACACGTTTTTTGAAAATTCTTGTTTTTAAATATTTTTGAAAACTGCAAAATGTTCCATTTACACGATTTTTGAAAATTCTTGTTTTTAAATATTTTTGAAAACTGCAAAATGTTCCATTAACACGTTTTTTGAAAATTCTTGTTTTTAAATATGTTTTAAAAGCTACAAAATGTTCAATTTACACGTTTTTTGAAAATTCAAGCAGCGGGAGCTGACCGCATTATCCTGCCCTAAACTTGCTTGTAGTGTGAATTGCACAACGGCAGTTTTGCCATTATTAGTGAAAATTGTAGATGGGCAATTTTGCTCCTTCATTAGCCATTTATGACGCTGATGACAGTACAATGACAAAAGAAAAGAGGCCTACATGAGCAGAGAGGTGCTTCCGCTTGCTCATATTTCCCTTAGCTTAAGGCTTAAAGTTGACTTTGCTCGGCTTACATTTTATTTACTGGAAAATTTACATTAGTCTAATGTGGGATGACTCTGGTCCTGGTCTATGGTCTGGTTGTGATTATCTGTTCGGTGTGGCGATGATATGATATGAACGTGACTGGGAGGGAGTTTAGAATATTAGAGTCATCTCACACAATGTACAGAGATTGATTTTATATTGTTTACCTTTGGCCCGTGGTTTTACCTTGGAAATTGAGTCGGCTCGGCAGTCGCCTCGTCGTTCTCTCCTGCCTCTTCATGGTCCTGTTTATTCCATTTTCGTATCGGTGTCGGTGACCGTAGTTGTAGTGAGTGTCCGTTCATTTGTTTACATTAATTTAGAGAGTAATATAGAGGTACTGAGATATGATCAGAAATGTTTAATCACTCAAGTTACCAGCCCCTGGCCCTGGCAGTTGGCAGGGAAACTACCTATTACTAAGTAGATGCCATCTTTTGAATCTACAAAAACATCTCGAATACGAATCTCGGTGGTACGAGTAAACATGTACTGATTTCCTGCTATATATATTCGGTATAGATATGAATTTCGACGGTAGCATCTGAATTACCGAAGTTTGGATTTGGGTATGAGAGCATTTGCATGGGAAAATTTGAATTACTTGACTTGCAGATTTATTTTTTATGCTTGATATTTTCTGCACTGGCTTCGTTTTTCTTTGTAATTTTCGTTGGAAAAAAAATTTCCGCTAAATTCTAACTGCAAAACGTAGAGCGTATCAATTACGGCAACTTTTTTCAAGCATGTTTTTAGATTTTATATGTACGAACAGCTATTTGCCTACCTGTTGTGAATATCTGCGTGCATCTTTGACCAGTGTACACGGTTCTAATAAAACTACTATATAATATGCTATTATTACTCGGTGTGTGTTTGTGTGTGTGTAATTAGTTGCGGTGGATTTGAAAATTAAGAATTTGATGTATCATTTCCTTCCGCCTCATTTTTCTAGACGTTTTTGTATGACATTTTCGTGCATTTATCAGTACAGTTTACGTTATACATACTTAGGTAGGTAGTTTGGAATTGGAATTTTATGTGAAGTAAAGTTGCTGTACTGTACTGCGTTGCGTTGCCGGCCATGGCCATTATTGCTATGACTTAAGGTATCAAATGACACGGAAATCGGAGATTTGGGGCTAAAAGCTACATTTTATTTCTCCCTGCGGAATTGTCACATTGAATTGCTCCTTTTCGTTTTTGTTTTTGGCTTCAGTTTCGGTTTCGGTTTCGTATGTGCATGCAGCATGGTGTAATGGTGTGCTATGGGGATGGTCATGGTAGGGTTAGGGTTGTTGTGTGAGTCTAAACACGCAACCTTTTCTGTCCGAAAATAGTAAAATATACCTCTCTAGTGTAAAAGGGAAAGAGTGGACAATAATGTTACTTGAAAATATAGACGAGGCATAACATAATGTAAAACAACTGTATATTTAGCGTTTCAACATTTTTTTTTCAAAAATATAATAATTACAAAATGTAATAGTAGTAAGCTAAAGTCTTCCGCGTCAGAGCCAGAGTCAGTCAGTCGTTGTCGTTGTAGGTGTACTGTAATAAATAAAGATAAAAAAGATGATGCAATAAATGTAAATCTTGCATCGGTCAAGAGTTGCGCAGCTAATAGTAGAATTCTAAATATTATTAAATTATTAAATTCTAAATAATACAACTCACACAATGCTACTTCATCAAAGCTCCTGTGGCCAAATGGACAAAGGCATCGGTCTTCTAAACCGGGGATTGTGGGTTCGACTCCCACCGGGGGTAGTAACTTTTTGCAATAATTTTTTATGCAGTATTCACACTGACTGAATCACTTACGGATGATGAAATAAATCAAAATTTTGCATAATTCACCTGTTAATCCCAATTATAATGTGCTATACTCCAACTCCTTCATACAACAAAGCTCCTGTGGCCAAATGGACAAAGGCATCGGTCTTCTAAACCGGGGATTGTGGGTTCGACTCCCACCGGGGGTAGTAACTTTTTGCAATAATTTTTTATGCCGTATTCACACTGACTGAATCACTTACGGATGATGAAATAAATCAAAATTTTGCATAATTCACCTGTTAATCCCAATTATAATGTGCTATACTCCAACTCCTTCATACAACAAAGCTCCTGTGGCCAAATGGACAAAGGCACCGGTCTTCTAAACCGGGGATTGTGGGTTCGACTCCCACCAGGAGTACATTTTGATAATTTTTGGAACAGATATTGATGAATAGTAATTTTAAAAAACTGCCTAATATTATTTTTATTTTAAATGTCACAACTTTTGTTAAAAAAATCGGGCCTCAATTTAGTTTAATACAACCTCTTAAAAAAAGTAAGTGGCTTTTAATTATACCATCGCACATGTTTTCATACCCTTTTCAATACTCCATAATTGTAGGTTTCCGCGTTTCATTCTACAGCTAGACTACAGTTACAGTTAGATCCACAAAAAAATACCAATGGAGATACCGATGCGATATTCCACTTATAACACACTTAAAAAATCCATAGGGAAGATCATCGCGCCCCATCTCAAGATCTAGATCTGGATCTGTATGTGCGATAGAAAAAAAAGGACACATATTTAGTTTAGAAATTCTTAAAACGCCTTAAGACGCCGCAGTCAGCCGACTGCCGAGCTGCCGACATCCTGAGAGCGTGAGGAAAAGAAAATCAAGACATGAAATAAGTTTTGACAGGGATTTTTCTTGGGGCAGGTCAAGAGTGTATCATCCGCTATATGTTTCTATTCCGTGTAAAGTGGTGAGCTGAAGAAAAGTATTTTTTTTCCAATAGAAATGAAAGTGAAATGTATTTTTGTGTAGAACAAGAGGCAAAGTGTGTGAACACAATGCAGTATGTAAGTACCTACGTAAGTGTGAAGACAAGAAGGCGACCAAACCAAAACTAAGATCTGCCGTCCCCGTTCCATTCTCATTTCACAATGTCATGTCAAAGTGCCAAGGCGTGAAGACACACTCAAAGTTACATAGAAAAGTTAAAAGTTAAAGTCCCGCTCGCTCAGGCCAGGCCTCCTCCGTGTCATTTCTTTTTTTACGAATAAATATTTTCTTATTTTCTGTATTTTTCTTACAGCGTATAGGACTCTTTATCTGTCGCCATCTCAATGTTAATTCCCGCAGTGGCCGGGCCGACCTTCCGTCTATATGCACATACACCATTTTGATTTGATATTTGGTATGTACTGGAAAAGTGGGTGGGTGTTTTTTTTGTTTTGTAAAGTTCCACTACTGTCCTACAGACAGTTCAAAAAATAGGTCGACAATTTTTTTTCAATTTCACATTTAATGCATGAATTGAACTTGCTTTTTTGACCGGGAACCGGGACCGGCTATATGCTGTACATATTATGTTTTTAAAAAAATCGAAAATTGAATCTCGATGTTGTGGAGCGTGGAAGTGACGATGTTTTCTTGATAGAGATACCAGGAAAACCTGTGAAAGGGTGTGCATATAATGTAAGTATAGAGCTATACTTTGGTTTCCACTCACACAGAACACCAGAATCCATGTTCTTTTAAGTGGCGTAGTGCATGGTGCAGGACAACGGGCACTTCGGAACATCCGACTTTTTGTGTTTAGAATTTAGAAAGTATTGTTTTTGAAACGTTTCAGCCTAAATTTAACATTACACGTTTTTTTTCACGTGTATTGTATTTTTTCCATTGTATTTTTCATTGTATATTTTGTGCTGTTATATTGAAGGAATTTTTTAGAGCAGTAAACATAGCGCCAGTGCGTCAGTTGGCTAGTTTGTATTTTGCTATACATTCTGGGTTTCAATTTAGCTACTAAACGTGTTGAATTTGAAGTTGAGTTCTCATGTTTTGCTATAGATATGTGTGTAGACCACTCTCCTATTTTTAGAGCTTAAGCATCTATTGGAATGGTTTTTTATTTATCAATCTGCAAAATGTTAGTTGCCAGTGGTGCCATTTTTTAATACTATTTAGCGTGTCGTGTTGTGAATTTTTTTTGTAAATTATATTAAAGGTCTCTTAACTGTGTAGGTAAGTATGGAGCTGAAAATATTTTGGATGCAGAGAACGGAGAAAGTAACTATGCAGAGCAAAATGAAGATTTCCAGATTGTTGCTTCTCGAATTTACTACAGAATTTCTTTCAGTGACTGATGATTTGAAGTAATAAGAGGAAAATGTTTGTAATTTTATGTTTTTAGAAGTACACAATTTTCTAACTACATAAATTTAAGGTATAAAATGTTGTAAATTTTTTGATTTTGAACGTACAACGTACAAACGAGATTCTAAAATTGTTCTAATTCAAGGATTTAAAAAAGTACAAAATGTTCTAATTGCATTTTTGTTAAAATTGGAAATTGTTTTAATTACGTGTTTTTGACTTTGAAATAATGGAAATTTTTCTAATTGAAGGATTTAAAATAGTACGTAAAACTTTCTAAGTACATGATTTTAAAAATTGAAAATTGTTCTAATTACCTGAATGAAAAAACTGCAAATTTTTCTAATTACCTGTTTAAAAAAAATGCAAACTGTTATAAATACCTGATTTAAAAAACTGCACAATGTTCCAATTGCATTGTTTTGTAAATTAAAAATTGTTCGAATTACATAATTTAAAAAACTGCACAATGTTCCAATTGCATTGTTTTGTAAATTAAAAATTGTTCGAATTACCTAATTTAAAAAACTGCCAATTGTTCTAATTACCTAATATAAAAAAAATGCAAATTGTTCTAATTTTCCTGATATAAAAAACTGCAAATTGTTGTAATTACCTGATACAAAAAACTGCAAATTATTCTAATTACCTGGTTTTAAAAACTGCAAATTGTTCTCATTACCTAATTTAAAAAACTGCAAATTGTTCTTATTACCTAATTTAAAAAACTGCAAACTTTTCTAATTACCTAATTTAAAAAACTGCAAATTGTTCTAATTACCTGATTTAAAAAACTGCAAATTGTTTTTAACTACACCTTCTTAGTACCTGTTGTTAAAACAGCAAAAATTGTTCCGATTCAAAGATATAAAATCGTACAAAATGTTCTAATGTGTGTGTTTTTGAAAAGTATATCCAGCTTGTAGTATGTTGCACTTTGGATTCACGTCATAATGCTTCTTCAAACTTCAAGCAGGCGGAATATGTCTCGTATTGCGTCCTCTACTGCTGCTGCAACGGTCTAATGTAACATGTAAAATATTATGTATCGTCTGTATTCTGTGTAGGTACATCTGTTGGATCTTTGAAAAAGTGAGCGGAGAGGAGGAAGGAAGATGTTAAAGATAAAAGGATCAGATCATAGCACATATGCCTTCTTACAACAGGGAATCTACTCCCTACTTGACTTTCACACGATATGTCTATCTTTCTTCTCTGTACATTCACTACTTTGACTTTTGTTAGACATACATTATATAGATTGCTTGGACAGAAACAGAAACGTTGAGAATGCAGTGTGAAATATGAGTGAATTGAAAGGATGGCATTGAGCAGACAGGAGACAGAAAAGACGTAGACACAATAGATGGATAGGTGGACGCGTAGATTTGGATGGAAACGTGCGGTTGAGTTGACAGGAGAACAATATAGAGCAGCCGTATCAGCACTTGCTACTTGGTCTCCATATTATATTGTAATTCTAGGGCTAAATAGCTTTTAAGAATATTATTGAGAGCTTGAGAAGGGAATTAAGGGAAAGGCACTTTTTGAATGACTTGGCAAAAAATTTAAAGTGATTGATATACACATTTGCAGGTGTCTGTCAAGTCATATCGTTATACTTGCTGTTGTAAAGTGCTGTAATTGTTGAAGGGACGAGAACGGCTAAAGCTAAAAAAAGTATGTGTCCACGCATTTGTTTAATAAAAATTTTATATATCATTAGAGAAGGTATACAAAGCCACGCCATTAAATTATTCGCACTTACCATAGTTAAAATAAAGTTTACCTACCTTTAATAAGAGGGGCTTGCATTTACAGAAAAATGTAAAAAATTTCTCAGTTTGTATAAAATTACATATGTAAATTAGGTACATTACATAATGTAATGTAAACGTTTATTATTGTATTTGTATTTTTCAAAACGTTATATTTATTGAATTTTATTGTGTCGTATCTGGTCTATCACTGAACATTTCTTCTTTGTGCATTTAAGGATGTTCAATTTGTACTATTTTACGTTTAAAGTGATTGCGTTGTCCATAATCAGTCAAATATTTATTTTAAACTTTCAGAAAAGGTGCAAATAATTATTTATTCTGAGCTTTTAAAAAAGGCGCAAATTATTTATTTCGAACTTTCAAAAACGGTGCCATTTATTTATTTTGAACTTCAAAAAAACGCAAAAGTTATTTATTTTGAACTTTCAAAAAAGTTGCAAATTATCTCTTTTTAACTTTCAAAAAAATCGTAAATTATTTATATCAAACTTTCAAAATATGTAGATTTCAATCATTAATTTAAACTTTCAAAAAGCCGCATATTATATTTAGGCATTTTGCAGATTCAAAACTATTTAAATAGAGTAGCTCGCATTTACAATATTTGTTTTAAAATTGAGTGGAAATAATCAGTTTTTTCCTTCTTATTTATTTATTCTGCATTTCTTAAGGAATGAAAATGGGCTAATTTACATTATTTTGTAGTTCCTCTGAATTCTGAATAGAATTTAATTGTTGAAAGATCTCTTTTGAAGGATTTGGGCTTTTAAAAAACAATTTTCAACAAAAATATTAAAAACTTCCAAAATTATGAGTAAGCCTTCAACTTTGTATCAACTAACAAAAAATTACTATACATAGTTATGAAGTATATGAAGACATGTTAAGAAGCTCGGTCAAATAAAGTGGCTTGAACAAAATCAGTTACTATGCCGTATAAAGTTTCCCAATTATCCCTATAATTAGTATAGTACAAGTATTAAATTCGTCTACAGATTTTAAAAGTCAAGTGGTAGCTACCTACATAACTCTTGACAAAAATTATGATCTCATAATTTTGGCGACATTTGTAAGTCCATTGGGATACGCATAAATCTACTTACTACTACTGATTTTTCTCCTACTTATAGTAGGTATATCTATATGTGTATTTATATAACCATTATTATATTAAGGTGTCGTCTATCAAACCCAACGGCGCCGCTCGTTGTGACTTCAACTTCAAGTCCGTAACCATGATTCGTCGCTCTGTATTCCTTTATGGCTCTGCTGGCGAAATAAAAAAAAATCTTAACATATTTGATGCATGTACAAATGGAAGATCAGAGAACTTTTATAGGACTATATACGACCGAACCGACCGCGCCACTACCTGATATAGCTACCGTTCCTTTGCAGTTGTAGCACATATAGTGCTGTCTCATGTTCGAAATATAAAAAAGTGTCTTGGATGGATCTTGGAAATTCGAATTCGAATTTGAATTCACAGAGTAGAGAGAGGCGGGAGCTGTGCCTGTGTGAGGCTGAGTGAGACGGAAATCTAATCAAATCTCTGATCTCCTTTCATCTCTTTTGTCGTAGTCGTACATCAGTAATGCAGAGAAGTCTCCTCGTCCTCGTCTACTATATGTAGCATTTCCATCTGTTTCATCTGGACTGCCTTCCCTCTCTCACTCTCGCTCTGTCTACTTTTACTTAAGTAACTATGCCTTTCTTTTGTGCAGCCCATCCATAGTCTACTGCAGAGTGACAGAACGGTACGGTTCAGTTGAGTCTACTACATTACATACATCAAAGTGGCTTGGCCTGAAAGGAGAATATGGCTTAACTTTTCATTTTCTCAGTACGATAAACTTGTTATTGTCTTGTACATTATCCACAAAGCAAGCTGACATATTGACATACTAAACTTCATTTACTACCTCTCACAACTCAATTCTCAACTGCGACTAATGCAGCAACGAAAACGAAAGACGAAAGACGACGACGATGACGTCAAAGACGAAGCTAAAAATCTTGAGCATAAGCTCAACTGCGTCTGAGTCTGAACTGGACTTTTATTTCTATATCGCCTATGAAGAACCACAATGTCCCATATCCATTTTTAGTTTGAAACAAAATGCACTATCTACAGAAAAAATTAAAATAACATGTTCATGAAAGCATGTAAATAGAATATTTTGCACTTTTGAAAAACACTTAAATAGAGCATTTTGCACTTTTCAAAAACATGTAAATAGAACATTTGACACTTTTCAAAAACATGTAAATAGGGCAATTTACACTTTCTCAAAAACATGTAAATAAAACATTTGACACTTTTCAAAAAAATGTAAATAGGGCAATTTACACTTTCTCAAAAACATGTAAATAGAATATTTTGCACTTTTAAAAAACGTAAATATAACATTTTGACCTTATTAAAAATATGCAAATAGAAAAATTTGCTAATTTTAAAAACTAGTGATTAACATACTTAGTTACTGTATTTCTTTTGACATAGCTCATTTTAATTCTAGCATAAATTCGAAATGGGTAATTTTGGTTCTTCGTAGGCGTAGGCGATATGCTTGACATCTACCAAAAATCTTGCCTCGTATATTTTAACTTTACTTTCCGTTTCTGCTTGTCTTTTTTTACTTTACTTTCCTTCCCTTTGACTGAGAATTAGGATTGGAAATTGCATTCTATTAGATTTACATTTTGTCCAAAAATTCTCATGCGTTTTATGCATAGTAGACGTTTTTGCTTTTAACTTGTCAAATATAAGATGCTGTCAACAAAGATTACTGTACTGACGGACACACAAAGTCACAAAGGAAAACTGTGCAGAATGCGCGGCCATTTGTATTCTTTGTGAATCATTTCTTTGGTGTTGGTGGTGGACGACACAAATTATCAGTATTTTTTGTAGATGTTTTTTTCGCAAAAAAATATTATGCATTATGTATACATTCAGTCTTTACCACAAATCTATTTTAGTTTGGATTTTGAGCAGTGTAAAATATTGCATTATTTTAAAAAATTATTTTTGTCTTATAAAAATCCATCCTTTCAGAAATTCTTAGGTTCACAATTTAATGTTTTTTTTTGTGAACTATCTCTGACATTTTAAAAGCGCAACTTTTAAACAAAGTAGAACGTGCCAAATAGTAATGTTAACTGGACTTTTTTGAAGACAGAAAAATATGCTCATTTCAGTCCATTGGACCTTTTTAATTAAGCGTGCAAAAACCAAGTTGGAATATCTTACTATGCAGGGCCGGAAAATTTGGTCAGAGCAGGCAGCCCCCGCTGCTTGAATTTTTAAAACAAAATATGTAAATGGAACATTTTGCAGTGTTCAAAAATATGTAAAAAGAATATTTTGACGTTTCAAAAACATGCAAATTAAAGTTTTTGTGCATTTCAAAAACATGGAAATAAAACATTTTGCACTTTTCGCAAAACATGTAAATAGTACATTTTGCACTTTTCTGAATCAAGTAAAAAGAACATTTTGCACTTTTCTAAAACATGTAAATACAACATTTTGCTTTACCAAGAAAACCATCAATAAAATCAAAATGGTGATATTTGTGTAGAAACAAATTGCTCCCTAAAACCAATTTCTTCGTCCGGCCCTGTTACTATGCATGTTCTTAAAAAGCATGCAAATACCAGATTGGGCTTTGCAATAATTCAAAATGGGTAAATATCCGTTTTTACAAGTCTTAAAAAAGGTAAATAACCTTGTTTCACACGTCAAGAAAAAAATCAAATGAATAAAAATAAAAGTTATATTTTCATGCAGTCAAGTGCGTAAAATTGTATGTACACACCACAAAATAGTAGTTCACACATCCCACGCAATTACCCATATAATACCATCTTTTACAGCACTACATTATCTCCTTGGCGAGCCCCTACCTGCTACCTACAGAAAAAAAGTAATAAACGCACCTAAAGTTGCACTATAGAACACAAGGGAAGTTGGTAGCTAATTGCAAGACGTGGGGGTGTCATCACTCTTTCTCTACTATACAGATACATACTGAAACGAAAGTAGTTTTGGACGGACGTGAAGACGGACATGGGCATAATATTATACTAATGTTGAAACTTGAAACTAAAAGCTAAAATGCGAGTTATTAGATGAGGATACCTGGAGGTAATGTTTACCATTGAAGACACGGAGAATGAAGAACCTACTTTAGTCACAGTTCAGTCAGTGTGTGTGCGTAATAGTGCTAATGCATGGGGCTTTGTTGGTACTGTGGTGATGGTGTTGGGGATGATGATGATGGTGATATCCGTCATACGAAGTGATAGTGACCAAAACCAAAATCAAGCCAACCTTATAATTAGCCATGTCGGACAGTAATGGATTTTAGCTCGGAGCCATATGTAGCCGTATTATTATTACATTAAAAGGAGGCAAATTGTAGTGGTCGTGGCGGGTAATGGGGCTGTGGCTGTGTCCATGTCCTGCGGCCCTATCTCTACAGTCAAAAAGTGCTATATACTATATGTCCCGTTGCGGGTTATAGACCTTTTTAACTGTACACTGCATATAGAGTTTACAGACGGAGGCAGAGAGACATTTTTGAAGGAACGAAAAGCTAAAGTGAAAATGAACAACAATGAAGTACGTGAGATTTTGTAGGTTGCACTTCGAGTCAGAAATTGTTTAATGGCTGTTAAAATTATTAGAGGCGCTAAAGCGGTATAGGCAATAATTAATGCGCATATATAGGTATGTATATAGAATTAGTCAGGGCCGGATATTGGCGGCCAGCGCAGGCAGCCACCGCTGCTTAAATTTTCAAAAAACATGTTAATAGAACATTTTGCAGTTTTCAAAAATATATAAAAAGAATATTTTGACTTTTCAAAAACATGCAAATTAAAGTTTGTGTACATTTCAAAAACATGGAAATAAAGCATTTTCCACTTTTCTCAAAACATGTAAATAGAACATTTTGCACTTTTTTGAATCAAGTAAAAAGAAAATTTTAAACTTTTCTAAAACATGCAAATGCAAAATTTTGCTTTACCAAATAAAACCATTATTATAAAACCAAAATGCTGGTTTTTGTATGGAAAATGGAAACAAATTGCTGCCTAAAAGCAATTCCTTTGTCCGACCCTGGGATTAGTGCACATTCTGTAAAACGTGCGTAAGACAGTTGTTATTGTTGCCCATTTACTAGTATAAGAATCTCGACTGTAATGTTATTGACAGTAAATGCTATATGCTATAGGCTCTATAAGACAGAATTAAATATCGAGTCATAAAATGCCGGGCAGGGATAGGGATGCAGAGATCGTGCTTTTTAATTCAAATCCTGTAATGTGTCAAAAATACAGGGAAGACTTGTCAGTAGGTAGGTGCGTACGGCGAAGAGTGGGCTAAGCGACTACTGGCGTTTTTATTGAATCCCCGTATTTTTAATAAGCTTCTATACGCACTGGTGTTGGTGTTTATATTGTGTAGACTGTGGCACTATAATATGGCACTGCATTCTGGAAATGTATAAAAAATGCTATGTGTAATACGGATATTTTAATGATGATTTTAGCGTGTTATGTCAAAATTTTATTGAAGTCTTCGAGTGTGAGTGTGTGTAGTCTTTGGGCGGCTGTGAGTGAGGAAGGAGCGCGATGCCGCCATTCGTGACTTGACATAAATTTCGTTTGCCACCTCCTTTTACTCACCTTCTTTCTACTTACACGCATTCAGTCCACCAGCCTTCTTGAGCTATTTCGACTTGGACAACATCCTCATCTTCTCGTCCTTGTACGTGTTGAAAAGTACAGAAAAGACACAGTACAGTAGACATACCATATTATTAGGAGGGGTTGCTACTGCCTTTATTGCTACAGTAATACACCCAAAACCAAAACTAAAGCCAAGAACCAAGGGAAGGGCTGCTTGAGCAGCCCTGTTGGAATTGTGAATTTGGCATAGCATTATATATTGTATGTGGTCAAGTTTGCATCGTTTATTTTAGTTTTTATAAGTTTGATTTAGACGATTATTAAAAGTTTTAAAAGAGGAATTCAATCTATGAATGGTAGGCACGTTGAGTATGGAAGCTATTAAATCAATTATAAATATCATCGATGAAGAACGAAAATGGCCCATTTCCAATTTATGCTACAATCAAAATGAGCTATGTCAAAAAAGACAGTAAATAAGATACATGCTTACAATGCTAATCACGAGTTTCTAAAATGAGCAAATTGTTCTATTTGCATGTTTTTTAAAAGGTAACAATGTCCTATTTACATAATTTTGAAAAGGTTTAAATGTTCTATTTACATGTTTTTGAAAAGGTAAGAATGTCCTATTTATGTGTTTTTTAAAAGTGCAAAATATTCTATTCAAATGTTTTTTGAAAAGTGCAAAATATTGTATTTACTTGTTTTTTTAAAATGCGCAAGGTTCTATGTATTTACATGCTTTGATGAACATGTTATTTTAATTGTTTCTGTACATAGTGCATTTTTTTTTATATAGTTATCTATATAATAAAGCACGTCATTGAGTGACTTAAATGGCCATAGCTGGTAAACCACTGCACGCATTTTGGTGCAAGGGGTACCAAAAGACGCAGAATAACGAGAGGAACACGGAACAGGTGAAACATGTAGAGAAACGAGTAAGGTTTGGCCAGGAAATTGAGACTTGTAAAATACAAAACCGGGAAATATGGAAAAACAGGGGGTCGCGCGGATCGCTAAGGCTTTTGAACGGCTCATCGCAAGAGAGTGCAAAAGGTACCAACAGAAGCAAAATGAACCAAGGAGTTCATATAAGGCGAGAAACTTTAAAAAATGTTGCCCAAAGACGCCCTAGTGCGAAGTGCTTCAAAGGCAAAATGTGAAAAAAGAAGGGAGAACGGCGGGGGCAAAAACAAAGACGTGCGGTGTAAACACAGTCAAAACTCAATTGTCAACAGATAGAAAAAACAATTATGCACATTTTGATACCTTACACGTCTATGTAGGACGTGCATGACAGATTTCCGACGAGGACGGGAAACGTTAAACCTAAGAGAAAAAACTCAGCCAAATAAGGAAAAAGAGGGCTCATCTTGGCCATGCAGATTTTAAACGTCTTAACGCACAAAGTAGCGTATTTCCTTTAATAGACCACGGGCCTGTAATATTACATGGACTTCTATTAGTACACTGGTCATGAAGGTCAAAATTTGGATAGTATGCGGGTCTGTAATTGTGCACGGGCTTTTAGGTATTCCTTTAAGTCATGTGATGTGCTATAACAATACTAAAATATCCGTGTTCAACTATAGACTAGTGTACTATTATTGCAGACCCGTCCAATATGCAGTCTCTCTGAGTGGTGCCAACCCCAGGTTTGGGCACGACCCAACAAAGACCTGACTGTAAGAACTACGATAATGATACTGCCTCAAGACAACACCCTAATAGCAACTACATAGTGGAGTAAAGCCATCTGGTTACAACAGCCAGGTAGCAAAATTCTAAGAGGAACTGCCTGATAGTAACTACCTGGTGCCAAATGCCTTGTCGCAAATGTCAAGTAGCAACTACCTGTTGGGAACTGCCTCACAGCAACAACCTGATGGCAGCAATCTGATAGCAAGTGTATGATGGTAAACTGCCTTGTGGCACTCCTTAAAAAGGAGCTGCCTAAAAGCATCTTCTTGGTGGCTAATGTCAAATGGCTTCCGCTAGATGACATAAGCTAGATGGCAACTTCCAGATGGCATCTCTGCCTGAGAAGTTCAACTGAGCAGTTGACACAAGGGAGTAACCCAAATCTATGTACTACAGGGTTGTTGCCGCACGGCATTCCCCTAGCGGCAGTTGCCCAAAACGCTGTAATCATAACGCGTTTGCCTTTAGACAGTTTACACAAGCCAGTTGCCACAAGCCAACTGCCCGCTAGGTAGTTGCCATAAAGCAGATGCCACAAAGAGATTGCAGTTAGGAAGTTGCTAAAAAGCAGTTACCTCCAGGGAATTGATATATAGCAGTTGTTTCTTAACACACCTGAACAACCCCCCCCCCCTTCCCAGAATCTATATAATAATCAAGCTCATTTGAAATTCAAATAGACATATCGTCCAAACTAACATAAAAAGACGCGAGTGGTACCATTAGACGCAGAATGACGCGAGGAGTACGGACAAATGCTTACATTTGGAGATATATGGATGCGAAGCCCAAAAAACGGAGATCTCCAAAACGCAAAATTGAAAAACAATGAAGAACAGGGGGTCGCTTCTCCCGCTACTCCTTTTGAACAGCTTAACGCACGAACGAGTGAGGTAGCAAAAGACGAAAAATGAACCAGGGAGTTTATATAAGGCGAGAAACTTAAAGAAATGTTGCCTGAAAACTTTCCAGCGCGAAGTGCTTGCAAGGAAAATCGTGAAAAAAGAAGGAGGAGCGTCGGGGGCATAACCAGAGCCTTGTTATCTAAAAGCAGATAAAAATCATGCTCCGAAAGAAAGAGAAAACAATTGCGCTTTTGATACCTCACGCGATAATGTACGACGTGTATGACAGATTTTAGAGGAAGTAAGATGTTAAACACGAGAAATAACGCAAAAAACATACGAAAAAAAGGATAATCTAGGCCATAAAATTATTGAACAGCTTAACGCACGAGATACCGACGTCCCGTATTTCCTATATTAGACCACGGGCTTGTAATAGTGCACGGGCTTGTAGTAGTACACGAGCTTGTAGTAGTACGCAGGTCTGCGAGGTCAAAATGTGAAACGTACACGGGTCTGCAATGGTACACGGGCTTGTACTAGTACGCGGGTCTGCGAGGTCAAAATGGGAAACGCACACGGGTCTGCAATTGCACACGGATTTATACATAGGCCATGGCCATTGCAACTGCTAAGGTTGTTTGCATGTTCTTTTTTTATATTACTGTAAGTAACTGTCATTTTTTCGTTGAATAAGTACGTCCTAGATACAATATAAAACTTAATTTTGAGTTTAGTACGGGTCAGATTCAAATAAGTAGTTCTAATAATTTTAAAAAATAATTATTATTTTTTAAAATTAATTTTACTTAAGGAAATAAATTACTAATTAAAAAATAATATTTATTTTTAAAATTACATTAAGTAAACAGGCCTTTATTATAAGACGGGTCTGGAAGGTCGGAATTTGGTTCAATATGCTTCTCTTGATACCTTGGATTACCATGTTATAAGAAATACGGCACCCCAAGGTATAAAGACAAGCAGAATCAAACAAAGCAACACACATAAGAATAATAATCTATAGAATTACCAGACCGGTAGTTCCCAGCTGCATACCACACTGCTGCCTGGCGGGAACTGCCTCACTGCAACCTCCTGATCGCTACTGCCTGACTTAAATTGCATGGTGACAGTGGCATGAGCTAATCAGCAAAGCTGCATTTGTCAACATGCAGCTGTCATCTGGGAATAGTTATCTTTCCACGCCCACGAAACAACTTTCTTGAGGTATGCAACTGCTCGGCGGCAACTACCCCATAAGGTATCAATTGCTTAAGGACTGAGCTTTATTGTAACAGCTGTGAGGGATTTGGCGTTCATTAATTGTCTAGCTGCACCTGCATGGTGAGCTTCTGCCTTATCGCAACTGCTTTACGGCCAAAACTTGATAGATAATGCTTGACGCCGAGTTCATGATGGTAACTGCAATAATAGAGATTGCCTGGGTTGAACTGCCTGATGGTTGCACTTCCCAATCCCAGCTGCCATGATGCAACTGCCTGGTGGTTACTGCCTTGTGGATTCGGAAGTATTTTACGCAGTTACTACGTCGTACCAAATGGCTACAAAAGCAAGGCACGATCAAAGTTGGTGATGTAGCTGTACTAGTGGACTCTTCTGGACCAAGAAACACTTGGCCACTTGGTCAAATCTCAGCTGTTTTTTCCTGGCAAGGACTCCATTATTCGTGTCGTGGATATTACTTCTACTGGTGGAACTTATCGAAGATCTTTATCAAAACTATGCTTATTTCAGCTTGATTCTAATGATGACGAATTTAAATGACATTCTCAAACGTGGGGGATTATGTTAAAAATTGTTGTTTGAGAATACCAGAGAACTATCCCATAAGGTGTCAATTGCTTAAGGACTGAGCTTTATTGTAACAGCTGTGAGGGATTTTGCGTTCATTAATTGTCTAGCGGCACCTGCATGGTGAGCTTCTGCCTTATCGCAACTGCTTTACGGCCACAACTTGATAGATAATGCTTGACGCCGAGTTCATGATTGTAACTGCAATAATAGAGAGTGCCTGGGTTGAACTGCCTGATGGTTGCACTTCCCGATCCCAGCTCCCATGATGCAACTGCCTGGTGGTTACTGCTTGATGGCTACTGCTTGATGACAACTGTCAGACGACATGTGCAAGACTCAAATAGAAATATAGCAACTGCGTAAATGGTGACAATCACATTGTGACAATTGCCGGGTGGTAACTACGACTGATAGCATTCCAAGTGTCAACTGCCTGGTGACACTTAAGCGCTGAGAGCTGAGAAGTGACAGCCGCTAGATGGCATCTGCTAGATGAAAACACCTCAATTGTTGCTGCCTATTGGCAACTGCGTGATGGCAATTGCCTTGCAGCAGCTTAAAGTTCTTGGAAAGCTGCTACTAGACATTTTGCACAATGCAGTTGGCCGAAAAGCAGTTGCTACTGGTTGTCACTGGTTGCCAGTTGTTACTGGTCAGTTGCCACAAGACAGCTGTACTACATGCTTGCAACAAATTTGCTACAAGATGTTTGCCGCAGGGTAGTTGTTCAAACAGGCGTTTCTACAACGGTATTTGCTAGTCAGTTGACGCGAGAGAAGCTAACACAAGCCAGCTGCACGGCCGGCAGATGTCACAAGACAGGTGCCGGAAGCCAGCTATCGACCAGGCAGTCACCAAACGGTGGTTGTCACCTCCATAAAGTACTTTCTGCGCTACAGTAGCGACGACGCGGCCTCTCCTAGGCAGTTTTCGCAACACATTTGCTACAGAGCGTTAGCCCATAGTAATCAGCGCATGGCAGTTGCAAAACCGGCGGTTAGTACAACGCCAGTTGCCTCTAGGCTGCCGGCACCAGGCAGTTAACACAGGGAAGTTATCCCAACGCAATTGCCCTTAGGTGGTTGCACCTCTTCCAGCTTAACATTTGAATCCCTTCGTCTTTAACATAATTTATGCCTGTGAACAGTCTTGATCAAAATACGAAAAAAAAAGCCCAAGGCAAAAAAGAATTTCTGGAGGCACAAGAATTTATTCAATTTTGCCAAAACGCTGTCAATGAACTTATCTCGTTTTGCACAAATATGTAATTGCAGTAACTTGAAAAAACATTTTTGTTAAAAACCAGGCCTTTACTATTAAGGGCATTGGCGCTGCTTTATATTTGCAAAGTAGGTGAAATGAACAAAAAACTGAAAAGCGGCTTACATTACTTGCTTTTGGAATGCCCTGGGAGGACAAGTTAGGCTGTTGTCTCACCGAACATCAAAGATCTGGTGTTTGTTGTTCTAGTCTATGCAATCCCACGTGGCGTAGGAAAAACAACGGTGGAACAAACTGGTTACTTTTTTCGCTAGACAAAGTTAAAGATAAGTGCACAAGGTAACACTAGCTTAATTTTAATGAATAAAATGCCGCGTCGGAAAAGAAGTAACGTAGTTTGCGGTCAGCGCGTAAACAACAATCGCAAACACAGCAATGAACGAGCACAAAGAGAATAAAACGACAGCAGAAATACAGAGGCGGAATGAGGATAAATTTGCAAAACAAGACGACTGAATTGGCCTAGGTGGACTGCAACGGCAACCGCCTACTTGCTTGCTTAAAGGGACACGAAGCTTCCATTGGAAACCTTCGTAGGCACCTGGAGTTGTTGGCGGCAGATAAGAAATATATAGAAGCGTCTCCAACCTACAATTCTTACTATCCTTAGCTCCTGCCCCCCTCCCCCGCTGCAGCGCGTTGCTTTCCGCCCACAGAGACCCGCCGCCTCTAGACGTAAAGCGGCCAAGGCCTGCAGAAGTAGCAGGTCGTGCCCTTCCATCCCCATCCAAGTTTCCCAGTCCCGCCAAAGTAGCCGAACTGATGCGTGAGATGCAGGACGGGATGAACAAATTATTGTGCGCAGCAGGGGCAACCCAGGACCATTTGTCTCCGGCCCCCTAATCCCTTCAGCAGTACTCGCGCCATTGAGCCGCAAGAAGTTTATGAAACTGTCCCACAAACCATCCCCAGCGCAGCACTACCGCCTTCTCCTGATCACGGCCCCCCAGCAGTGAAGCCTCCAGTCTTTAAAAAAACCACCCACCAAGCCTCGGCCACACCCCAAGGGGTCCAGGACCCTGGCCGCTACGACCTCGCCGAAAACCCACCACCAAAAGAAAAGGGGGTAATCTCCTGGCAGCCACCTACCTGCACCACCTGCCAGAACTTCGCCAGGACGCCTTTTGTACTCCCTTATTCATTGTGCCGCGCTTTAAACTTTAAATTTGTGTGACATATTGCTGTATCTGTGTATCTAATGTCTCTCATGCGTACTGCCTGAACTTCTTTCTTCCTTTTGGCCGCCCCCACCCCTGGCGTGGCCCTGGCGTGGCCCTGCCGTAGGCAGGTGGGCCTTACTTCTAGTACATTTATATTGCATTACATACATATATAAAATAGATAATACAAAATATATAGTAATTTCTTTAAAACGTACAATTTCTTTAAGAATAAGTTCTGGTAAAACGTTTAATTAGTTTAAAAATAAAAAAGTCAAGTGATTTTTCTAGGTTTTTGAACATGGTTTCACGTAATATTCAAAGCTACAACTCCATAATCATAAATTTAATTGTAAATTGTAACTGATACTCATCCCAATGTCGATATTGATCACTGTTCACGTTTGCCGTTGTTCGTCTGTAAATTTTGCTATGCAAACGCAACCCTCATAAATATCAAGTTACGCTCTGTGAGAGCCTTTGGTCAGTTAAATTGAGACAGTACCAGCACCTTTACCAGACTATCAGGGACAAAAAAGAACCTGCACAGATATCAACTGTGGACAAGTCCATTTCTCAAACTGAACTAATATGATAGTTGATCTTGGTGATGATAATGTGAGTATACTGACGCTAAAGGTCGTATTTTATGTTGACATTGTCATCGTATATTTGACCGGACCCAGACGGAGACAGACAGACGGACGGACGATCCCACAGTCTCAACCTTAGGCAGCCACATAGACGCATGCACTGTAATCCTGTAGACTCTAGACCAAGATTCAGTTCAAATTCAAGTCCATAAAATCATAACCATAAAATATATTGTAACAATGCAGCAAGTAAATGTAAGGGTCAAGATCTGTACTACAGGGATTTTCGAGTCAGTTCAGTGTGGTCTCCATCTCCATCTCCTCCAGGGCCACTCTTGACTGTTCTATAAGCTGTCTATTTTCTCAGGTCCTTTCATTTTCTCAGTGGCAGTTTAGTTTTGTCTGGTAATGTATATTGATTTTAAAACGTAATAATAATGTGTTGGCATTATATTGAAATGTTTATTTATTACTCTGCCCGCAATATTTTCCCATTTTTCAATTTCAATCCTCAACGTTCGAGTTGGAAGCAACCCATCTTTCAGCGCTTGATCAGTTCATTTCTCCATTGGCCTGGCATTTTGTCCTTACGTTTTGAGTATTAGGTCAAACTTACGTTGGCATTGGTATTGGTAATCTCAAGGGTTGGTGGTCCTTGTAGAAGAAAGGAGTCGTAAATAGTTTAAATTTTTCAAGACTTCTATGTAGTTGTTGGTTGATTGTGTTCAGAAATTAGTACTGTTTTATATTTCATGTGTTTCTGTCTCTATTTGACTGGGCATTGTTGAATTATGATGCAAATTAGTACAATGGACCATGATGGTATTTTTGAACGTATAATTTACTAAAATTTGTAAATACTAGTAAAAACCATATCGCCTGTGAAGAACCAAAATGACCCATATTCATTTTCCCAGTTTCAAACAATATGCACCATCTACAGAAAAAATTAAAATAACATGTTCATGAAAGCATGTAAATAGAACTTTGTGCATTTTGTAAAAAACAGGTAAATACAATATTGAGCACTTTTCAAAAACATGTAAATAGAATATTTTGCACTTTTCAAAAACATGTAAATAGAATATTTTGCACTTTTCAAAAACATGTAAATAGAATATTTTGCACTTTTCAAAAACATGTAAATACAATATTGAGCACTTTTCAAAAACAAGTAAGCAGAATACTGAGCACTTTTAAAACGCACCTAAATAGAACAATTTGACGTCTTAAAAAATATGTAAATATGACGTTATCATTTTAAAAACATGTAAATAGAACAATTTGCTCATTTTAGAAACTTGTGATTAGCATTGTAAGCATGTAACTTATTTACTGTATTTTTTGACATAGTTCATTTTAATTCTAGGATAAATTGGAAATGTGTCATTTTGTTTCTTCACAGACGATATATTGCTTTTATTAAAAGAATATTGAATAAATATTTTGCGGTTGCTTTTATGTTTTTTAACGTGAATTTAAGAGTCGTCAATGAAATAAGATAAGTGCATATAGCAAAAGCTCACAGATCATATTATGACCGACAGAGGGAAATCATACGGGCGCCAAGGAAACATCCCTGTCCCCGTACAGCCAAGATATACATAGTGACAGAAACAGACATCTCATAAAATGTATTAATAGCCTGTTTCCAAGTGTAATTCTGACATTTATGGAATCGTAAAGTAATTTACAGTCACTTTTAAATTACTCCGATTCCAACCAAAACAATAACAAGCTTCTAAATAACTAAAAGAACTGCATAAAAAAATGTAAAATTTTAAACCGTACCCCGTTGGCTTACTAAAAAAATGGTTACTATTGCAGGCCCGTCTACTATTAGAGGAAATACGGTATATTGAACAACCCAGGCGCACGCAAATAAAAATGCAGGAAATGCAACAAAATAAATGTCTAATGCTCAACAACGGCGGAACGTCCACGTGAGCGTCCAACAGAAAGCCCACAACAATGGGAATAATTATTAATACAGTCCCATGGTCGTTCGTCCAAGTCCTCGAATATCTTGTGTAAAAATGCAAAAGTTGTCAACATGCCGCGGCGGTCCCTTGTGTCGTGCATCTATCTATATATCTGCATTGTATGTTAGGGATCTGTGAATTAATGTGAATGAGTCTGCGGTCAATTCCGTTCCCAATCAAAATCATAGCTTGGATGAAGGACGACTTTGTGCATAGGGGGAATCGGGGGTGTGGCACGTGACTGGAGTTCATTGGGTCGCGTGCCTTTTCATTCTTCTTTTCCCGGGTAATTATTATACTACATGGAAAAATAGAAACTGTTTCTCATACTTCTGACTGAGGCCCAACAGTCAGCAGTCAGTAGCCAGCCCAGACTTTATACTTCATGCAGACGCAAATCGACATCGTACATCGCTTCATTCTGTACTGCATTTACCCGTGTCCGGAAGTGAGCAAGCGAATAGCATACGATAAAAATATTGCATATCGACAATGAAGAATCAAAATTGTCCATATATGTGCATTTTCAGCTAATAATAAAATGCACTATTTACGCAATTAATTAGAATATCATGGTTCTAAAAGCATGCAAATAGAACATTTTGAAATTTTTTAAAACGTGTAATTAGTACATTTTGCACTTTTTAAAAGCGTGTTAATCGAATATTTTGCACTTTTTAAAAAGCATGCCAATACAACATTTTTAACTTTTTAAAAACGTGTAGTTCGAACATTTTGCACTTTAAAAAACACGTAAATTGAATATTCTGAACTTTACCATGTGAACAACATTTTGAAATTTTTAAAAGCATGTAAATAGAATATTTTGCAGTTTTATAAAACACGCAAATTAAATATTTTTAGGTTTTTAATTAACACGCAATAAATCGGACATTTTGCAATTTTCAAAAAACACTCAAATAAATCATTTTGAATTTCTCAAAAACTCTTAATTCAATATTTTACCCATCTATCATATAATAGTTTTTTTTTACATAGCTCATTTTAATTTGAGCTTAAATTGGAAATAGACTATTTTGTTTCTTTACTCACTCATGTATCGAGGCACGTAATTATATCTTTGGAATTACTGTATATAGAAACATAATATTCCATCGTAAATTTGTAAATAATATAATTGGTGAAAAAGAAAAGGAATCAGGTTCCACTATCTAAGTATGTACCTGTACCGATGTAATGGCAACTTCAATGCAGTGCAATGGCTCGAATGGTACAGACAGTGAGAGGTTCTGCCTGTTGACAGTGTATAAATATATTACGAAAAACACAATGACATATTGAGTGCGATTGGGTGAGATTAGTTTTGTTGAGTTTGGGTGGACGTGGACGTGGAAGGGACAAGTATTCGGAGAGAGACGACAGAAATAATGAAAAATCAAAATTCATTCTTGTGACTGTCAATTGACGCATGCTCATTACTTCCGGACGAGTGTCGAGTCTTAATTTATTACCCCCGTGTCCAATTTTGTGTGTCTCTCTCCTACAGTCCTACAGATATTCCTGTTGTTTGCTACGTAAGTACGTATAAAGGTCCTTGTTTCAGATCCACAATGTTATTGTACGTATGGTCATCAGTGGCAGTGGTAGTAGATTATTGTGAGAATGACACTGCAATTTTTTATACATGGCCCCGCATGATGAAGCTTAAAACTTCCACAATCCACACAATAACAATAATATGTAATAATAATAACAATTGAATTGAAATCAAAAATCAAACAAAACTATTAATAGAGCCAAACCGAAACGGATGGTCATGGCACAAGTTCAAAATTAGTTGTGGGTCATTATAATTGTGTGAAATGGTAAAGTACCTACTACTGTATTCTTCCCTCTGTTATGGCCTTGGGTTGACAAAGCTATGGGAACGGGACCGGGACCGAGGCCGAGACCGAGACCGGATCTCAATTCAATTCAGTTCAATTCGTCAACCTTTCCACTTCCTTCTCGTCCATATGTAGGAGCCTACGTCACTTGTCTGTAGTCTGTTTCCTCTCACGAGTCAAAGGCTCAGAGAATCTGCTCAACTTATCGTTAGCATAATTATTTGTATTTTCTATATTTTTTTTGTCAATGTCCTTCATTTGTTTTTTTTTAGTTTGTATTAATGTTGGTGCTATACTAAGGATAATTATATAGACTAGGCGTGTGGTGCAGCGAGCAAGATTTAATATGTGATGGTGTGAGGGTTAAATAGCGGGACCGGTTAGACATGGGGAAGATATATAACCTGTGTGGCTGGGTGACTGCGAAAACGGAAGGATTTTCCATTTAATTAAACCTTAAATAAAAAATACAATGTACTATCTGCAATATTATTTGATCAATAATGTTACTACACTTACGTATACGGATACAGTATTTCTACAATTAAAATTTTAAAAAAATATTTTTCTTTTAAAATTTGAAAAATAATTAACAAAATTTTGTGGCTTAAGTTCTTTAAAATTTTGGTACTGCATGTTTTAAAAATATTCTAGATTTGTTTGTGCGTTTTTCACTACAAAATTTTCTATTTTCACCGCCGGCAGAATCCACAGCATAATTCGTCTTTTATGTTTTAAAAAAATTTAAAATGCCCTAATTTCTTGTTTTTATTAGTGCTGTTCTAATTATGCTAATTATTATGATTGTCAAAAGTACCAAATTTTGAAAGTGAGGTTTTTAAAAAGGTAGAAACGCTCTAATTTCACGTTTTTAAAAGTGATGTTCTGGTTCACATGATTTTAAATTGTACAAAATTTCGAAAATAGATGTGTTTCAAAAAGTGAAAACAACGATCTATTAATAATTTTGTTTTTTTCAAAACCTCTTAATTGTTACCAGTTACATGTTATCTAAAACAAAAAGTCAATATATTCTAATAAAATAGATTTTTAAATTCACATGGTGTGCCTGCATTCTGTACTGTGTGTCCTTGAAAAATTCGAAATAACCGATGATTAAATGCAAGAATTTAAATATTTATGTAAGAAATTTTATGTAAAATTTTGTAAGGTATTTCTGAAAAGCAGAAAACTATCATTACTTCAAAATTTGTTCGGAACCTTTGTTAAGCCCTTTGCCACATGTTCTTTAATGAAACTGTATTATAATAATTATGCATGTAGTTTAAGTATTTTGCTTAAATTCTGTACTATTTAAATGGAAAATACTTAAATTGTAACAATACTGATAGTTGCCTCCCCACTCAACTCACGCTCACAACTGCAACTGTTGTTAGTGTGAATTGTGTGGGACGGAAAAATGTCAAAACAAAGCGGAAGTCCAAATATTTGTTTTCTCTAGCGACTACCGTTTCCATAACATACATAAGGTCATGTCAGGGTCATAGGTACAGGTACTCTGTTAAAGAACAAGAATAGAAAATATGGAGTGCACATAGACAAAGTATAGAAGAAAATTAATTACTTCACTCAATTTTACGATGGAATAAGGAATACAAAAGTTGAGGCGCTACACGAGGGGAAACTTGATATTTTCAAAGAAATTGGAACTAAATACCAAAAGTTTGCCATTGCCATATCCTATATTTACATGTACAGACTATTTATGAAATTTTCCTTTTAAGACTTGAGATGTGTGAAAGTCAGCTTACACTAGTGCGTCGCGTCGCGTCGCGTCACCGTGTCGTCGTGTACTATAAATTGACATGTCAGATATATGGCGGTCATTTTTGTGTAAAAATTTTACGTTTCCTATGTTATTTTCTTACATTTCATAGCTACATGTAAACATGCGCCCTTTCGACTGTTGCTTTTTGACTTTTCCTTCGAATATGTGTAGCTCTGAAATTATTGAAAAATGTTTTGAGCAAGCGTTCAAAATCTGCTTCCCATTTTTCTATAGGTTCCCGCTTTTAGCTGTATTCTTTATTTTTTCGGAACCGCAAGACCGGAAAGAGAGAATTCCTTTCAGCATTTACGGAAAAACTAACCCGCTACATAGACAAAATAAAAATGACATGTAAAAAATATTGGTGACACAAGTTTACGTTTAAGTTTAAGTTTTAAAAATATGAGTGCGGGTTCTTTGATTTTTTTTTCAAACTTTGATTGGTTTTATTTCCATATACGTAACATACAAGGAGTTTTAAGATACCGGAAGTTCAGATTTTCACATTTCTGTGAAATTGTATATCGTCAGTGAAGAACCAAAATGACTCATATCCATTTTCCACTAAAATCAAACTGCGCCATATATGTACAAAAGGTTCTAAAAACAAAATGACCCAAATCCATTTATTTCCACGCGTACGCCTAAAATCCAAGCAAAAACTTTCTGTCCAAACCTGCACCTAGGGCATTCTGTATTTGCATTGACTTGGGCGTCCGCGTGAAAATACTTGGATTTGGGTCATTTTGTTTTTAGAACGTTTTGGATATGGCTCAGTTTGATTTTAGTGGAAAATGGATATGGGTCATTTTGGTTCTTCACTAACAATATGCGTGAGGAATTGGGGTACTTAAGACATTTTGCACTCTTTCAGAAAAATGCATTCACGGTATTTTGCATCTTTATAAAAAATTCATTTAGAAGTTTTTGCACCTTTGTAAATAATGCATGTAGAACATTTCGCATCTTTGTAAAATAAATGGACGTTTAGTACATTTTGTTATATGTAAAAAAAATGCATTTAGGATATTTTGGATCTTTGTAAAAAAATGCATTGAGGACATTTTGGATCTTTGTAATTTGTAAAAAATGCATTTAGGACATTTTGCACCTTTGTAAAAAATTCATTAAGGACATCTTGGATCTTTGTAAAAGAAAATACATATAGGACATTTTGCATCTTTGTAAAAATAGCATTTAGGACATTTTGCATCTTTGTAAAAAATGCGTTTAGGACATTTTGCACCTTTGTAAAAAATGCATTTAGGACATTTTGCGCTTTTCCTAAATCATATAAGTACAAAATTTTGCACTAATTCAGAAACGCGTATTTACGACACTTGGAACCTTTGTAAAAAATGTATTTAAACATGAGGCATCCTTACAAAACATAAGCACCTACTGGTATGTACATATTTATTTTTCATTTAAATGCTTATTTTTGAAATACAACAAATAGTGAACATTTTACTCGTTGAAATTGCATCTCGTAATTTTCATTATGCTGCATACGAGACTTGTACTTCATTCTTAGAGTTCTGTTTTCTGTGTTCAGTCTTTAACGACGTCGCGACACTGACTTTCCGTCCGTCGTCGTCTCTTCCCCTGTGAGTTGTGACTACTGAGGAATTGGAATTTCTATGTTAAGGGTCTGACGATCCTGGTGCTGTTAAATGTCAAGAGTTGGTTGGACACACTATTTGACGTTCGGCCGGTGCCACTGTGACCAGCTGTGAAAAAAGTTTCTCTCATTTTTCTTCCATTCTGGTTTGTCTGTCTGGAGGTAACATATGTATCTGTATAGTGTATCAGCTCTGAGACTCTGAGTTGCCGCCAGCCGCCACTGACTGGGCCATCGGATTCGGATCGCCATGGTTTTCCCAAAGCTCAAAAAGTTTGTATTGTCTACATAATAAAATTTGAACCCATGTCTTGTCTCACACGTCTCTTTCACTCTCACGCTACCAGTGCCAGTGCGAGACTTTTGACTTGACCCTCTCCACCACACCATAGCAAACAGCACAGCACTTCTTGTCTTTTTTTCAGTTATACCAATCCAACTACGACGATGCAACTTACGGTAAAGCGAACCTTTTACTTTACTGAGACACACATACACTACAAGAACCAGAGCCAGCGCCAGGGCCATAACCAGGTTGCAAAAATTGTATGAGGAAAGAATTCCATTCTTGAAACGTTGAACAACCTTTAAAAAAAGCTTTGGCTTCAATTAAGTTAAGCAAAAGTGATGCAAGCAAATTGTCATTTACGGCAGCTATGGCTACAGGAATGACACCACAGAATCCTTTTCAAGTTAATACATACTAACCAGGACCGGATAATACGGCCAGCGCAGGCAGCCCCCGCTGCTTGAATTGTAAAAAAACAAGTAAATGAAACATTTTAAACTTGTAAAAAATATGTTACAACAATTTTCAAAAACATGCAAATTAAAGTTTTTGCACCTTTAAAAAACATGGAAATAAAACATTTTCCACTTTTCTCAAAACATGTGAATGGAACATTTTGCACTTTTCAAAAATATGTAAAAAAAAATATTTTGACTTTTTAAAAACATGCAAAATAAAAATTTTTCTAAATTTCAAAAACTTGGAAATAAAGCATTTTCCACATTTCAAAAAACATGTAAATAGAACATTGAGCAATTTTCTGAATCAAGTAAAAACAACATTTTAAACTTTTCAGAATCAAGTAAATAGAAAATTTAAAAATTTTCTACAGCATGTAAATACAATATTTTGATTTACCAAAGAAAACTTTCAATGCCGTCTAAATGGTTGTTTTTGTAGGGAAACAAATTGCTCCCTAAAACTAGTTCCTTCGTCCGGCGTCCGCCCCTGATACCAACCAAATTATATCATCACCCTACATGTGATAAGTCCCGACTATTGACCTACCTGTTTTATTCCAAACTTTTGTTATTCTTACATACCACCAATGGGAACTCAATTAACGTAAATAGAAAAAAAATCTATTGGGAATCAAACGACATACATAAATAAATCTTGTCTACAAAATGCCATAATTTGTTCCACTTATCCTACCAAATTTATTGCACCTCAAAAATCTTCAAAACATATTATGCTACAATAACAACTTACATTATCAATTTAAATGGCTATTCCCTTTCCCTGCCACCCTCAACGCAACGGTGACTTCATAGGAAAATTATTTAATGGGCTGGTGACTGGTGACTTGTCTTAGTGTTTAGTAGTACTGTGTACATACTAAAAATTAGGATTTCTTCGGAAAATTCTTGCGATAAGATAATAAATTAACAATAAATTCCTTCTAACTTCCAACTTCAAGAGCAACGGTGCGGCAAACGATCTACCGCTGTCGCTGTCTACTCTGCAATGAAAATGACCAATAACATGTAGTATATAAAAGTGTAATTACCTGTAACAGGCTCAAACGAATGCGAACGAGGACGAGAACGGCATTGACTTTAACTTTGAATGGACTTTCTATATGTATCCAATTTTTCAAATACTGTTTCAAATTATTGAGTCACCAAATTCCAAATTCCAACTCAAATCACAACGCAGATCATTAGCCATATATGACTCACTGAAAGAATTCAGACCTACCTGTACCTGAACCTGTACCGGCCTGTAGATAGTAGTTTGTTGATTACAATATTCCATTATACACTGTAATTATACAGTGACATTAACGGCTAACGAATGGCTTCACAGGGCCGGGCCGGATAATGCGGCCAGTACAGGCAGCCCCCGCTGACTGAATTTTCAAAAATGTGTAAATGGAACATTTTGCATTTTTCAAAAATATGTAAATAAAATATTTTGACTTTTAAAAAACATGCAATTAAATTTTTTTCAGCACATTTCAAAAACATAAAAATAAAATATTTTCCACTTTTCTCAAAACATGTAAATAGAACATTTTGGACTTTTCTGAATCAAGCAAAAAGAACATTTTTCACTCTTCTAAAAACATGCAAATACAACATTTTGCTTTATCAACGAAATCCATCAATAAAATCAAAATGGTGGTTTTTGTACGGAAACAAATTGCTGCCAAGAGGTAATTCCTTCGTCCGGTCCTGCAAGGCTGCATGAAAAAAATAGCAGCAAATACGTGTATCTACAGCTCCCTTCGTCAGTATGCTACAAATACGATTAATTGCACAGTTTTAAAATCTGTGAATTTTCACAGCTGAAAATGGGGGAATTATCATATGATATTTTATGGCCATGCTTCTACATTCTTATATCCAAGAAAATTTAAATTGACTCCTATAAGGTTTTGATTCGCACTTTCATATATTATACGGTATTCTGTATCTGCACTTAAGATTGCAACGGAGAAATTAGAAATTCATTGCTTTCAATTATGGATAAAAGTAGATACTACCTTTTAGACTTGAAACCCGTTAAAGCATCTTAAGTAAAGCAACTCTTGGCTAAATGTAAATCAAAACAATGTGTGTGAAAACGTCGTATAAAAGCACAAAGAAAAAAAAGTAATCGTAAGAAAAAAGGAAAGCAATTAGGCTGAGGATTTTGATGGTCGTATAGTAAATTGTAAATAGTAATAAAGCCATAATACAAAATGCATTGTAGGTTATAGATATATTATGGAGGAGATAAGTACTCCTGGAGACCTCACAATCTCACTGCTACAGAGACACAGTTACTGGCTGCTGACTGCTTCTACATACACTTTTCTGCTTTATTGCTTCCAATTGCTAGTAGTCTGTCTCGAGTCTCGGTTTCTGTCTCTGTGGTCTCGTCTATTCTACACACAGTCAACAATTTGGGTTTAGTTTTTGGGCTTTTGGGTTATTGTTATTGGGAATTCTTTGGACTGATCGTCTGATCGTGAGAGGCGCGTGCTTTTCTCGCAGTTTGCCAAGATAGAAACAACGCACAGAGTTTGGGAAGAGACTTGAGACCGAGACCGAGACAGGAGACCGGTGAGACTTACGAGAATTTTTCAGGTAGGCAGGTACTAGGTACACAAATATTTGGACACATTTTTTCACAGTATCAATATAAATACGATAGCATACCAACACCAACCAAGGAGACAGATTACGCTACCCCATTTCTCTCTTTACTAATTGGAGGCAAGGAAATTAAGGTGAGCTCGCAGGTGCGGGATCCGCGTCGTATCTTCAAAAAAACAATGCAATGACAAAAACAAACAAAAAACTGTGCACTGTATTTCCATTGAAAAAAAGTGCCCCATTTGTATCCCATTGAATGTTGAAACTTTGAAATCTTTCCTTTCCTTAATTTCATCTGTTAATTGCTCCACTGTTGACTCCAACTGGAACAAAACCCCCGTGTCCCTCGTGTTGCGTAGTGATATTAGATCTTATGCAATCGGCAATCTGCAGATTAAATCCAACTTTTGGGCTTTCAAAATGTAGCCAATTTACCCAGAGCCGGATAATGCGGCCAGCGCAGGCAGCCCCCACTGCCTTTGGATTTTATTTTCAACAACAGAAAACATGTAAATGGAGCATTTTGACTTTTTAAAAACATGCAAATAAAAACATTTTGCACTTTTCAATAACATTTAAATAAAATATTTTACAATTTTGTAAAACACGTAAATAGAGCATTTTGCAATTTTGTAAAACATGTAAATAGAACATTTTGCAATTTTGTAAAACATGTAAATAGAACATTTTGCAATTTTGTAAAACATGTAAATAGAGCATTTTGCAATTTTGTAAAAAATGTAAATAGAACATTTTGGAATTTAAAAAAAAAATGTAAATAGAGCATTTTGCAATATTGTAAAACATGTAAATAGAACATTTTGCAATTTTGTAAAACATGTAAATAGAACATTTTTCACTTTTCTTAAACATTTAAATATAAAATTTTGATTTGCAAAATAAAATACTTAATAAAATCAAAGCAGTTGTTTTTGTAAGGAAACAAATTACTGCCTAGTTGCAATTTTTTAGTCCGGCCCTGAATATACCACAAAATACTAAGATAGGTAAAATGTGCTATCTACCACGATCCAGTATCCAGGCCCTTAATAAAAAGAAATAATTTTATTTATATATTTTTGTATTTCCCCGCCGTTCAGTTTCGGTTCCTTTTAATTTTATTCCACAGAATTATTGAAGCCGAAATATAGAAAGACACATTACACATCTTACATTAAAAATATCTGTAAAAATCCTTCCAACATTTTTTTTGTTTAGACTGCGACCGAGGCCGACACATATTATACTATGTAGCACATAGGGATTCGTTACTTATGCATGAAGTGAAATTACTAATGTGCGGGGATGGAGTAGCTGACGGTGACGGTGCTGCGGTGTTATTAAAGCGGGAGCTTTAATGGAGCAGCCGGGAGCCGGGGCTGGAGCTGGAGACGGGGCCGGGACGGAGAGGTTGGACTTTTAGTCAGAAATGTTAAAAGTTTTTTTTTCTTACTTTTCTTCTTGAATCAGAAACAGCACCACTCAACACCTCAGAGAGAGATCCATCCGCCGTCCGTCTCTCTCCTATGTATAGGTTACCTCCTAAGGACTACTCAATTGAAAGAGTAGAAACGGTGGAAAAAATGCATTAAGATAGTTTTTAAGATTATAACATAAGATACAGATATCATATAAGATATCCAGTGAGATGGATTTCATCTTTTTTCCATCTCCATCATGGCCACTTCTATATTTCAATTTCAATTTCTACTTCCACCTTCTTTCTTTCTTTCATTCTGTAGCCTGGCCTTTTAAACTCTCTGATGAATCTAGAAGAATCTGTACACAGCTTGTGTGAGTAAAGTAAAGTGAATCTGTAAAAGTGTGTAATAATGCATAGGGCTTGACACAAAAAGAAATTGGGAAAGTGAACGAATGAACGAACGGAATCTTGTGTAAATTAATAAAACTTTTAAAAGTATAACTCTCGCTATGTACGTCTTTTATACATACTTTGCATTTAAGTGTATAAAAAAATAATGTAAAAGGATATTTCAATCTCCAATTTTGAATGACGAAAAAAAAATTACAAAAATAAAAATACAAACACAGAAATACAAATAAGAGATTTTAATCAGTTCCCATTTTTTAGCTGGAGTCCAATTCCAGTTCCAGTCCAGTCCATTAATCCATTTCAATAATAGGAAACCAAAAAGAAATTTTAATAATAAATAAATAGGTGTATACCAATATACGTACCGTGTCCCTTTGGTTGGAGTTGAATAGTGGAGTAGCTCAGTGCATTACAATTAAAATAGCTTAATGTCAGTCCATTCAATACTCAATACAAATGGACAAATGGAGGAAGGGAAGAAGCTGCGTGATGAGAGAGGTGTTCAGTGGCGGTCCCATTTATGGCAAAAAAGTAATACAGAGTAATACTTGTCTTGAGTACATCGGTGTTTGGGCTACTTAAGATATCTACCAAAATTACCAGGACCAGGGTACGGCTAAGTACACTCACGTCATAATAATAGTTTTGGTTTTTAGCATTCTAATTCCACACGGGTAGAGTGCTTTCCCCTACGGACGTATGGAGAGAGAGAGAGAGAGACTGCTTATGAGGAATGTATTAGGTTTACTACTATAGGTATTCCTTAAGGAAGGTTCAAAATAACCCATTTACTTTTTTATTTAGCTAAAATTAAAATGTCATATATGTACAAGTAAATTATATAACGTAGAAAAATTCACTCATCACCAAATTAGGGATTATTAGAATATTCTGCACTTGTAAAGAGCTTGTAACTGAAAAAAAATTAAACTTTTAACAAACATGTAAATAGAACATTTTGGACTTTTAAAATACTTGTAATTAAAACACTATTTCCGCTTTACAAACACATGTAATTAAATCGCTGTGTACTTTTCATCTAAAATTAGAACATTTGGCACTTACAAAAAACATGTACCTAATGAAAAAATTTTCACTTGTGAAAAACGTGTAGTTACAACATTTTGTATTTTTCAAAAACTTATAATGAAAACAGTTTGCACCTTTTAAAAACGTGTAATTAAAACATTTTTGCACTTTTCAAAAACATATTATTAGAATATTTTGTACATTTAAAAAATTCGTAGATAGACCATTTTGCACTTTTAAAAAATGTGTAATTACAACTTTTCAAAAATTTCTAATTAAAACATTTTACACTTTTTACACAAAAACGCGTAACTAACAAAGCTTGTACATTTATAAAATCATCGAACTACTACATTTTTTACAATTCAAAAACTCACATAGATAAAACTTTTCCCATTTATTTGATTGAATTTTTTTGAAGCTGCTCATTTTGATTGAAGTGTAAATTAGGAATATAGGTCATTTTGATTCTTCACTGACAATTTCTTATGCACAATATAGTGCATTCATACAATGCCTATAGCCTATAGGTACCTTGGCATTGGCTTTAACTTTAGCTTTGGGAATTTTTTACTTATCCTAGGTGCTTATAATATCAGTGGACCCTTGATGGATAAAAGCCGAAAGATCTCTCGAGTCTTAAAATATAAATTCAAACAGACCTATGTACATAATATGATGATGCACTTACATAGATATCGACATCCAGATCCAGAGAATCCACATGGACAGTGGGTCAACAGCAGCTTGGTGCCGGTGCGTAAATGTATCCATGAGCCTCATATTCCTCCTTACAGATCCCAAATTCAGAGGCAGGGGAAGATGAGCGGACCAGGACCAGGACCACCCTTATAAGGCGGAGAAGCTTTTAACATCTTTTAAAACATGCACTTAGTAAAGTAAAGAGTACGGTACACAAATTAACATGAGAGAATAACGTACAGGGAGGAAAAGTTTCATCCTTTTGATTCCAGATATGCATCTACATCTTTTCCTATGCATTTTATATAAGACGTCAGCATTATTATTAGTAGTGTATCTTCATTGCATTAGCATTAGTAGTGAATGAAGCACTAGAATTTGGAATAGTCTGCAGAAGGAGCTTCCAGGCACTAGAAGCATTAGGTGCATTACATCATTACATCCCTTGTGGGTTGAGAGGATTAAGAATACAAATACAAAGTATCTACAAATAGGATCGTCACTTATGAGAGTGTCAAGTTTTAGTTCTCCACAGCAACCAGTCCAGTCAAGGGATCGTCCACAAATGGCGTCATCAGTACGGTTGATGGTCAATGGGTCTAACTGGCTACTGATAATAAGTAATATCGCCTGAGAAGAATCAAAATGACCCATATCTATTTTTAACTAAATACGAAATGTACTATCTACAAACTTTACACTTTTCAAAAACGTGTAATTAGAACATTTGACACTTTTCAAAAACGTGTAATAAAAACATTTTACACTTTTTTTTATAACGTATAATAAGAAAATTTTACTTTTTTAAACGTGTAATTAGAACAGTTTACACTTTTTTTAAAAACGTGTAGTTAGAACATTTTACAATTTTCAAACACGTGCAATTAGAACATTTTACACTTTTCAAAAATGTGTAATTACAAAATTTGATACTTTTAAAAAACGTGTAGTTAGAACATTTTTCACTTTTTTTAAACGTGTGTAATTAGAACAGTTTACACTTTTTTTAAAAACATGTAGTTAGAACATTTTACACTTTTCAAAAACGTGTAGTTAGAACATTTTACACTTTAAAAACGTGTAATAAGAACAATTTACACTTTTTTTAAACGTGCAATTATAAAATTTTACACTTTTTCCAAATTGTGTAATTAGAAAATTTTATACTTTTTAAAAACGTGTGAATACAACATATTGCAATTTTTAAAAACTCATAACTAACATTTTAAGCATCCAATTAAATTAGTGATTTGTATTAGGTGACTCATTTTAATTCTAGTGTAAATTGGTTATGGGTCATTTTAGTTCTTCACACACGATATGTAATTTATACCCATAATATACTGTTCTGCATTGTTGCAGTCACAGTCGAGTTATTAAGCAGGAGATGCAGTTGCCAGTGCCAGTGCCAATGTGTTAAGTAGATAGCACATTACAATCCTCCCAGCCGTGTAAAATGCAAATGGCTCAACACTCACGAGAGAGATTCCTTAAGTATAGTCGATCCCTTCAATTCCCATCTGACTCGAACATAATACGAAAATAGGGTATCTCTCTTCGGCTTAGGAATATATCCAGCAGTAATATCATCTGTATCTGTATTTTATTATAGTACCGTTTTAGAAATAGAAATAGATCCCATCTTTCTATTCCCATTTCCATCCCACCATGTCTCATACATTCTATTTATACTTGCAATATTATTCAATTGGGTATTTATGCTTCTATACGGTAGGCATAGGAAAAGGGCATATACTTTAGGTTGAAGTTTTATTTTTATATTACGTATATGCATGTTCCCTAAAAGGGCCCAGGAGACGCTATATCGCTCCTCATGTTCCTCCCATCAGTATCAGTAAAAGGAACACGAAGACAACGACGACGAAGACATCCGGATCTGTTTCTGTTAGTGATGCTGGTTACATTGGTTTGTATGTAGGTAGTTTGTACTTTGTAGTGTCTGTAGTCTGTCGACACGTTTCACTTTACTCGATGCGCGCTGACTTGAATGGTCCCAGTTTTCACTTTTTTTATCAGTAGACGAGGCCGAAAGTAAATAAATACATTTGTCATCATATAAATATATGTAATAAAATATATTTTATGTTTCTTACATCTTCTCAAAATGTCAGGACCAGTGCAATACCAGCAGTGAGGCCCTTGCATTAAATTAATATGGAAGTGCAGGGCCGGATAATGCGGCCAAAAAAACATATAAATATGCAACATTTTGAACTTTTTGAAAACATGTAAATAAAACATTTTGATTTATCAAAAACATGCAATTAAAATGTTTTTGCACATTTCAAAACCACTTAAATAAAATATTTACCACTTTTCAAAAACATGCAGAATAAAAGTTTTTGCACCTTTCAAAAATATGGAAATAAAAAATTTTCCACTGTTCTCAAAACATGTAAATAGAACATTTTGCACTATTCTGAATCAAGTAAAAAGAACATTTTGCACTCTTAAAAAACATGTAAATACAATATTTTACTTTACCAAAGAAAACTATCAATAATATCCAAATGGTGGTTTTTGTATGGAAACCAACTGCTGCCTAGAAGCAATTCCTTCGTCCGGCCCTGCATGTGGAAGTATGAGGTGTATAAAATGAAATTGGAATTTATGACGCTTTGGTGTATTTTTTGTGTCTTAGCTAACAATCACGAAGAGTCTAAAGGTTGGTTTATGAGAATTTGAATTTAAAAAAAATATTGTACTGAGCTAAATTTTGAAAATTTGAAAAGCATAATGTGTGTGGCGGGCTATGGTAACGCACGCCAGGCCATTACTTTGTATCAATGGAAGCACATAGTATGTACATTTCATATCTGTACAGAACATTAAATTTGTCCGTGTGTAAATTCGTAAATTGACGAGTGAGAACATAAAGTAAATGTACGACACTGCTTAAAAGTATATTATAGAATAGAAATAGAGGCAGAGAAGAAGAAAGAAAGAAGGAAAGGGGAAAATGTTTCAAATGGAATGGTGAGTCTGAGAGTAGAGAGATGTGCTTCAGCTTCTTCTATCTCTTTGTAGTTCATCTCTCGTTCTCGTTTTCGTTCTTCCTTCTGCTGGAGCTGGAGCGGCTGGAGTCCTATGGAGTTAGAGGGAAGAAAAAGATGTAGAATCTACAATCTACTTAGACGAAATGGGAAGTAGTAGAAGTAGAAGGGAAAGAAAGACCCAAAAGATGTATGCGTATTTTTTAAAGTAAAGTGTGAGCATTTAGGATTTACACTGTCACTCCCACTGCGGCTTCTCTGCCTATGTAGTTCTCAGTTGTGTAGCCTTCTACATTCTATATTACAGATTCTATATAGTTCCAAAGCATACTGCTCCAATATTAGATATCGTCTGTGAAGAACCAAAATGACCCGTCTCGATTTTTAGTCAAAAACAAAATGCACTAACTACAGAAACAATTAAAAATAAGTGTTCGTGAAAGCATGTAAATAGAACCATGTGTATTTTTCAAAAAACATGTAAATAGGACATTTTGTACTTTAAAAAAACATGTAAATAGGACATTTTGTACTTAAAAAAAACATGTAAATAGAATGTTTTGCACTTTTCAAAAACATGCAAATATGACATTTTGCACTTTCAAAAAACATGTAAATAGAATATTTTGCACCTTCAAAAAACATGTAAATAGAATATTTTGCACTTTCAAAAAACATGTAAATAGAATATTTTGCACTTTTCAAAAAACATGCAAATAGGACATTTTGCACTTTTTAAAAGCATGTAAATAGAACATTACAACAACAGAACAGAACAACACAAATATAACATAGAAATAAAAATGTGTAAATAGGACATTGTAACCTTTTGCAAAACATGTAAATAGAACAATTTGCTCATTTTATAAACTCGTGAGTAGCATTGTAAGCATATATCTTACTGTATCTTAACTGTCTTTTTTTGACAAAGCTCATTTTAATTTTAGCATAAATTGGAAATGGGTCATTTTGGTTCTTCATAGACGATAAACAAACATATAAGACTGCACTCAAAACTTGAACTATGTAGTAGTATGTATAGGATGCAGGTACAGATGTACATAAGGCCACGTCAAATTCTTTCCACACTACTAGCGCTTTTTACATTTTTTTACCCATGGTTACTTGAATGGTTCCTGAATGGTATATGGAGTACTATTCCAAATCACTAGACTTTATGGTATAGACTATAGATAGACTGCTGGTACTGATAGTTGGTAGCTCTTATACTTGTGCTTTGCGAGCTTTACGTTTTACTGTGCAGATATAGATACTCCATGAGATTTTTGGAGAGAGAGAGAGAGGCTCCTCCAATGTTTTGATCCCTTGAATGAAACTTTCCATTTAAGAGAAAAAATCCATTTAAGATCTAAAATCATGTTGCCATTAACACGGGCCATGACAAGGCGAGAGCACCAAACACTGTCCTTGTATCTTGTACAGTCACGCAGAAAAAAAAATTCAAAAATACAGCAGCTATGTAGGTAGGTACATTATATCAGTAGGACCTTAGGTAGGAGAGGTACCTACTACATAGTACTTATATAATAAATA